>MU001682.1:7996-522162 GCA_010093515.1 Lineolata rhizophorae | reverse complement strand
ACATTGGAATGCCTCAAATCTGAGGCCATGTACATTAGTAAGCTTTAGTTAGCGCGGGTCGCGAAAATCTGGCGATTCGCCGAAGATTAGCCGCGGACACCCCCCCTTCGGCCGAAGCGTGCCGGCATGGGAGTAAGAATATACCTACCTACCTACCTACCTACCTACCACATATGGATTCCGCCGACACCCATGAACACTGCTCACTAACAGTGCAACTCATGTCCCAGTCTATAGGTAGCCTGTCTTGAAGAGGTGGGATAATGAGCGCGATGGAGGGGCAGAAAGTTGTTGTCGTTGGAGCTGGCCCGGTTGGTGCCCTGGCCGGACTCTACGCCGCGGCTCGGGACTGCCATGTAGAGATTTACGAACTTAGGAGCGGTACGTATAACTTGGCAGCGGCGATTTGACCATGAAGGTTTCCGGGCTCTCAAAAAACATCTGTATTGTTTATGTGTTCGAGGCCATTTTTCTCTCGTCAAAGCTGTTTCATTGCTAATCGAAGGCATGATTAGATCTCCGGGACCCGTCAACTGTTCCGTTGAATTTCACGAAGTCCATAAATCTTGCCTTGTCGGAGCGAGGAATCAATTCCATGAGGAACTCTGGATGTCCCGGTCTGATCGACTCGGTGCTAGCAGATACGATACCCATGCATGGTCGCATGATCCATGGCGAGCAGAGTGGAGAATTGTTTGAAGAGTCCCAGGCATATGACGCTCATGGAAGAGTATGAAGTCTTCTAACCCTAGCGAAATAGAGGCTGCAAATCTGATAGTTTGCAGTTCATTAGAGCAGCGGATCGAGGCGGCTTGAATAAACGTTTGTTGGACCGGTTAGAGGCGATGCCCAACGTCAAATTTTTCTTCAACCACAAGCTCACCGGCGTCGATTTCAAGAAGAAGCTGGCATGGTTCGAGCGCCGGGCCTATAGCCATGATGACGACCAGAAGAACTCGCGAGAGATCGAAATCTCCTTCGACTTCATGATTGGTGCCGACGGAGCCCATTCGACCGCCCGCTACAACCTCATGAAGTACACCCGCATGTTCTACCAGCAGGAATACATCGACACGCTCTGGTGCGAGTTCCACATGGAACCGAAGAAGACGGCGCAGGGAGACGACTTCAAGCTGTCGCCCAACCACCTGCACATCTGGCCCGGCGGCAAATTCATGTTCATCGCCATCCCCAGCTTGGACAAGTCGTTCACGTGCACGCTCTTCCTGCCCGCGGCGCGCTTCGCCGAGCTCGACGCTGCCCCTTCGTCCGTCGTGCCCTTCTTCCAGGTCAACTTCCCTGGCGTCGTCCCAGACCTGATCCCGGCCGCCGAGCTTCAGGCCCAGTACCTCGCGAACCCGCACCTGCCCCTCATTACCATCAAGTGCGCCCCATACCACTTCGAAGGCACCGGCGTTGTCCTCGGCGACGCCGCGCACGCCATGGTGCCCTTCTACGGGCAGGGCATGAATGCGGGCCTTGAGGACGTCCGCGTGCTCTTCGATATCCTGGACGGCCACGCTGGTGTCGGGTCGGCGACTCTGCCCCGCGCAGACGCCCGTGCCGCCGCCCTCGCCGAGTATTCGGCACGCCGCGCCCGCGACGCCTTCGCTATCAACGACCTCGCCCTCCGCAACTACAAGGAGATGCGCGCCGACGTGGTGTCGCCCGTGTACCGGCTGCGAAAGCGGGTCGAGGAGGCGCTCAGCGTGCACGTGCCGAGCCTAGGCTGGGCGACGCAGTACTCGCGCATTTCCTTCGGCAACCTGCCATACGCGGAGGTAGAGCGGTTAGCGCAGAAGCAGGGTAAGGTGCTCAAGGTCGGCTTTGGAGTTGTGGTGGCGATGCTGGGTGGAGTGGTGGGGTGGTGGGGTTGGAGGTTGGTGAGGAGGGGCATGTTGAAAGCGGCGATGGACAGGCTGAGTGAGCTGGCGATGAGGGCCTCGCAGAGACTAGGAGAGGGGTGACTTGAATGCTAGAGGGCTGGAGATCGGAGTTTACCGGCGGGAGAGAAGTAGATGAAATAGTAGAAAATTTAGTAGACCATAGGCTCGGAACTCGCAGGGATCTTTACCCGGACGACGTTTTCGAAGGATTATGTTCATTAGAATCAAGCTAAGCACATGTCGCACAGGAGTAACAACAATCATAACCAATGTACGGAGAGGCATCAACCGCATAAACGAACAGACGTCTGGGTATTGCATCGTTTCCTTCGATCGTTCCCATGCCCCCGAGTCGGCAAACATCTATCCCATACTCCGGATCCCGGCTGAGTAAAATGCACAATGGCTGTCTGAGAGCCGTTCCATCCGTCTTCATGAATGTTCCCAACTAGCCAGCAGCCTTTCACGACGCCGTCGCACAGTTCAGACAAACGCGCCTGTCCCCAACAACGGCACACGAGTCGCAAATACGCCTCGAGCACGAAGAACATGCGAATCCGAATGCTGTGCCGCCGCTTTCGCTACCGTCGCCCCCACCCATGTTGATGTCCATGCCATCATCCGACGAGAGCTGGGCGTCACAATCCTCGCACACGGGAGCTTCGCCGACGGGGAATTGGTGTTGCGGGGCGTACCTCGAAAGGCGGGATGGGGCGCAGGGAATGGACCAGAAAGCATGGAGGGTCGAGCGCTGGACGGGTGCGGGCGTTGGGTCTGGAGGCGAAGAGGTCTGGTGGTGGTTCTTGTGAGAGGAGGGAGGCGGCGGCGAGACCTGAGGAGGCGCGTGATGGTTGCGGTGGTGCTGCTGGCGCTGCGCGGCGAAGAGCTTGTTCAGCGTGTTTTCTGGCTTCCTGTTAGCAAGGAAAAGGGGTCGGAATATGGAAGAGTAGGGCGTTTCTGGGGAGTACGCACCATGAATGACGCGCTCGTCGGGGCGGTTGTCCCGGAAGCGCTTCCGAGTGCGGCTGCCTAGGTCTGTCGCCGAAAGGCCGGCGGCGGCATTGAGGCCCAGGATGCAATCGCCGAGATGTGGCCCGCCGACATCCATTGCGGCCCTGAAGCCGACGGGCGTGGGCGTCGGGCTCTGCGAGCCGCGCGAGGAGGGCGCGAAGCTGGCGCCGGAGGACGAGGCCGGCGAGAAGTCGACGGCCGAGCGCTTACGCTTGAGTCCCATTGCGGGGGCTGAGATCGAAGATGCTGCTTCGTACGGAGCAGAGCCGGGTACGTAAGAAACAAAAGGAGAATCGAACAAGAAAAACAAGGTGCACCGAATGATGATGGACGGGTGGCTGGGGTGGGGATGGGGACGGGACGCCGGGGGAGGCTGGATGGCGAGGCGCGGGAGCGACGCGCGCCGCACGCGCACCGCGGCGGGATCGACGCGAACCCGAACGTCATCCCGGGCGGATCATCACGTGCAGAGCAATGCTCGGAAAGGCGTAGGCCCCGCGAAACTGCAGTCTGGTTGCTTGCGTCCTCTGCTCGGCGCCAGGAACCAGGCAGGAGCGCCGTCCGTGAATTCGAGATTCCCTCGACTCTTGGGGGCGCGGAGCAGGAGCTGAGCACGCGGTCGCCGGGCGGTCTGGCGCCCTGGCCTGGCGGTCTCGGGGCGCTCGGCCGGCTGCGACCCGCGAGCCCCTCCATCCCAAGCCCGGCTGCCCCGCCGCCTCCCGTCTGCCCCTCCATCACCACCACGCCCCTCCCCCCCCGCCCGTCCGTCGCTTTCCCGTCCGCAACCATGGTGGTCCGCTCGGCCACGCACGCCGGCTCCTGGTACTCGGCGAGCAAGTCGGAGCTCTCGCCGCAGCTGGACCGCTGGCTCGACCAGGTGCCGGCCGAGACCCAGTGCATCGGCGCCGACTCGTCCAAGGAAGATGCTGTCGCGCTGCCCGCCCAAGGTGCCCGGGCAATCATTGCGCCGTAAGGTTTTGCCAACATGCATATCCGTCTTCAGGCCGTCTTGCTGACCGTCCGCACCATCTCGAATAAAGTCATGCTGGATATGCCTATTCCGGTCCCGCTGCGGCCTGGGCCTACAAGGCCTTGGATCTGTCCAACGCGTACGTGACGCTTCCCCTCGTCTGGCCCCTTTCGTTGCTGTGCGACACGACCAGAGTCTCACCATAAAGTGCTCGATGCTAGCAAACGCGTCTTCCTCCTCGGCCCCTCGCATCACGCCTACTTGACGAATTGCGTGCTCTCTAGATGCGACGCCTACTCGACGCCGCTCGGGGACCTCCGGATCGACAAGGACACGGTCGCGGAGCTCGCCAAACACAGCCAGTTCCAGCACATGTCTCGCTCCATCGACGAAGCGGAGCATAGCCTTGAGATGCACCTGCCCTACATATACAAGGTCCTATCAAGGTCCGTACCAACCACCTCACCCCCACTGCTAACTGTCAGCCTATTTTCTGACTGGCAACTTCACGGCATTGCAGGCAATTCGGCGACCCATCCGCCTTCCCTCCCCTCGTGCCCATCATGGTCGGCTCTACCGATGGCGACATGGAGCAGGCTGTCGGCCAGATCCTCGCTCCGCACCTCGCCGACCCTACATCCGTCTTTGTCGTGAGTTCCGACTTCTGCCACTGGGGCACGCGGTTCCGCTATACTTATTACCGGCCGACTGGAGCCGCGCCGCGCAACTCGCCGCCCTCCGGACCGCCTCCTACCTCGCCTCCCATACATCAGAGCATTGCTAATGTCGACATGGAGTGCATGGTCGCTGTCGAGAACGGGGATCACGATGAGTACTGGAGCGTGCTGGAAGAGACGGGGAACACTGTTTGTGGGCGGCATCCCATCGGCGTTATTCTCGCGGCTGTACAGAAGTTGCGGGAAGAGGGGACTTTGGACAAAACTAAAGGCCATTTCAAATTCGTGCGCTACGAGCGGAGCAGCCTCGTTGAAACCATCAGAGACAGCAGCGTAAGCTACTGTAGCGCCTTCGCTATTCTCTAGCGTCCTTCTCAAAGAACGAGTCGGTCTATCTCTACACCAGTCGGGGTTAGTAGACATAGAGAAGAAGTGAGACGCTGAAAAGAAACAGGAAAAAAACAAATTAATAACATAGTATCGTAAACATGCGCGCTAGAACTCCTGGTATGTGGTACGCCGTCCTAATATTGCCCTCGCTTATACTACAGTTTGGCTTGTGGTATCTCTTCTACCATAGACAGGCCGGATGTTGCCGCTTTTTTTTTTTTTTTTGTATGTCAGCGCGCCTTCGTTAAACACGGCTCTTCGGTCCTTGCGCACCTTGCCATGCCTGTCGGGCATCCTCCTCCGCGTCCCATGCCCACAGGTACTCTTGCATCTTAGGATCGCCCCATTGATCCGGGTTGACCCCATCGACGGACAAGGACGCAAATTTCCTGTCACGCTCGATTTGCTCCTCGCCGTCGACTAGATGCAATTGTGTACGGGTTTCGGTTCCGGTACTCTGAACCCTTTCCGCACGCGTCTTTCTCGCCTGCACGTAGGTTTTTAGAGCGAGCGGTAAGTCTGATTTGCTTCTTATGCTTGAAAGGACGACTCCGAGGCAGGCAGCATCCTCGACAGCCTGCGCCGCACCCTGGGCCACGTACGGGCTGCACTAACGTTAAAAGATGTTGCAATGGTCTCCAGGCCAGAGTGTTCCTACTTACAGCATAGGATGGCACGCGTCTCCCATCAATGCCACGTTTCCTCGCACCCACTTTGCGAGCGGGAGATGTGAGCAGAGCTTCCACTCGAGGACATCTCCTTCGGGGACCATGTCCAGCATCTTAACCAGACGAGGGTCCCAGCCGGCGTACTCCTCCAGCATGCTCTTCTTGGATCCAACGGCGGTCCAGCTCTCGTCCAGGTCCTTGCGCTGAGGATGGGCAAGGACGATATTATACATCTGATGGTTGCGGACAGGGTACGCAATGATGTGGCGGTTCGGGCCCATCCAACGAGTCGCGCGCTCCTCATCGATGAAAGGTCTGAGCTCAGGGTCGTCCACCATCTGATCCCGGGTGAGCATGACGCGGAAGACGGCATCCCCGGTGGGGATGGCGACGTCCTCGGAGTCTTGCAGGACCTTCCCTCGGATTATGGACTTGATGCCGTCGGCGGCTAGGATGACGTCGGCCGCGACGACTTCGCCGCCCTTGAGAACGACGGTCGTCTGGTCGAAGTCGACGTCGTCGACGGTGGCATTGAGGCGCAGCCGGACGTTGGGGAGCTCAAGCGCCTTGTCTACGATGGCATTGTGTAGGTCCGCCCGGTGCACGACGTACTGCTGGCCGTACTGGGTGTTCATGGGCGACCGCCCGAGGAGCTTCTGGCGCTCGTAGCGCAGAAGACTGACGTCTCGAACGACGCAGCCCGTCTTGCGGAGGGCCTCGCCAGCGCCCCATCCTGCGAAGTGTTCCCAGTCCCCCGATTAGCTGTCGCTCCGATGAAGTGTGCAGCCGTGAGTTCTTTTGTACGTACGTTCGAGCAGGCGGAACATGTTCGGGGCGACCTGGATGCCGGCGCCGATCTCGAGGAGCTTGGGGGCCGTCTCCAGGACGGTGACGGAATGTCCTCGACGGCCCAGCGAGAGGGCGGCGGCCATGCCGCCGATGCCCGCCCCGACAACGACCACATTGAGTGGCGCCTGAGCTAGAGCGTCCATTTGCGAGGACCCGGGCAGTCACGACTGATTGAAACTGCAAGGTCTGAAGGCAATTGATGTTGCTGGTCTAGATGGACAGCTATCTAGAGCTTCACAGGCAAGAAAGAAAAAAAAAGGCCTTCAATGACGGTGGGGGCGACGGACACGTAGCGAGGACAGGGTTGAATTCTCGGCCGTCAGCGGCACGACGCGTGCCTTTTAAAGGAGTCCATGGCGAGGAGACGGGCGCGGGCGCCGTCCGGCGACGCACCTGACGGGCGGAAAACACGATCAGGCAATCCTCCGGCACTTGGTCGTGGACGCGATGGGCATCGTCGGGTCGGCAGTTGGCGGACGCGGGAGGGAGGTACCGGACGAGCGCTTGCGCGTGTGGGAGGGAGAGGTAGTGGAGGGCGGCGGCAGCGGAAAGCTAGGGCCGTCATCACCGGGGGAGGGGGAGCTGCTCTGCACGATCTGGTGCTAGACTACCGGTACATACCTAGCACGAACCTGCCTGCGCATTGTGTACTGGAGGTCGCCCCGGGCTGCCGCGGGCCAGGGCGCGGTATCTCGGCACTTGGGACGAAAGCTTGGCGCTGGCGAGGAAGCGGGTGGTGACGGGGCCCCACCAGGCCACGCACCGCCCGAGCCCCGCGCGCAGCCCTCGCGGCCGGCGGAGGACGGGCTCGACAAAGCTCCACATTGCCGCCACATGCCTGCCTCGCGGCGTTGAGCCGCGGCGTCGCGCGAGGCGTCTGCCCGTATAAGAGCCGGCCGGGCTCGCGTCCGCCCTCCTCCTCCGCGCTCCCCACGGGCTCGCCGGTAGCCGGAAGGGTCACCGCTATCGATAAGGCGGACACGGGGGGCAGGCCGCGGCGGCGCCCGCCGAGGCGGCGCCGGCCAATACGACCAGCCGTCCGTGTCGCTTCATCGCTTAAATATATCTTCGTTTCGTGGACGTCCGGGCCGTCTGCGGCCCAGCGCGAGCCCCATCTGGCGCCGTCCATACTTGCCCGTACTTCTCCGTACGTTCTGTGACCCCTGCTTCCGTGCGATCGAACCTCCTCGGAACGCGTGCCGGAGCGGCGCATCGCCCGAGCCGCCGACAGCCTCAACGAACCCCCGTCTTCCCCGCGCACGTGAGGACCCAAAGCCATGCCGGAAGCCGCGAATGCCAACGGGCGCTCGCAGTGCGTGGGCCCGGAGTATCGCCCCGAGGGCCAGAAGCCCACGGCCACGGTCTCGACCGAGGTCCATTTCGACAATGTCACTATCCTGCCACAGACGCCTCAGCTGATAGCCCTCCTCACGTATGCCTCCTCCCCCTTCCTTCTCCTCACGTCAATGTACTCTGCGCCACGCATCGGAGGCCCGCCATGTGAAGACCCAAGACGGCGTACGTTCTAAGCTGGTATCCCCGTGGTAACATGTTCGGCGACGCCCCGCAGCATGATCCGCGACCGCGACACCGGCCGCGCCGACTTCATCTTCTACTCGAACCGCATCATCCGGCTGCTGGTGGAGGAAGGCCTGAACCACCTGCCGGTGCGGTCGCACGCCATCTCCACGCCGCTCGGCACCTCGTACGACGGCGTGCGCTTCGAGGGCAAGATCTGCGGCGTCTCCATCATGCGCGCCGGCGAGTCCATGGAGCAAGGCCTGCGCGACTGCTGCCGCTCCGTCCGCATCGGCAAGATCCTCATCCAGCGCGACGAGGAGACGTCGAAGCCCAAGCTCTTCTACGATAAGCTGCCCGAGGACATCGCTGAGCGCTGGGTCCTGCTCTTGGACCCCATGCTGGCCACCGGTGCGTTCTTTCTTTCTTATTGTTTCCCCCTTCTCGAGCTGTTCTGCGAAAGGGGGGGAGTTTGGAGAATAAAACGAGGAAAAACAAAAGAAAAAGGATTAGACTTGTGACTAATGATTTTTTTTTCCGGAATACACAAAGGCGGCTCCGCGCTCATGGCTGTAGACGTGCTGAAGTCTCGAGGGGTGCCCGAGGACCACATTCTATTCCTCAACCTGATCGCTAGCCCCGAAGGCCTGGAGAACTTCTCGCAAAAGTTCCCCAAGCTGCGCGTAGTGACTGCCTTTATAGACCAAGGCCTAAACGACAAAAAGTACGTCCGGCGCACCCTCCCGAATGAGGTAACGATCCTCTTAATGCCATTGTAAATGCTGACTCCGTCTTCCTTCGTAGGTATATCGTGCCTGGATTGGGCGATTTTGGAGACCGGTTTTACACCATGTGACGAAGTCTCGAATTTTGTGGAAGGAGCGTAACTTGTTGACGGGAGCAAAGCTGTAGCTAATTCCCTCCCATATAAGGGGTCAACGGGAGCCGAAAACCACCCCCAAATACTACTTAGTCGAGCGTCGGACTAGGACTCTATAAGCCACCTAGTCAGCCCCAGGAACTGTATGACATTTAGAACCGCCTCTGACCATAGAATTGAACCCCGTGCACATGTCTCAAGTCCATTAACGCCTAGAACTCCCGCAAAATGAAATTCGGGACAAAATGCACCCAGAAAGACTCCACCATTTCCCCTTACTCGTCGTTATACTCCCCCTCAGCATCCTCATCGTCCTCGATAAAATCGTTCATCTCTTTCGCAACTCTGCCCTCTGGCGCTCCCGGTGACTTTGGTGGCGCCGCCGTGCCCCGGTACGTATCCTCCGCCACGCCGGGCCCTGGTGGGACCGGTTCGCCATTTTGGGCGGCCTCGCAGGCATCGATCCAGTCGGAGTAGACGTCGATGGGAGCGGAGAGCCCTGGGGAATTTGCGAGCGTGACGTTAGTAAATTTTGCTGGTGCAACCAGTCAAGAAGAGGTGCGACTTACAATTTATGCCGCTTTGAAATGTCTGCCCGCAAATCTTGCACGACAGGTTGGCGACCCCGGCCTTCTTCTCCATCTTGACCGTCACCGCTTTCTCGTGGTTGCAAAAGAGGCATGTAAACGTTGTGTCGAGCGCTTCCCTCTACACAGACGGAACGCGGGAGACGTTAGTGATGCGTGGATCTATCGTGATAGCAACTCGCCACGACGCTATTGTCAAGCGCTTTTGACTCACCCTCTTCTTCGGCGCCGGCTTGCGGCTGGATTTCTTGCGCTTGCCCTACATGACTTGGTCAACCGAAATGCGTCAGGCAGAGCTCGTGGCAGGTGGCGATGGGTCTGCGAGGTTTGCGAGAAGCTCGTAGGTGAGGTACCATTGTGCTAAGGAACGGTTGCGATAAGATTCGAGGGAAGATTGGGCGACAGCGTTGGCGAGCTTCCTGGAGGTGTATGCGCGGAGATGGTTGATTTTGGAAAGAGGAGGAAGTAGACGATGGGTGGAAATTGTCGTTTGGCGTTGGCCGTTAGAGCTTGCGGATGTGACGAGAGCCAGAGCCACAGCAGCCCATGTCAAAGCGAAGGCCCCTTCGTCTCGTCCAATCAGAACACTGCACTCATCACCGCTCAACTGGAAAGATTTGATCACGCGTACTAAAGTGCCTCAGATTTCCGATCAAAATATGACGCCTCTATTGTTCTCCCTCATGTTGGTTTTTTTTTTTTTGCTAGACCACGCGCAATAAAGTTAATCTACGCGCTGCTAGGAGCCAAGTATTGGTCTTTGCGGGAGGTAGCTGTTCGTGCTTCTCTAAAATGATGGCCGTCCCGATTTTTGCTTCGACATTCTATCTTAGCCGGGTCTCATAATCAAGCTCACTTGTATTTAAGATACGAATGATCTACTGAAAAGCATTTGCAACTGAAACTCCGCCTGACGACTCGTAGTAAGACTCGTTTAATTCCTCTTGTTCATTATATTGTTATATCCTACGCTTTTGCACGGAACACGAACTCAAAATTTTGAAGCCATGAATTGCGTCAATGCCTGTCGAACAAGCTCTAGCTACAGAGGTAGAGAGTAAAAATTGGTTTGCCTGGGGCATGCTGAGATGCAACTCTCCATGTCTAGCATTACTGGTGTGGCGCATCGCTAACCTCATTGCCTCCCCACACCTCCACTCTACCTGCTCTTTCGGGAGCCATCTACTGCTACTCGACAGTCGCTCTTAGAGCCACCGCCTATACTTTGTGAGTCCCATAGCGTACCATATCAGAGAATGCAGGAGAGGTCCAACAAAGACCTTAACAATTCGGCCTTATGCAATAAAGCCCAGCCGGGCGCCTCGGCGAACGTGTCTAGCTACGCCAACTTCTGCATAGCAACCAATGGAGAAAAGCCACTTCGCCTAGCAAACTAATATGTTCGCTGAAGATTGCGAAGGTACCACTCCACTAGCCTCCTTCCCGTTTTGGATTCCGAGATGTGTATGAGATCCTATGAAAATGGTCAGATATCACGAATTCATTTCCGCAACAGCCAGAGGAACTTGAACTTACGCCTTCCATAGCATAGTCGAGATCGCTCAGGTTCTCCACGGTCCCGTCTAGAAGCCCACCACCGTTCCACTTGACCTGCCTGCTCCGTTGCTTGTTGACGAGCAGCCAGTGCCTCAGCTTTTCCGGCTCCACCTCGAGGAAGCCCGCCAACTTCTTCAGGTCCATGGTGGTGTACAGCTTCAGGTAGCTACGCACCGTGGGCGACCACATGTTGTTCCTAACCTCGGCCATGAAGATGGTGACCTGGTGCTCGACGGGGTCAATGTTGACCTCCGGGTTGTCGAAGTCGGGCGGGGTCGGCGAAATGAACTTGGGGCAGGCGGCGCGGAAGAGTTCTTCGAAGATCGGGATCGAGTCGGGCCCGCCGCGCTGCATGCGGTTGAACTGCTCGCCATACTTCTCGCGCAGGGCAGTGTGAATGGTGTCGTCGAGGCGGGTGGGTTGGAAGGCAACGCTGATGGCGATGAGGACGTGCATCTGGTCGACTGTCTTGGCGTTGGTGTCGAACTGCGAGTTCTTTTGGAAGTTCTTGGTGCGCGAGATGTAGACGAGGATGTGGGAGAACATGCGGATGGCGTCGGCGTAGCGACGCATCATCATGTACGAGAAGCCGATGTAGTAGTAGGTGGTGATGTGGGCGGTCGTGTGGCGTGCAAACATGCCCTTCTTGTTGTTGAGCTCGATGTCGTCGAGCGTTTTAAGCGCGAGGCTGAAGTCGCCCAGCAGGCAGTGCACGCGCAGCAGGCCGATTATGGAGAAGTAGCCCAGCATCTTGTACAGCGGGCGGTTGCCGTACTCTCCCGCGTACAGGCTGGCGTCCTCGCCGCGCTTGGCGGCCGCCAGCTGCTCGCTGATAGCCGACCTTTGGATGAGGGAGTACAGGACGTTGAGGACGCTGTAGCAGCCCCAGGTGTTGGGGTTCTCCCGCAGGAGCTGGATCTCCTCCGCGTTCTCGTTCCTGAGGGCGACGCGTTGGCGGTACGAGCAGAAGCTGTTGAACTGGTAGATGAACTCGTCAATGACCTCCCAGGCCCAGTAGTAGTTGGGCATCTCGAGGTCGACGGGCCCGTCGGAGTTCAGGATGAAGTGGAAGAGGCTGCAGTAGTTGTCGTAGCTGGCGAACTTGGTGTCGAGCGTGGCCTGGAACTCGAGCGGCGTGGCGGCGGCCTGGAGCTGGGCCTGTATGTCCTGCTGCGACGCGGCGCCGAGCGACGTTGCCCGGTCCAGATCGACCATGCCATCCTCATCGTACTGCGTCTGCTCCCTGTACTCGTTCACGAGAGCCTCCTCGTCGTCGGACTCGTCGGCGGGCGCGCGCGCGGGGCCGTCCGCCTGCTGGTAGGGCTGCGCCTGCTGGCGGTAGCTCATGGTCGCGAGGCTTGGCTGAAGAGGTAGGGCGTGGGTGCTCCGTGGGAGCCGGCGGCGGGCGGAGGGAGGGAGGGAAACGCAGAGGCGCTGCGGCTGTTCACAGGCGCTGGACGATTTCGCCGGGCGTGCGTTTTCGCGGTCTTGGCGCGCACCGTGAGCCCCTCGCTTAGTAAGGCGGCCCGGGCCCGCCGTCTCCGGCCAGGCCAAGCCGCCGGCCAAGCCACCTACGGTGGCCCGGCCCCAGCACGACACAGCCCGGGCAATATACGCCGAACGAGCCCGCCTTGTCCATGTGCTACACCTGGCGCTTCTTTGTCTGTCGCCCCGCGCAGGTATGGGATTGCGTTCCGTGGCCTTTCACTCGAGCTAGCTAGCGCCTCTGCCCGCTTGGGATTTCGGCTTCCGGCTACGCTCGTCGCGATCATGGCGGCATCATTCACCCGCCGTGCCCTCCTGCTGCTCCTGGCCGTCCTCGCTCTCTTCTTCCCCCCGACCTTCTTCGTCGCCGCCTACACCGCCTTGACGGACGATACCCTCGCGGCCCTGCCGGGCCCCGGTTCCGACTTCGACATCCACGATGGCGCCCTCCTCGCGCCCATCCTCATCCCCCGCGTGCCCGGCACCTCCGGCAGCGAGCAGGTGCGGCGGCACTTCGTCGACTTCTTCGCGGAGCAGCTACCGCGCTGGAACCTCACGTTCCAAAACTCGACGCAGCACACACCCGCGGGCTCCGAGCCCGTCCCCTTTGTCAACCTGATCCTGACGCGCGACCCGCCCTGGACCCACTCCGGCGAGGTCGGGCGCCTCGCCCTGGTTGCCCATTACGACAGCTTGCGGGAGCCGGAAGGTTTCATCGGCGCGACAGACAGCGCGGCCCCGTGCGCGATGCTGATGCACGCGGCGCGGACGCTGGACGAGGCGCTGACGCGCAAGTGGGAAGCGATGGAGGCGGAGGGTGCGGGCGAGGACGGCGGGCTGGAGGCGGAGAAAGGCATACAAATCATCCTGCTGGACGGCGAGGAGGCTTTCGTGGCGTGGACGGCGCAAGACTCGCTGTACGGAGCCCGTTCGCTCGCCGCCGAGTGGGAGAACACATTCCACCCCGCCATGTCGACCTTCCACAACCAGCTCTCCTCCATCTCTCTTTTCGTCCTGCTCGACCTCCTCGGCGCGTCGAACCCCACCGTACCATCCTGGTTCAAGACCACCCATTGGGCCTACCGCGCCATGGCCAAGCTAGAGACGCGCCTACGCTCTCTCGGCAACTTCAAGTCCTCGCCGAACCACGAGTCCAAGCGGCAGCAAAAACGGGACGAGGAAGAAGCCCTCTTCCTCCCCGAGGCGTCAAAATCAGACGGCCGCTTCCTCAGCCACGCCATCCAGGACGATCATATACCTTTCATGGCGCGCGGCGTCGAAGTTCTACACCTGATTCCGAGCCCCTTCCCTGACGCCTGGCACAACAAGAAGGGCATCCCGGACGACGGCGAGCACCTGGACATGGACACGGTGGAGGATTGGGCCACGCTGGTGACGGCTTTCGCCGCCGAGTGGATGGACTTGGAAGGGCATTTCGACGCCGCGAGGCCGCGGGGGGCCATGGGCAAGATGCGGCGTGACGAAAGCAAATCGGAACTGTGAGTCCTGCAATCGCCTTCTCACAGCATTCTTTTACCGCGTTCATGAGGTTTGGATTGGTGCATTGATGTCTTGTTTGCGTAGGTCGGAATCATGATCATTATTCATAGCGACAACTTTTTTTTTTTTTTTTTTCTTCTTCAAAGTCGCACGTGCTGCGCTAGAACTAGGACAAGACGGGGACTACGTACCCGTAGCCCCGATGATAGTGTACCACGTGAGCATTTTCTCCTTACTGGTGTCTTCTTTTTTAAGCTGTTGTCGTAGCAGCCGCACCTGCGACTTCCCCTCCGGAGCTAGATCACGAGTCAGGCACAGGGCGGGGAAATATGCGGCTAGAGGCGTAACGGCGTCTTGGACTTTGATCTGGTGGGTTTGGGCCTTACGTGCAGGCACCGGCCCGGCGCATTGGGACGTATGGCTGAATTAGAGCTGAGAGCGGCATTGTAGCGTCGTCCTAGCTGAGCGCAAAGTCAGAAGCGTCACCTGCTTTTAGGGGCACTTTTTCAGCCCAGAAAAATCCAACAATTCTGTAGCTAAATTTCACGGCCCGTAGTGGGGGACCTTCTGTACACCCCGATTCGAGTTTGAATGACAAAAGAAAATTAAATGCCGCAAACGCCTCTAAAATGCACCCTAGCGATGTTACAAACTCTGGATGTGACCATAATATGCAAAGAAACATCCAAAAAACAATACTATGCCACCCATTCGAAGGTACGCTCCCAGGATAATGACTATAGGAGAAAGCCAAGCTACTATACTATTGGCAGCGATAGTCATATTATCACAGTCTAGCTCCCACGGAGAGTGTGTTGTTCTTTCACCCCCACGGTCAGCTTGATCCGCGTAGTTGTGCGCCATCAATCCGTCTTCAAACACCAATTCCGCTGTACCCTTCTTAGGTATTCTAGTCCAGATGTTGAATCTGTCTAAATGTCTTCTATATCGCTCTCGCTCTCTTCCTCTAGCTTCTTGCGCCTTTCCTCGTCCATCTCACGGTACGTCGCCCACGACAGCAGAATGAAGGCTCCGATGATCAAGAGACCGCCGATGATGGCCGCGGTAGTCAAGGGCGTGTTCAGCGGCGGCGGCAGCAATTGGTCTACCAGGGCGACGAGGAAGATTGTCAGGAGCGCTGCCACCGAGGACAAGACCGGGGACGTCAAGCTGATAAGAACGAGGAAAGAGCCGGAAAATGCTGGTAGAGATTAGCACCGTTTGGCGGCCGAAATGCTGTGGATGAGCTCAGGATGGTGACAACTTACTGGCGTTAGCCAAAACACTGATGGCGAGCATCCACGCAGCCTCTCCTTGGGGGAATTCGAACTTCTCCCAACCCATGACGTGAAGGATCGGGATAGGGATCCACAGGACAGACAGCGTGAAGCATCCAATCAGGCTGCCAAACGTGTTGGCGAAGATCATGCCTCTTCCAGGGCTGCAGCCGTCGGGCGGACAGGCGACTTTCTTATACAGCACTTCATAGAATCCATACAGCACACTGCCAATGCCGATGACGATATTACCCAGCGCACGATTCGATGCTTCCTTCTGCTCTGGGGGGACACCGCCGGCGCCGCCGCCGGACTTGCTCCCGTGTTTGGCGGGCGCGGAGTCGCCGTAGGCCACGACGAGGACACCGGCGATGGCCACGGCGACGGCGAAAACCTTGGACCACCGCACCTTCTCCTTCAAGAGGGGAATGCTGAAGGCGTAGGCGAAGAAGGCGGAGCAGTTGTAGATGGCGGTGAGGTCACTCGCCGTCGTCATGTCGACAGCTACGTACCAGCTACCGCCGGCGACGGTCAGCGCACACGTGACGAAGGCCGTCATCTTCAGGATGTACGGCACGGGCGACTTGGACGCGTTACGGCCCGTCACGTGCAACGACTGGTGTTCGACCATCTGGGCCGTCTGGCGGAGGACTTGGACATGGCGGCGCCAGAAGGACTTCAAGGGCACGTTCCACTTCTGCAGGCGGAGAATGAGGAACTGGGCGGGCCACAGGAGCGACCACGAGCCGTGGGTGAAGTAGCTAAGGGACCGGTCAGAGTACGATCGAATGCGCGGAGGGGGCAGGCGCGGACGGGCGAACGACACATGGGCACGTTCACGAGCATTTGCACAGAGCAAAGCTGAGAAGCAATTAGCTAGAGGAGCCGGGGGAGGAGCAACTTACAGCATAGCATAGGCCTTCTTCCAGCCGAGGTTGTGCTGGATGTAGACGGCAGTCTCGGTCTGGATGACGAAGCTGACCAGGCTCAAGAGCAAGAAAGCACCGGCGTAGGTGTATCGCCGGCGCGTGGCCTTGGACGCCTCGGCGTCGGGATCGCGTTCGTGGAAGGTGGAGCGGCGGCTCAGGGAGCGCGGACGCATCGGGGCGTGGTAGTTCTCATCGCTCCCGTGCTTCTGGGCAAGCAGCGGTGTGTGGGAGCGGCCATCGGTGGGGCGGTGGAAGGGCGGGCGGCGAAGATCGGATGGCATGTCGTCAACGTCGTCGTCGTCGTCGTCGTGGAAGTAATCGTCGTCGTTGTCGTCGTCGTCGTCGTCGTCGTCGTCGCCGTCGTGGTGACGGGGCAGGGGTCTGCCGTCGTCGTCGACGTTATCAAGGGAGCCGTAGGAGGCGCCGTCGTCCCAGTCGTCGTCGGCGGCGGCGGCGGCGGCGGGGACGGCGGAGGCGTGGGCGCTGGTGTCAGGATTTGATACGAGGTCGAAGGGCGAGGACGAAGAAGAGGGCGGGCGAGGGCTGAGGCGGAGGCGCGAGGCGGGCGGCGAGGCTGGAGGAGGCAGAGGAGGGTTGGAGGACGACGGGCCGGCAGGAGCGGTAGGAATATTGTGGAGGAGATAGGCCGGCTGGCTGGGGTCGGGGCTAGGCATGCACGCGGCGGGAGGGCGGCGGCGCTGCAAGCGAGCGAGAGAGGGACAGCGGCAGCGGCGCAGGCGGCGGGCGGGCGGGCGTGGGCGGGGACGCTGGACGCTTCTTCGAGCGGGAGCGGAGCGTCTGCGGTGCGAAGGTGCTGGAATCGCGGCGGCGGCGCTGCGATCGCCGGCGTGCAGGCCTGGCGGCCGTCCGGCGCGAGCCTTGGCGGCCGTCTGGCCCGGCGATGCTGGGCCCCTGGCGCCGGGCGCGATGCCAGCCCCGGCAGCGCCCAGGCCGCCGCCCTGGGTACATGCAGTCCCTACCCAGTGCGTAGTACGTGGTATGTACAGCACATTGCCATCGCGCCCATCGCCTCTCCTCCCCCCGATCACGCGTCCCGCGTCAGCTGAACGCGTCTCCCGGTCGGCACCGCCGCGTGCGCACATTCGAATCAACCGCCCGGGCCGTGGTCATCTCCCCTTTCCTTTTCCCCCCTCAGGTCCCTCCGCGAGGCGCCATGTCCAAAGCCACGTTCGCAATCGTCGCCGCGGCCGGCGCGGCCGCCGGAGCCGCTGCCACCGCCTCCTTCTACTCGCTCAAGAAGCCGTCCGCGCCGCCGGCCGTCGCGCCTCCCGCCGCCGTCCCGGCGCCCGTCCCAAAGCCGGCCGGCGCCCCCGTGGACCCGTCCGGCGTCTTCCAGTACGGCTTCCCGGGCCCCGTCGCCGACCTGCGCCCGGCCGCCTCCCTGACATCCTCCTTCGACCGCCGCACGCGGAACCCGAGCTGGGTGGCCGAGCACATCACGCCCGCGTCTCTCGCGATCCGCGACGGCGACCGCAGGAACAGCGCCTTCTTCGAGGACGAGTCGGTGCCCGACAAGTTCCGGGCCAGGCTGGCGGACTACCACCGGAGCGGCTACGACCGCGGCCACCAGGTGCCCGCCGCCGACGCCAGATGGAGCCAGCAGGCCATGGACGCCACCTTCGCCCTCACCAACATGTGCCCGCAGGTCGGCGACGGCTTCAACCGCGACTACTGGGCGCATTTCGAGGACTTCTGCCGCCGCCTCACGGCGCGCTACCCCAGCGTGCGCATCGTGACCGGCCCGCTCTATCTGCCCAAGAAGGAGGGGGACGGGAAGTGGAGGGTCAGCTACGAGGTGATCGGGGCGCCGCCGAACGTCGCCGTGCCCACTCACTTCTACAAGGTCATCTTCGCCGAGGACGGCGTGGCTGGCGGCAACGTGGCCCTCGGCGCCTTCGTGTTGCCGAATGCCGCCATCCCGAACGAAAAGCCGCTGGGGGACTTTGAAGTGCCCGTCGAGGCAATCGAACGGGCCTCCGGCCTGGAGTTCGCCAGCAAGCTGCCGGCCGCCCGGCGGAAGAGGCTTTGCACGGAGACGACATGTTCGCTTGTCGTCAGAGGTTACAGCGAAAGGCAGAAGACGTTGCAGCAGCAGAGCCGGCGGCCCTCTTGAGCGTTTTCTTTTCCTCTTTTTTTTTGGGTTTTTTTTCCCTCTTCCTGGTTATTTTAAACGCCAGGCGTTAGACCCATCCCCGTGTACTGCTAGCATGTACTTTCCTGTTTGGGAGCATAGCGAGGACGTCGACTTTCGCCATGGCTACGTAGTAGACAAGCATTCGCAGGCGCTGGAGCCCGCGCTCGATTTCGAAAAACAACACGGCCTCCCGGGACGGGAGTTCCAGCCGCAAGTGCTCAGGCTCCAGGTGGCGCGCGAGCTGCCCCGCGCCCGGCGACGTTCGCGGCCCCATACTCGATCGGGTCACTTTTCCCCGATAACTCTCTTATCGCACATCATGGGCGACGAACTGCTTCAGTCGCGGCGCGCCCAGTCGGGCCCCCCTCCCGGCCGCGCATATATAGATAGCTGCCGTGCCGCCCTCTCTGCCTGCCCCATTGCCCTGCCAGCCCTTTCGCGCGCAATTGCCCGTTGGCGTGTCGCATCCAAGCTCCTCCAGCAGCGGCGACGGCTCTGAGCTTCGCGGTCCCGCTCGTGTCAAAGCTACCGTTCCCCCCAATGGCTCTCGACCGCCTCAAGCAGGTCGCCGGCCACGCCGCCGGGACCATGGGCCCTCCGCACCCGCTCGATCCGCTCAGCGAGGCCGAGATCGAGGCCGCCGTCGCCATTGTGCGCAAAGAGTACGCCAACCTGCACTTCAACGCCGTGGCCCTCTGGGAGCCGCGCAAGACCGACATGTTCGCGTGGCTCGCGGATCCCAAGAACGCCCCGCGCCCGCACCGCGTCGCCGACGTGGTTGCCATTGGCAAGGGGAGCAAGGTTTTCGATGGCGTCGTCGACTTGACCGAGGGGAAGATCGTGTCCTGGAAGATCACCCAGGGCGTGCAGCCTCTGGTGGGTACCGCTACCCGCGGAGGCCGATTTACATGACATCTTTGTGGGCTAATTGGCGCCAGATCACCATGGAGGATCTGCAAATCGTCGAGGGCATCGTTCGCAGGGATCCCAAGGTGATCGAGCAGTGCGGCATCATTGGCATCCCTCCGGAGGACATGGACAAGGTGTACTGCGATCGTACGTTTCTCGACCCTGAAAGCCGCTCAAATTGCTCAGGACTGATTGCGCGACTATAGCATGGACCATCGGTTACGACGAGCGCTTTGGCACAAGCATCCGCCTTCAGCAAGCGCTCATGTACTATCGCCCGCATATCGACGACTGCCAGTACACCTACCCTCTCGACTTCTGCCCCGTCTTCAACGCCGACACCCACGAGGTCATCCACATCGATGTCCCTAAGGTCCGGAGGCCGGTCAGCAAGGCCCCGCCGAACAACTACCATGCTGCCGCCATCGAGGCGGAGGGAGGCTTCCGGAATGACCTCAAGCCTATCAACATCACCCAGCCCGAGGGCGTGTCCTTCAAAATGGACGGCCGTGTCCTCAGCTGGCAGAACTGGAAGGTCCACATTGGCTTCAACTACAGGGAGGGAATCGTCCTCAACAACATCACCTTCAACGACAAGGGGACCGAACGGCCCGTCTTCTGGCGTCTTTCCTTGGCCGAGATGGTCGTTCCCTACGGAAACCCTGAGCACCCGCACCAACGCAAGCATGCGTTCGACTTGGGCGAGTACGGTGGGGGATACATGACCAACAGCCTCAGCCTTGGCTGCGACTGCAAGGGCGCCATCCACTACATGGACGCCGCCTTCGTCAACCGCGCCGGCGCAGCTGAGACCATCAAGAACGCTATCTGCATCCACGAGGAGGATGCCGGGATTCTGTTCAAACATTCCGACTTCCGAGATAACTCGTGCACCGTGACGCGCGCCCGGAAGCTGATCGTCTCGCACATCTTCACCGCTGCCAACTACGAGTACTGTGTCTACTGGATCTTCCACCAGGACGGCACGATACAGCTCGAGATCAAGTTGACGGGCATCCTCAACACGTACGCCATGAACGAGGGCGAGGACACGCACGGCTGGGGCACAGAGGTGTACCCGGGCGTCAACGCGCACAACCACCAGCATCTCTTCTGCCTGCGCGTCGACCCAAACATCGACGGGCCCAACAACACCGTTTTCCAGGTGGACGCCGCACGCGGCCCGGGTGAGGTGGGCTCGGCCGAAAACAAGTACGGCAATGCCTTCTACGCTGCCAAGAAGAAGTTGAGCACGGCAGGAGAGGGCATGTGCGACTACAACGGCGAGACCAGCCGCACCTGGGAGATGGCCAACACGAACAAGATCAACCCTTACAGCAAGAAGCCGGTGACGTACAAGTTGGTTAGCCGAGAGGTGCCGACTCTCTTGCCGAAGGAAGGTGGCCTCGTCTGGAAGAGGGCTGGCTTCGCCCGGCATGCGGTGCACGTCACAAAATGTGAGCTTGACCCCACTGGCCCTATAACCGCATATCGTTTTTGTTTGAATGGAGGACTTACTTCTTTCGCCAGACTCTGACGACCAGATCCATCCCGCCGGCCGCCATGTGCCGCAGACCAGCGGCGAGCCCAGCCAAGGCCTGCCCATGTGGATCGCACAGAACCCTTCCGCCTCCATTGACAACACGGACGTCGTGCTCTGGCACACCTTCGGCATCACCCACTTCCCCTCGCCCGAGGACTTCCCCGTCATGCCGGCCGAGCCCATGACGCTGCTGCTGCGGCCGCGCAACTTCTTCACCAAGAACCCCTGCCTCGACGTGCCGCCCAGCTACTGCAGCGTCCCCAGCGGCGTCAAGCAGGGCGGTGCGCTCGTAGACCAGCTCAGTCGGCTGGCGTTCGATGACGAGAAGAAGTCGTGCTGCAAGTAAAAAGCTCCTATGTGAAGTAGTTCTCCTGTTCCATGGCGTAGCGGGTGGATGGCCTTTTGTATTTCGGTGGAGGAAAAGCCATCTTTCGTTTCTGATTTAATACACTCCATTTTTTTCAATTGGCAATGAACGTCACACACGTGTATATACTGTAACTTTCATGCGTTTGGCTTATGATGGTAGGTACATCTCTCAACTTCACGGATCTAGTCAAGCCAGTGGCTCGGCCAAGAAACCTTGAAGCCTCATCAGTGCGAGCTGCGCCTTTAAGGTGTGCTCTGTCGCCTTGATAGCCATGCAGCTTGTATTTTCAAAGTCTGTCCCCCTTAGCAACTCGCGTGTTTCCTCCTCGCCGAACATATCGGCCAAGCTGAATAGCCCAACCCTTCGATCGTCCAGCAATCCGGTCGGGTACCGAAGGCGAGGAAAGCGTAGACGAGGCTGCATCTGCGGTACCCGGTGCGACTGGAAATCATATGTGTTGTGCGGAATGACCTCATTCGTGAGCTCTCTGACGTCCTGGCCTGGGTACAGCGCTTGCAACGTCTTCTTGTCCACCACCTTCTCCAGATATCCCACTATTCTTTGCAGCTGCACCTCCAACATTTTATACTGCGAGATCGCCTCTCTCAGGGCCGGTGATGTAAAGCTACGCGTGAAGAGCAAGGCAGAAACTCCACTGGCGCCGTCACTGCCCTCTGCCTCCGCACCGCCAGCCTCTTCCAACGGCACGATGAGGCCCCGACCAGCTCGGTCAAACAACGGACGCAATCGCTTGGCCGCCGACTCGCGGAACATCTTGGCCGCAACATCCTCGAGCCCGTCCCGCCAAACGAGGCTATCCACCAGGCCTCTCTTCGAAACCAGCACCGTGTTCCTCCTGGTCCTAGCCGTCGGGATCGCGACCAGAGCGCGCCGGGAAAGCATGCGTGAGTGCACGCTGCGGCGCTCGCCCAGCTGCGCCTTTCCGGACGGAGGCTGGACGGTGGGGATGGCCCAGGACTGGCCTGTTGAAGGGTGCTTCCCGGCGCGGATGTCGAGGAGGAAGAAGGTCGGCAGGCGCGTGTTGGTGTAGTGGCACAGGCGGATGGAGCTATCGGCCAAGGCGCGCGCTGTTCGAGCGTATATGTCTCATCAGTTATTTACCTCCCAAGTGAATCACCACCGCGCGACCGGCGTCAAGAGGCCGAGGGCGGCGGGAAAGGTCTGCGCCGCCTCTTGTCCGTACCGTAAGGATTCGCCGCCAGCCGCTTCTGAAACGGCGTCAGCTGCGACTTGTCCTGCGTGGGCTTCGGGCCCCTCCATTTCTTCCGCTTCGCGATCACGGAGTCGTCGAGGAGCGGCGGGAGAGGTAAGTTGCGCTTCCGCACCGCGGGCAGGGCATGGTCGTGGGCGGCGGCGGCGCGGCCCGAGAGGCTGGCGCTAGATGCGGCTCCGCTGGAGGGCCAAGGAAGATGGCGGGAATTAGTGCATCTGAACATGCTCTGGACAAACCAATATCACAGGAGTAGACCGCCAGGCTCGATGAGCTCTGTGACGGGATATCGTCTTGCGGGTGATAATGCCAGAGCTGCGACAAGAGAGCTCCGAAGAATTCGTTCTCTTTTGGTGCACGCACCACCTCCCCCCTACCCACTCGCCAACCCATCAGTAAAGTAACCCTGAGCTGTGGCCGTGCAAGCCTGCACCTAAAAACATGTCGTGCTTCGGCGCGCGCGTCAAGTTAAAGATCTAGCAAAAATAGCGGAATATAGAGAGAGTCGGAACGAATCAAGTCGACTGATTTTGTTTTGCACCCGAAAAATTGGCGACTCGGAATGGCGGGATAACATTGGCCTGAAATTCCGACTCCAACGGCTATAATGCTATTTCGTGCCGGTGACACTTCCGTCATGATGCCAGGGCCAAGGATAGCCTCCTGTCTTCACAAGTCTCCGTCGAGTCTCTGGCCCCGTCGGGCCTCAAAACCAGTTACGATTTGCTAACCTTGTGGAGCTGACGCGCGTCTCCTCGCGACAACTTGGAATGATTGGGATATATCCTTAAATACTTTATTCGTGGTTCCCTCCCCTAGCAAGGGCTAAAAGTCAATGTCTAGGGGTAGGACGACCAGCTTATCTTAGAGAAGAGAGAGTATATCGACTAAGGAGCTCGGCGGAGGCCTTCTTAGAGGGTTTTAGGCGTAATTTAGGCATGTCCTTTCCCTTCGCTCCGAGGAGACACCCAACTATAAACGTCTGTGCCACTTGCTCCGTAGCCCGTTCTACCGCAATGGATTTGAGTAGAAATATGTCTTCGACTGGGCGGTGCTAAAGTTCTTAAAGAGACTTAAGGGAAGACGGGAAAGGAGTTGACGTGCTCTGCACTCTTCTCAATATAATACTAGTATCTTTGCTTTGATTTGCCCACAGCGATTTAATCATGCATGGTTGAATACGTTTGCAAGCCTCTAAGTAATCAGAAAAACGCCTGAGGGCATCGTTTTGACATCGCGCATCATTCGGGTGGCGCAGGCAATGCTAAGACAGGATTCTAACTGCGCCACCAAAGCATTACAAGCCGCTATCGATACGCTCGGTGACTCCTTGGAGGCACAGAAGTTCAAGTTAATCAAGAAGTATAGTTCCTGTCTCGGATTTTGATGACATTTCTGTAAACACTTTATTATTATAAGAGTAAATAAGATGTTCATAAGTCTTTCGGACATGCTTCCTGTGAGAAATTTACAGTTCGCTCTCCCAACTCCCTAGCCATCTCCAACACTTAGCAACATTGTTCAGATCCCGAAGCGCCGCATTGACAGCACCAGTTGCCCCGTCATTCTCTCTTCTGCCTTTAAATTCGATGAAGAAGATATAATTCCACGGCACCAGCCCGCTAGGGCGCGTGTTGATGCTCGTTAGATTCAACTTGTATGATTTGAAAACTGCCAACGAATCCGCTAGAGAGCCCGGATCCTCGTGATTCACCGTAAAGGATACAAGTGACTTGAACGAGTTCTGGTCATCGTCAACAACTTTGGCTCCCCTGTGCATCGGCTGATGCTCTAGGCAATCCGTCCTTTTCAAAATGAAGAATCTGGTTTTGTTGTCCGCCGAATCCTCAATGTTTCTCGCCAGCACATCTAGGCCGTGAACTTCTGCGGCGATAGCGCTCGAAATTGCGGCACTGCTTCCGGACTGATCTTCGGCCACGAGCTCAGCGGCGCGTGATGTCGAGGAGACGTCCTGCCGTTCAACACCTTTGAGGTAAGTCGAGAGGAAGTCCCTGCACTGACCCCAGGCCTGGGGGTGTGAGTACAGCTTCTTGACGTGCTTTACGGGCACGACGGGCTTGACAGCTGGCGTTTTCGGGTACGGAACCTTAGACGTAGGCGTAGCTTGCCCTGACGATGTAGGCGAGTCCGTTTTAGAAGAGAGCGAGGTGTCTGTTAAACGCGCAGCTCCGCGGCCGAGGAGGCAGTGGTGGACGTCGACGTACGCTTCACCACAAACAACGATATCCGGATGTCGGCTTTTGATATCAGCGAAGAGGTCGAGTGTGAATACGACGGAACCATTGGTGGAGTTTTCGAAAGGGACTACCCCGAACTTGGCAACGCGGCTTTGAACTTGCTGGAAGACATCCTCGATCGTCACTTGGGGGCTCAGGACACAGGTGTCCTGGTTGAACCTATCCCGTGCAGCCTAGAGACGTCATTAATTTGTTTTTGCACATTCAGAGATAGGTTCGTGGGGAGCTCTCTCTCCTACACCAAAGTACCGAGCGTACCTGATGGGTGTAAGACGCATTCGGCCCAAGGAAGGCCACCATATACATCTTGCAAGCCTTTGGTATCGAACCTCACAAAAGTTTCGGCAAGGTACTACGAGTCATTATCGGTACCAGTCATTTCAGTAGCACAGCAACAAAGCTAGTAATATAATCTAACAAATACACAGAGGGTTAGAGCTGGAGACCCTGCACTCTCACATGCATAAGCAAGAACAGCACCTGTGTATTGATGGCTGCTGTGTGGGGAATAACGAAAGAGACTAGCTAAGGCAGGTAAACGGATGGGCCGAAGTGCACCCACAACCGTACGGTAGACCCGGAAGTCCTCCTCGGCATGTCAGGTGACTCGTGCCAAACCATGCAAAACAGTTCCAGCTCAGAACAGACCCGAAGCAATCTTTAACCTTGAAGCCCATAGTTCCAACAAAAGCCTACAGTTCCACCCTGGGCCCTAAAATACACGGTTCCTTTCCCGTACCGGAGACCTTGCTACAAATTTGCAGGCCTTTATTTCGACTTGGCAAGGCCGACAGCGTCATTACCTAGATCGTACACAGAGTACCACTTGCGCAGGAAGGCATCTCCCAGAATAGCAAGCGGGCCGGCAGGCTCGGGGAAGTCCATTCCCATAAATGCTGAAATGCACGAGCCCTGGACCTCGAGGACATAATCATAAGGGCCGATGGTGAAGTTGTGGCCAGTCAGAGTGAAAGTAAGGTCGGGCAGAGAATCGCGCTTCTCACACTCGACGGTGTACTGCCCGTTGTAAGACTTCTTGGCGCCGATTTCCTTGTTCCTGTTAAAACGTTAGCGGCTGATTCTTGATAATGTAGCTTTTGACCATTACTTACAGGAGCTCGGCGAGAGTGGACGGAAGGGCAAGCAGAGAAGTGCCGGTGTCAAGAATGGCACCGGTATCATCAAGCTGAGCAGTAGCATCGCCGAACGTGATGGCGTCCAAGTCCACTTCCCAGTAGGCTTTGCGCCTCAACGGGATCTTGGTCATATCACCCGTGTAGTGGTTCTTATCAACACCACCAAACACCGCCTCAGACTCATCGCCATCGTCGGTATTGCTGAGGTAGAAAGCAAACACAGGCTCGTCGATCAGATCTTGGTCGATCATGTTGTAGAACGGCGGTACGATCTTGTTAACGCTGATAGTGTCGTAGCCCAAGCCCATGATGCCATCAAACCGGCCGAAGGCGAACGCAAGTCCCGGCTCCGAGGTGGCCTCAGCGAAGTCCTGGTGCTTCACCTTGAGGTCGCCGATCTGCACGTCGTCCTGAGACACAAAGCCGCTGAGGCTCCCAGAGCCGTACTTTATCTCAAACGACGTGCCATTCTTCTTGTAGGTTGAGGAGGACGAGGAATCGTACTTGCTGTGGAGGTAGCAGGCGATGGAGCCGCATTCCGACGACGGAACCCAGAGGTTGGAGCTGCCAGTATCCAGA
Source organism: Lineolata rhizophorae (assembly GCA_010093515.1). Taxonomy (NCBI): domain Eukaryota; kingdom Fungi; phylum Ascomycota; class Dothideomycetes; order Lineolatales; family Lineolataceae; genus Lineolata; species Lineolata rhizophorae. The sequence goes on along the minus strand of MU001682.1, from coordinate 495,797 downwards.
ACAACCTTGAATTCCTGCGCCGGAGTCCCAATCTTGATGTCCGAGAAGTCTGTGACCTCGTCAGTGCCATTTTATGATGCGCGTCTACAGCTTGGTCCATAAACCATACATTGCGCATTCAAAAAGTTGCTCACGGGGACGGGGTGGCTCCCGTCGGCATGAACGGTCTGGTCGCGAAACATTTCGTCGAGGTGACTCGGTGGCCTGACACCCAGGTACTTCTGGCCCAAGGCCCGCATGTGCTCGTTGATGTCGGCATGATCCTGTACGTACGGTCAGCTCACCATGGTTTAATTTTGGGTAACCGATGCGTTTACCAGCTGCTCCGACAGCGGGATCTTCTTGAGCGGCATCTTGTGGACACCACCCGCAGCAACCGGAGCCACAAGCAGCGCGGCGGCTGCAACAAGCGAAGCACCCTTCATAGTAGAGGCTGCGAAAGGAGGGAAACGGTACAAAGAACAAGGTCCAAGATGCGAAGGGCTGGCTGATGGAACTGGGAAGCCGAAAGGATGGAAATGAAAGTCGAGGAGGTCGGGGACGTGAATGGTGAGATGGCAGACGGGCGGGTGTGGCGGGCGGGCCGGAGGAGGGTACAGGCACGGCACTGGCAGGCAGGAGTGCGTCAAGCTGCCGCGCACGGGCGCACAGCTTCTGGGCGGACGGCAGCTGGGCAGCTAGCGCGTGCCCCCCCCCCCCGGTTGTCACGGCCGCCAGGCACCGAGCAACGGCGTCGGTCGCTCGGGCATCCGCGTTGCCCGGCTCCACCACGACGCCCAGAGTCCGCAGCGGTCCTCGGCGCAGTCACGATGCCTACCTACGGGGTCACGGCCTTCACCCACATTTGTGGGGCAAAGGAAAGTACCTAGTTGATCTTCGGCGACGGCGGCGCTCAAATGCATGTGTGGCTTTCATTAGTTAAATACTTGCTCCGTACCTATTGTGGAGTGAGACTTTGGGGAGAAAAATGCATTCGGAACCGCACACTGTTGCTCCCACCACCGAAGTTTTTTTTTTTTTTTTTGCTATTTCCTTTGCAAGGCACGCCACTGTCTCCTCCGGCATGAGTCGACAAGAGCGGTAGTTGCTTGAGGTAGAAAGAGATGAATCCGAAGCAAGTTGAAGTGCCCCGGCACCAAAAAAGCGTGCATGGCATTACATTGTAGCTCGAGTCTGTTGAACTTCCCCTGTTTTCGTTGCAAAAACAAAGCCTGATCCACAGAGTCCTACGCAGGGGGGACAACAAGCACAGCGGATGCTGCGATGTTGGTATCGCAATCTGAGCCGCAGTACTGCCCTCCGTTCCGTCGATAAAGCGGGTGTCATCAGAGCGCACGGCCCGCGAGGTTTCGCTTTCGGTACGGGTCTAGCGGGCTAGATGATGTCCCAAACGTCCTCGGCTGCGTGGCAGAACTTGCTGCATGCAACGCTGGCGCTGAGGCTGTAATTACTGATGCTGATAGAATCGTCCTTGAACTCGTCTGCGAAGTCGTCGTTGCCCTTTGCCATTGCGCCAACGAAGACACAGATACTCTCGCCGGCCCTGAGATTCCGGATATAGTCTTGCGCTCGGACAACCGGTGCATTGTAGCTCAAGGTTACCTTTCGACAGTTCGGAGGAAGATGTTCGCTGATCGGGTTCTTGATCACTTTGAGAAGCTTCTCCTGTGATGTTGTGGACCTGATTGAGAGCCGATGGAGGAGTTGAACCATCAGCCCGGCGAACCGCTTGAAAGTTCGCGGTATGCGCACTGTTGGGTTGACTTCTATCAGTACGCCCTTTGCGGTATGGACGAATATCTGCAGCTTTCCGGCTTTGTTCACCGGCGAATCCAGCAGGGTGAGTAGACACTAATACTAAAGTTAGCAGGATCAAAGACAACTGGGTTCTAACGAACATACCTGGTGAGTGATGTCGGGTCGTGCGTCACTAATATCGCGATTCATTTTTCGCATAACCCCGATGTGCTCGTCGCTATTGAGGAGGGAGTACTTTTCCTCTTTTGGTGCTCCGCCACGTCCGGAACCGGTGCTAGCTTTATATGTCTCCAGGCTCGCATTTGACAGGACTACGATTAGACGCTGCGTGTCCTTATCACTGGACGGTATTGGAGCATGCTGCTCAGCAACAAGTTGCGGAAGCTCAGGAGGGGGCAGCGACTGAGTTCCTGGACATGTTAGGGGGGCCGCGCCCGCCAAGGCTGTGTTTAGGAACAACTCTGACTCACTAATTCGCTTCGCTTCCCGACCAGAGGATAGGGAGTGGCGAAGGCTGCCATCCTCAGAAAGTTTCATTGACGGTGTCTGGCTTCCGTATGAATCCATCCTGCTCGTCGCAAGAGACCTGAACCTGCGACAGGTTTACTAAGGGCAAGACATTAAAATCAGGCGGGGTTGGAAGCTCTGAGTGTTATGGCCTGAGCTAGAAGAGTCGTTATGGACGCGGGGGTGTTGGATATGGAGAGCAGGTGGGGGAAGTACAAATTTTTGCAGCGTACCTAACTAGGGGAGTTGGATTGTTCAACAAGCTTAGTGTAAGAATGAGCCGGGCATGGAGAAGGAACCGGGCGCGGGAAAACACTGATCCGGCTAGGCTCCCTGCAATGTGCTCGGTAGTAGGCTTATGGCAGGTTCCGTTACGTGCGTCAAGTCCGCCTCAAGTCTTCGGGCCGAAGTATCCCGGCCGCTTGCTCATGAACTATTGGACCTGCTGTGTACTGTGTACTAGTGATAAATATGACCACTTTCCCAACCCGCTGTTGAACGCGTCTGTATTCCGCCTGATCTTACTTGAAAGGTGTGGAAATGTTCGTCTGGCTTGCACTGCTCTTGATTTTCTTGTCCACTGACTGGCAGTTATAGCACGGGAGCACAGGCACAGCAAATCAGACATCGTGCCTTAGTGTGTGGGATCCTCGCCCTCCAACTATCGGAAATCCTGCAAAGAATTGCTATCTCATTCCAGTCGGCAACGGCGGCCTGTCATGGACGAGGAAGAGCGACCGTCGAAAATTCAGAAGCTTGATCATACACTCGTTTCAACGAAGCGCGACCAAGAGATGGCCAACAGCAACGGCGAGAGCGGGACTCTTGATTTCTCAGTTGGGACGGACGGGAGCAACCCTGTCCGAGAGCTGAAGAAGACATCCCTCCCGATTGAATTGAATTCCACGGGTCCTGAGGAGCAGCAGCAACAGCAGCTAGGTGGGTGTGCGAGTGATGATACTCCTTCAACGGAGCAGCGGCCGGCAATGTCCAAGAGTCGACGGAAGAAGCTTTTGCGGCAAGAGAGGTGGGAGGCTGGAAGAGAAGATCGAAAAGCACTTCGCAGACGAAAGACGAAGGAACGAAGGGAACGCAAGAGGGCCGAAAAGGCGGAGAGGGCTAATGAGGAAGATGCCTACACGAACGAAGTAGGGGAAACTCAAGCAGCAAAACACCAACCGAACCCTCCTCAGAATGTTCAGGTGCCGATCACGTTTTTGTTCGACTGCAGCTTCGACGATCTCATGGGCGACAAGGAAATGAAATCCCTAGCCTTACAACTGACACGAAGCTACTCAGATAATCGGCATGCTCGGTTTAAAGCACATTTGGCTATTAGTTCGTTCGGGGGCAAGTTGAAGGAGAGATTCGACACAGTTCTGGCCAAACAACATCAGTCGTGGAAAGGCATTGGGTTCTACGCTGAAGATTTCGAGGCGGTCACTAAGAAAACTGACGGGTGGATGCGGCAAAAGCCAAATGGTGGGACTCTTCTGGGCGCTCTCAGAAAATCCCAGACGCAGCACGAGGAAAGTAACGATTTGGGCGACGGGGAGGTTGTGTACCTCACCAGCGATAGCGACGCTGTTCTGGAGGAGTTGAAGCCCTACAGCACATACATCATTGGGGGCCTGGTGGACAAAAACCGACATAAGGGGCTTTGCTACCGTCGAGCCATGGAGAAAGGCGTCAAGACTGCTAAACTACCTATTGGGGAATTTCTCGAGATGAACAGTCGATCAGTGCTAGCTATCAACCACGTCTCCGAAATCATGCTCAAATGGCTTGACTTGGGTGATTGGGGACAAGCGTTTATGGAAGTTATCCCCAGGAGGAAAGGAGGGGTGCTGAAAAACAATAGCTATGATGCTGACGATGGCTTGAATGATGAGTTCGTAGCGGGAGGCGAGGACTTGAAAGCGGCCGACGGGGAATCTGAGGATGCTGGGAAGTGCGCGGAACTGGCCAGCGACGCATAGCGAGTGGCTGCAAAAAGAAAACACAGGATGCACTGTGCCTGAATGGCCCCATGCCAGTTTTTAGCGGCAGAAAATCTGCGCGTAGCGGTGTCCTCCGCAACGTTACATACTCGTCAACTTTTGGTGCAGCTGAGACCTTGGGGCTTAGTGAAGGATTTCGGTGGATTAGTCGGACTGACACATAACCGCCCAGTGCATTCGCTTTCCGTAGGGCCTACTAAAGGGCTGGCGGGCTTGCTCCCCCGTCCACAAACGGCGCGCCTTCCCACTAGCCTTCAGCCGCAAGGACCCGGGCCACCAACGTCACAGCTCCAGAAACCGTCCACAGCGAGCATCCGTCCAGACCATCGCACGATCATTTTTCCGCTGCATATACGCTGCAGCACGCCACCTGCCTCTTTTCTATCTATTTGCCCCTTCTTCTTGTCTTCCTCTCGGCGCAAGCCCCCAATGTCGTTTGTGCCAGAAGCGCCTGGTCGGGACGCTGCTGCCTCACACCACTCCCGTTCCTCCACCGCTTCTGCCGCATCCTACTTTCCGTCACCCATATCCTCAGCCGTTTCGGGCCTCCTCCGCCGTCTTTCCGCTGAGACTGAAAGTCGCAAGGGGTCCGTCGAGTCCTCGACGCATTCACTCGACGCAAGCATGGCCAACACGAGCATAGACGGCGTTTACACCCCGCCACGCCGGCACCCCTCGCCATTCCAGCCACCCCCTCTAACGCCGCTCACTCTCGATGGGTGGCGCACAAATACACCACAGTCCGCGCGGCTGTTAAGTAAGGCGCTGGCCGAAGAGATCAGGTTGCTCATGCCAGCACGCCTACAGCTCGTGGACAACTGGTCGCTGGCGTACAGCTTGGAACAGAACGGTGTCAGTCTCGCCACGCTATACGAGAAAGCCGAGCACTATCGGGGAAAGCGAGGCGGCTACGTTCTGGTCGTGAGAGATGGAAACGGCAATGTGAGCGACTGCGATTTGTTACAGCTTTGGACTTTGTGAATGCTGACGCGCTTGGGCTCGCCCCTAGCTCTTTGGCGCATACCTTAGCGACGCACCCCATCCTGGGGCTCACTTTTACGGCACCGGCGAATGCTTCCTGTGGCGCGCAGCCGTCCTCCCTTCTATCCCATCCCTGTCGTCTCTCCCGCCTCCACCGAGTTCCGACACAACGAACGCTCAGCGTACAACTACGCTCTCGCAGCCCAAAAGCACGCTTAGTCCTCCATCAAACGGAGCACCCAAGAGCGGAACCTCCACTCCTGAAATGATAAGATTCAAGGCATTCCCGTATAGTGGCGTAAACGATTACTTGATATTCTGCCAACAGGAGTTCTTTAGCATTGGCGGAGGGTCAGTGTTCACACCGCTAAGAGCAACGGCACAAACTAACACGCATGTAGGGATGGGCATTATGGGTTGTGGCTGGACGATAATCTCGAACGCGGCGTCTCAAGTACATGCCCTACCTTTGGTAACGAGCCGCTGAGCGAAGAAGGGAACAAGTTCGATGTTCTTGGCGTGGAGCTTTGGTACGTTGGCGCATGACATTCTTGTACCTGGATGGCAATTTCATAAAGAAAAAAGGGAAGAGATTTATCTAAGGTTTGGCATATTCCGCGGCCAAGTGCTAGCGATGATGGCGTCTGCTGCTGTTTCTGTTCGAATCTGGGGTTCTCTGGTGCTTCCGCGGGAAATGGGCTATGGGTGTAATTGGCTCCATTTGATATGGACTCCCTCAAATCAGGTATATTAAAGGACCACATGATCTGCTTGGTTATTTTCCTTGAGAGATATCCTTAAATATATTCTGCGAGATACCTAAGAAATCAGGGTCTAGTCGACTTAAAGAGAGCGACAATAACATCTAGGCGCAATTTCAATTAGAATGGAACGGGCTATTCAGTGCCTAAGGAAATCATAGTCGTAAGGTGAGGCGTGTTCTCATTACAATGAATCATGCTGGGTGGTTGAGGCAAATACTCAGTTAGAGTCAAACGAAGTGAAGATAATAGGTGCTACCTATTAAAGCTGAGCTAGGGTCTATACGTTAATTCGCCGCATCCGTTAGAGCCAAGGCAACTAGATGCTTGGTCTTTAGCATGCCCTAAGAGTCTTTGAGCCCCTTTTTTTAGGCAAAATATGCGTATCAGTTACCACTTCCCATTACCCCAAGATAGGTCGCAGCACAGAATATCTGGCAGGCAGTATTTAAGCAACAAAAGGTCTTTTGCTTTCCAAGTCCTCACAAGTTGAGTCCAAAGTAGACTTGAAGCATTCGAGCGCACTGTGCGGAATTAGCATTGCCATTGAAAGAAAAGGGTTCCATGACGTACAAGGAATGTAACTTGCTCTAAGTCACTAGCGAACAAGGAGTCCGATTTCTTGATATGAGTCCGTCCTTCTAAGTCTGAAATACTTAAAGCCGTATACTTGGCACACACAATCTCTTTGAGACTCTGGGAATAACGGCTACAGGGACTCCCTTCTCCTGCCATGTGCTCAAAGAGCGGTTGCATCCTAGAACCTTCGGAAGGGAGAATGCAGCTCGGTGTGGTAGCCTCATGATAAAATGTATCCGCTTAAGTTCTCATACTGGGCGGTCGCCAGTATCAATGATCGATTGGAGCCCAGAGCTTGAACTATGGGGCTCACCGGCTTGTCGTGTAGCCGCCATTTCCCTAATCCGCCGAAGAAGATTACTGCGACAAAAGTTTTCGGTTAATAAAGACGGTTCTCTTGAAGTCCGTAAGCGAGTACACTCACTTAACAGGAAGATATGGGCGCTGCTCCGCACGAATAAGAGCTATTTGCTCTCGCTGTCTAGTCCTATGCATTTCGTGGTGATCTCGAATCAACTGCTTGCTCTCTTCTTTCTCCGGCTCGGGAACGTTAAGCGCGCAATCGTCGAATGGACACATCCAAGAGTTGTTGGGACCATTCGGCTCATAGCTCGGTTCTGGCAAAGGCAAGGCACATGATTCGTGAGGAGACTCCGTAGGAGACGAGGAAGAGGACGATTGACTTGGCAGAGCATCTGCAGCCGACTTCCCTCGTAGGGGCAGCCGACCGTCAATTTGATTGTTGAGCGCATCCTCCTGTGATCTAGCACCCGCGTTGGCGGTCTCATTGCCTTCCAAATCCACGCCCCTACCTGTTGCCCTCTTTCGCGGGTTTCCGTCCTGCTCGCCCTTTCGTTTCGTTGGAGAGTTCAAGTTCAGTTCAACTCCTTCAGGGCTAGACTCCCAAGGCCCGTCAGATTCATCCCTGGAAATCGATTTTCCGCGACGCCCGGCTGCTTTCCCAGAGAATTTGCCACTCCTAGGTCGAAGTACAGACTTCGCATTGTGTCGTCGACGGGCACCTTTGCCTGCCCCGGTAGGCTCGGGAGTATATTCTCCAGTAAGACCGAAATCGGAGTCTGAATCGGAGGAGCCACCCTTGCGCAGTTCGAGCTTGATTTGTGACATTTTCCGTCTAGTTGCCGGGGCGAGGGAGGTTGACGATATTTCGCTGTATAGAGGGGTCTGTACCCAATTGATTTCGGAGCGACGCTTCGTCTCCATCAGCCACATTAGAGGCTGCCAGTGTGCCAGAATGTAAGTAGACGCCATGTGCTGGTTGTCGAGCTCAAATTTTCGGACCATTAGCCGTGCGATCGCAGATGATGTAATTGCTTCCCCAGAAAGTTCTTTCTCCGCCTGGCACCGCTGGACAAATGACCAGATCCCCTTCCCGCGCCACCACCAATCGTCCTTCTTCGGTTTTGGGTTGAAAAAATCTTCGTCTTGCGAATCTTCGTCATCATCTCCGTCGCGAATGGCGACGCGGTTGTTTAATTTTTGTTGGCCATTACGGTTCTTACGGTCATCGAACTTTGCGAGCTTTTCTCCAACACCAGACTTGGCGGCGTTAGCAGCAGCGAACTTCCGTCGCATATGTAAATAAAATGGCGTTCTACTCCAGGCTAGCCCTTCTTCTCCCTTTTGCATAGATGTAATAAGAAAGTCGAGGTGTTGATAGAATAGGCAGGCGGCCTCCTCAGTGGTCTCACACCGAGAGACGTTCTCGTCCGCATACGCAGCGAAGACGTCCTTCGCGGGGAGGCGGCTGTTGTGTGGGACGCGATAGATATCGGCGGCGAAATATAGCAGCCTGATTGCTTCAACCATGCGCTGAAAAATCTCCTTGTATGCCCTGGACGGCTTGATTTTAAACCAGCCTGCTTGGCCGGCTGCCCAAATCCCGACCTCTCCATCATCGTATTGGCCGAATGCGTACCGGCTAACTTCACGGACTGTAATTGGCACAGAGCCAGCGGCATGCACCGAAGGTAGGACTAATTCGAACATAGGTCAGAAAAACATCCCCTCCTTGGCGAAAAGGGAGGACCGAACTACGAACGCAATCCAGCCTGCTCGCGTCGCGGGCGCACAAGTCGACCAGATACAGTCACCGGATGGTCATTGCAGGCCTTCAGGAGGCTGACGAGACCACCAGCATCACGCACTTCGGTCTTGTCGAGGTCAAATTCCTCCCAGTTGTTCTCGTCCGTGATTGATGGATCGTGAGGGAGTAGCACATCGCTCTCATCCATTGTCGTTGGCGCTCCGCCGTGCTCTGCCGTGCGCACGACGGCCAGCCCTGGGCAGGTGTATCCTAGTAGCTGCGTGCTCCCGATGAGGATGCACAGATGGTTTTGGTGACCGGGCACATTGAGAGGACGGCTTTGAGGGGCGTGCCGGACGGGCTCTGAGCGCGTGTGGGCGGTGCCGGCGCGGCCGGAGCGCGGCCGAAGTCGCGTCGCGCACGTGCCATTGGCGGGTGTGCAGCAGGTGCGTCCACTCTTAGCCACTGCAACGGAGCAAACTTCACGTCGCCTCTACAAGGACAGCCAGACAACCCCACACCTTCGTCCGACAAGCACACCATCGTCCATATCGAACCTCCTGTCAGGAGCTGTCAGTGAGATGTCTGCTGCTTCATAGTGCGTCCACCCCACGGAGATCCCGTGGAGGATTTGCCTGCATACGGATCGAGGCTCCGCTGCTGCTATTCCCTCTGGTCGCGTTGGAACCAAATAGGTATGCGGTTGGTTTTTCCTAATCTTATGCTGCTATTTCTGCCGTCCCGCTGCTCGCCTTGCTCCCAAGGAGGCCAGTCGCCCGCACGAACGGAGTGCCATCCGCCTCACAGTCCCCATCTATTGTCTTTCGCGTATAGTTTCGGATATCCGTCCTGCGCTTGTCGCGAATCTCTTTCGCACTTTCTTCTAAGGCTTCAAGCCCATTCTATGACTGCCCATTTCAGATCTTGGCGCGAAGCTCGAAAGGGCGTCTGCGCGGAGCTCGAGCTGACGCATTTATCGCGTTGCTTCAAAAGGGCATGGAGCGGATAGTGGCAGAAGTACGAGAGAAAACTCTGGCTGACGCTCTTAGGACGTTTCGTTAGATGAGCCCAGCCATCATGTTAAACCCAAAGAAGCTCAGCGAACTTCTATCTAACAATGTCGACCCTCGTCTCTATCCACGCATGTTGTGCGTATTCAATTTTCACCACGGGATCATGAACTTCGACTTACGTATGATAGTCTTATGTCCCCTAATGGCACTCTTATTGCCTACTCCACTCCGGTAAATATCAAGGAGCTTCGCGACCAAGCTGCCTTGATTTCCCTTGTATGGAAAGATTACGAGGAACAGAAGCTGCCTCAAGGGAGCAGCAGCTCAGAAGCCAGTTCGACTTCGCGGACACTTTACACTCTCACCATTGAGTTTAGCCAGTGCAACATTCTTGTCCGTGCGGTGCAGCCGAAAATGCTGTTTGTGCTTATCGGAGGGGTCTATCAGGGCCACAAGCAAGACTTCAAGATTACTGCAGAAGTTGACGGTGACTCGCGATATCCCTCTGGAAGTGCAAGCCCGTGCACTGGTGCCCCCCTCCCAGGATCAGGGACTGGTAACAGCAGCGATCAAGAGTACCGCAAAGACTTAAACCTTCTTTCGGAAGGACAGTCGGAAGACGCAGCCAAAGACATTCATGAGGAAGTGGGACGGGTTACGATTCACCTGCAGCGGAAGAAGCTCGAAGCCATGTACGCTTTCATCAGGTCCGAATTCGACTCGAGGGGCTTCGTCATGCCAGACAATCCCAGCCTTCCCTGAAATGTCCGAGCGTATGGGAGTGGCCCGCAACTGAGGCTTTGCCCTCCGAATCTTTTTCGCCACGTGCAGCAAAACTGGCTGCGCGCGAGCGCCATTTGAGCTTAGAGACGTCGTCGGTAATCGACGTCTCACTTTCTTGTTTGATTCCACCGCTCTGGGTCAGAAGACCCCGGTCGATATTATTAGCGAGCATGTGCGGCGAACTCCGCCGTTTGCGGATATTACCCTCCGGCTTTCTGATCCTCTGGCTCTCATCGTTGGTTGCTCGACGTGCATTTGCAACATTTACTGTTGGCACGTTATAGCGTGGAGTCCGGGGAAGGTTTTAGTCGCTCGGGATCGTCTTACTTTTTCTGATCGTGCATTGGTACTGTACGTAAGTTCCTTTTCCTAGTCGATAGTAGAACAGCTTAAGGCACCTTCGTTGCTTCTGCGCGTACTTCCATTTCGCAGGCTTTCCCCAGGAAATCCGGCCGAGTTTTCGGGTTTGCGCACTGATGCCGAGACCCGCCGCGCTAGGGCGCCTCATTGTGATTCGTGGATTATCTCCTGTTCGATCGTCCGAAGGTCAGCGTTCAAAAAACCCCAACGCGCGCGATCCAACGCCCATTCGCACCCCGGCGTCTCCCAGTAACCGCAATTGCCTCGCTCCTTGACTTTCCGTTACTAACGGCCACGCCTAGAGGCGCGCGTCATTACTGCAGGCCACCCACTCCTGCCGAGTTTTTCATAACCTCCCGCCTTCCGCATGGCTTTCCCTTGGGGCCAGTAGCGTGCAGGTTAGCCAGTCATGGCGCAGCGGGTAACAGCCCACGCCGTACAATTTGTCTTCTCCGCAGCAGCAGATCGCACTAGCCACTAATCCGGGCGTGTTAGCTAAGGGCAAAAAGAACGCAGAAAGTGGGATGGAACTTTTAGGGCTCGGACTATGTATGCTGATTTACTCGGTGCCACCTTTCCTTGATCGTCTCGGATGGCCCGTATATTAAGCTGACAGTCTGTCCTTGTTTCTCTTAAGAGCTCTCAGTCTTCGTCTCTGCGTTTCCTTGCATTCTGTTATCTAGGGTCGTGCTGTCTTCCTCTGTTGGTTATTTTCATCCAGTCACTTCATAATGACCACTTCCGCATCTGACCAAGTTAACGGCGCAGCCAATGGATATTCTAATGGCCAGGCTAGCGGCTCGACGAAGCCGCGCAACCCTTTGCGGCCTGGCATCTACTCTCCGACAATGACTTTCTTCGACCCGGAAACGGAAGACGTTGACCTCCCCACGATCCGTAAGCATGCGATCCGCCTCGCTACAGCCGGCCTCGTGGGTCTCGTGACCATGGGCTCCAACGGTGAAGCGGTTCATCTGTCGCGCGACGAGAAGTCAGCCATAACGAGGGCGACGCGCGAAGCGCTGGACGAAGCCGGGTTCACGGACGTGCCCGTCATCGTCGGCGCCAGCGAGCAGAGCATCAGGGGCACCATTGAACTTTCCAAACAGGCAGCCGCGGCCGGCGGCGAATATGTGCTCCTGGTTCCGCCAAGCTACTACCGGTACGCCATGGATGAGGCGGCGCTCTACGAGTACTATACGAGTGTGGCGGACGGCTCGCCGCTGCCCGTCATCATCTACAACTACCCGGGCGCCGTGGCAGGCATTGACATGGACAGCGACTTGATAATCAAGCTCGCCAAGCACAAGAACGTCGTGGGCACCAAATTCACTTGCGGGAACACTGGCAAGCTGACGCGGGTAGCGCTGGCGACCAATGCGACGACGACAAAGAGCGAGGGCAGCGGGTACATGGCATTTGGCGGCATGGCAGACTTCACGATGCAAACGGCGGCCAGCGGCGGGTCAGGCATTATCGCGGGCGGCGCCAACGTGATTCCCAAGACATGCGTGCGTGTGTGGGACCTATGGGCCGAGGGCAAGTACAACGAGGCAATGGAAATGCAAAAGACGCTAAGCAAGGGCGACTGGGTGTTGACCAAGGCTGCCATCCCGGGTACCAAGTCGGCCATCCAGTCGTACTACGGCTACGGGGGCTACCCACGCCGGCCGCTCAAGCGGCTCAGCAAGGAGCAGGCGGTGGCGATAAAGGAAGGGGTACGCGAGGTGATGGAGCTCGAGATGAGTCTGCCGTAGGCCCCAGGTTGCGGGCAGGGCTGGCTGGCCCGGACTTGCTGTGCGACTCGGATGCCTATGGTTGCTATTTCCGTCGCGGCTGGTTGCGGTGGACAATGAACGGCGGGGTGCGAGCCCTTATACGTATCACATATAGGGGCCCTTTGCGGTGCTTTCTTCGACCTTTTTGCATCCTTTCCCCTTGTCGACCTACATATTTCCGCTTGCTTCGGGGGCAGGGAGGCGCAGCGGCGCTGCATCAGTGAGTCTGATTCGGATGCCCTCGGCTAGGTCCGTCACGTGTAGATAGACTGGTCTCTCGCAAAACACATGTACGGTATATTGCTTTGATAGCCTCATGGGCTCACGCGCGCGGGCGGCAGCAGCGTCTCCGTCGCACGCGGCGATCTGGGGTTCTCCGCGGGGTCCGGGAGGTGATCGACCAGGCCAACGCCCCCGCGCTATCAGGGCCGTCGGTGTATCGATAAGCCAGGGCCCGCCGCCGGGGTCTGACGCGATCTCGCAGGAAAAGTGCGTGCGCTCTCCCAGCTCGCTTTCTCCGCGCGCCTCGCAGCAAAACGAACGTCGCCCATTGTCGCAGCCTTTTATCAATTCCCTCGTTCACTACCTCTTCATTCTCGATGCCTTCTTTCCAGCCGCGCCCTCCTGATCCTGCCGCCGCCCGTCCGCCGTCGCACTCCCGGCCATTATCCGCTACCGGCCTTCCCGATTCGCACTTTCACCGACCCTGTTAACAAATTTATGCATACTGCCTTTCCAGATAGCCTCATCGGCCATACGTACTTCTGTGCAGAACCGCAATAATTGCAGCTCGCTATATTTGGGAATGGCTCCTAGCCTCCTTGCCTCCGTCGACTCCACGGGACACGTCCACATCATCGTCGGTTCAAACCCCCTGGCTGGAGCTCGGTGCTCGCGCTCGGTCGAAGTAGGGGCGAAGCCGAAGCTCATTGCTCCGGAAACTTCAAGTCTGCATTACGGCTTGGCGAAGAGAGTCGACGACGGCGAGGTGGAATGGCTGAGACGCGACTTCCGAGATGAGGATCCGACGACGCTGGGCCGGGCAGAGGTAGATCACGTCGTCGATGCGGTTTTCGTCACTCTCGGCAGCGCCAATCCACTGAGTGCGTTCCATGGTATCCCAAAGCCCAAATGAAAACTAGGCTCTAACCACCAACAAAGGCGCGAAGATCTCAGCTGACTGCCGACGTCTGCGAATTCCCGTCAACGTAGCAGATGCACCCGGCCTCTGCACCTTCACGCTCCTTTCGTCTTACACCGATGGACCATTGCAGGTCGGTGTCACGACATCTGGAAAAGGGTGCAAGCTTGCCAGCCGAATCAGGCGAGAAATGGCAGCATCACTGCCTTCGGACCTTGGCAAGGCTGTTGACCGGCTGGGGGCGATGCGGCGAAAGATCTGGGAAGAGGATCATGCGGCGGAGCTGTCCATGGATCTGGAAGCTGAGGAGGATGACTCAGGCCAGCCTGCTTCGTTTAATACTCTTATCCGGCCTGAGGACGTGGAAGCCGCGCGTAATCGACGTATGCGATGGCTAGCCCAGATTTGCGAATACTGGCCCCTAAAGCGGCTAGCTTCGATCACCGATGACGACGTGGATACCGTTCTCCGCAGCTACGCTTCTTCGAACAATTCTGGGGTCAGCGCGACTACTCTAGATGAGCGGAGGAGAAAGGGTCGCATTGTGCTTGCGGGATCCGGGCCCGGCCATCCCGATCTTCTCACGGCCGCCGCACACAAGGCAATCGCGTCAGCGGATCTGGTGTTAGCCGACAAGCTCGTGCCTGCTCCCGTTCTCGAACTCGTCCCTCGGCGAGCGACGGTATACATCGCCCGCAAGTTCCCCGGGAATGCAGACAAAGCTCAGGAGGAGCTACTTGAGATGGGTTTGGACGGCCTGCGCGCGGGCAAAAATGTCATCCGTCTAAAGCAAGGAGATCCGTACATTTACGGCAGAGGGGCAGAGGAGTACGCTTTCTTCCAGAGAAATGGGTATACGCCCATCGTGCTACCGGGAATCACGAGCGCTCTAAGCGCACCTCTATTTGCGACCATCCCACCTACGCATCGTGGCGTTGCGGACCAAGTCCTCATCTGCACAGGGACGGGAAGGAAAGGTGCGGCTCCGGACACACCCGAGTACGTCGGTACACGGACAGTAGTGTTCTTGATGGCGTTACATCGGCTTTCGTCCCTGGTTGACAGCCTAGTGACGGAAGTGAAGAGATGGCCGAAAAACACGCCCTGCGCCGTTCTCGAAAGGGCTTCTTGCCCCGACCAGAGGGTCATCAGGACGACACTCGAATACGTGTGTGCAGCAGTCGAAGAGGAGGGAAGCCGGCCACCGGGGCTCTTGGTTGTTGGAAAGGCATGCAAAGTTTTGTTCGACGGAACTGCGAAATGGACCGTGGAAGACGGATTCAAGGGCTTGGATGGTCTCGGGGTAGAAAGCGATCTGGCGACGCTCAAAGACCAGAACATCATACCCGGTCTATCTTAATGCCCTGTCCCACGTGTTTTGCCTGCGATTTAGAGTTGTATATTTGCAATATCCTGTGTTAGTCCATGGTTCCTGCAGAATTCCGACCTCGCTAGATAGAACTTTGCAATAGACAGGTCAAGACACCTAAATATGCCGCGGACGAATTTGAAACCCGTTAGTTTCAAAATCACGGCTCAAAAATCGAGGCGATCGCTCGGCCTCAGGATGGTTCGCATCTTGAGAAACGTGCGAGGCAGCTGAGATGGCGCGTGGGCTGGGGCAAATCGAGATCTGCGCACGTGAGCGGGCGGCAGCCATGGAACCACCGGCGATCGGCCTGGCCAGCCGTCGACGAACCGTCCACCTCCTGCGACTTACCGTCGGGCCGGGGAAGCCTTTTGGATATACCGTTCTTCATTGCGACTTTTCCACTGTCTCTTGCCCTAGCGGTTAGTATCCATGTCGGCTTCGGCATATCTACTGTATTCATAAAGACGTCTTTTCCTCCGCTGCCCGTTCCACCTAGTGGCGTCCGGATGTTGAGGCACGGCTTTAGAAAATTTGCGCTTCCTTCCCCGCGCATCGTCTCTCGACCGATTGTAACCCCTCGTGCCCGTCCTATATCTGTTCGCCATCGTTCCGACGTAGTTGTCCAGTCCGTTCGCTTCCTCCCGCGGCCCTACTTTTCCTGGAAGTGAGTTGTTGCCTGACCTCTTTTCAGGCCTGCTTCTGACTCTGAGCCTTAGGACCGCAGCATCATGGATAATTTATTCTTCCGCCGCCTATGCCTACCTAAACTACGTCCTCAGCCCGCTCGACGATCTCATAGATGAGGAGGAAGAGGAGCAGCTGCGACCAATACGGGGGGACGAGGAAGCGGCCCAGGAAGAAGGCGAAGAATATGACGAAGAGGCAGAGCTGGAAGAGGAAATCCCCGAAGAATCAATATTTATCCCCATAGGGTGGGCCAAGCGAAAGCCGCAGACTTTCTACCGAGGCTCCGATCCGGAATGGCAGGAGTTCCTCCGCTTGGCTGGTGATATCAAGCGTCAACATGGGCTCCAACGTAAGTACATCTGATGCCGAGGACCTGCCTCTTCTATTCGTATAGCTGTGAATAGATTCTTACGACATAACCCAGGTTCACTTGCTGTCACAATACGGAGAATATGCTCTGACGATCCGGCGTATACCCATCGTCTCGGAAGCGTCAATGTTAGGCAGGGAAAATACTGGCTAGAGATAACTTTTCCGGACGGGCCACCTGCAGAATACGAACGCAGTGGGTAAGTGCGGTCGAGCTTACGATGTGGTATCCCAATTAACAACTTCGCAGCATCGAGATTACGGACGAGTACATTGCGTGGACGAGGAGGGCAGTGACGCAACGGAATTATGAGAGACTGCGTAATGCCCTTCAGCCGTATGCGGTAATGTCGGCGCTATATGCAAGCGCCCGGTATCTCTTCAATCTCCAGGTAGCCAAAGCTAAACAATTCTTTGGCTTCCCGACCACGCCGAGTTTGCAAGAGATACAGCTAAGGAAAGCCCTTACAGAGGCACATCGCCGAAGAGCAGGCCCATCTGGGGAACAAGCCAACCAACATTCCCCCTCTCCAGAGGCCCCGTCAAAGAGCGTAGACGGCGCTCCCGATCCTCAACAGTCGTCGAGCAAGCCCTTTAGGGGTGTGCCATCCGGCCGAGCCCCAGAGAAGGAGAAGAACGTTGGGCTGCCAAAATTACAATCCATTCCGCCCTCGAATGTTGCGCTTAGCATATTCGCTTCAACTCTGCGGCGACGATGGAAGCATCCAGAGCGCATGATACTTCCAAGAGGCTGCGTCGTTGTGAATGGTCTGGTTGAGGTAGTTGGGACAAAGGCCAGGTGTACGATGGAAGTGTCGGCAGTCTTCGACCCGAAAATGAACAAATACATGATCTCGGGCCTGTTGCTGAAACGTATTCAGGATAATGAGCAGCCTCCTAGGGGCGGTCCGTGAGCGGCTCCCGTCACGTTTGCCCACAAGCATGGTACTGGAGTTTCTATCGTTTTATTGTACTTATTTCAAGGTTCAAAGAGGGATACCAAGTAACCTGGCGTGGGGAGCAGCGGTTTGGCACTGTCCCTACTTTGAGGGCCTGGATGGGTTTGATTTGAGACATATGTCCTAAATGCATAGAGGTTGTGCGGATGAGGCCGGTTGGGATCATGCTGGTAATTTCTTATACCATTGTTCTGTCTTTAGCTCTTCCCTACCAATTGTCCAGACTTCTTTATTTTGTATTCTCTTGGCGCTATACGGTTGGATAGTACGAGTCCTTGGCTTGCGGCTGACGGTTCAGCAGACACCTAAGACAACATTCGCGGTTGTGTTAACATAGCTTGGTACCAGCAGCAACTATTTAGCTAACTAGACAATTCGTTGTAGGGAAGTACTGTACAGCCCAGTACTCCAACTGAAACAACTACGGAAGAGTTTTCATTAGATTTCAGATCAGGATTTCGTTGCATAACCATAAGCTGCCACTTGTATCCACCAACTCCTAGTCTTCCCAAACTTTCCTTTCTAACACCTCAGGGTTTCGCGGCCCTTAAAATTTCGTCAACGCTCTGGAGATTCCCCCGTCGACACTTGAGAAATCACCCGCGCCCTTTAGTTGGACACCATCTGCAGCATACTAGGGGTTCCCTCCGCGGGTGAAGTCGTGCCGTACTCTTTCAGAGGAATCAGACTCTCAGCTACCGTAGAGTCCACATACGGGATAACTGGCTCCATGTAGTTTCCCGACTTGGTCTACTATAAGAGCCTATCACGTTGCCTATGATAGCAGACTCGTCATCCGCGACAGCCATCTCGAAGCCACTTTCAAGAACTTTAGATAGCCTAGCAAGTTCCTGGACGGGCCTTAGTCCTCGCCGAACTTCTTGAACAAGATCCGTAGCCTCCTTCAAGCCAAATTCACCCAACTACTCAAGGTCTACGTCATCCAATTGCTTCTTAGCGATACATAGACGACCAATTTGAGTAAAGATCTAGGTAGATTGGTTAAAATGAGCCCATAACAATAAGGCAGCATGGAGCTTGTTTGTGATGCTTACTACCTTTAAGTCTTCTAATAATGGCTGAAGTTAACCTATGCGACCGTTACTTTCCCACGCTTGCATACTCTGCATCATAGACTTAGTGCTCTTTCCATTTGTGCTAATTTTCTCTGCAAGTCTCCAAAATGCATGAGCAGTCCCACCGCAGCCCGCTGCTTTGGGAAAGCCTGCGTGTGGTGTGAATAGTAGAGTCATATAGGTGACTTGCAGATAGACCTGTATGCAGAACTTCAATTCAAGGGCCAATTCCTGGCGTGCCCTCACAAAAGCAAACGGCAAGGCAATTTGCTGACGCCAATAAACATAGAAGCTAAGCTCGGAAATCCCACCCATACAACTTGCTAAGTAATTCGAAGACTAGGACGTCGATAACCCCGATCGCCTATGGCATCCAGTACTTCACCTTGTATTCTCATTGGTTGAATGCCCCTCTAGTAGAGATCCTGGTTGTTGTCACTACGTCACCAATACCTATGATTCTATTCATAATTCGTGGTTTTGCTGTATTTGTGGCTGATCTCTGAACTCAGTCTTAAGGGCTCGTAGCTCGTCTTGAGATAGATACACGGGATTTAGCCTAAGACATCGCTATTGACCGCATACCTTTGCGCAATGTAACGAGTCATGAAAACAATAATCTTGAGTCGGCGACCGATGTAGACTATAGTAGCCGCCTAATTTCGGACTTTGAGCTGGCCCTGGAAGCCATTTCAAGCTACTAGGAGAAGTAATCCTAGCCCAATGCAATGCGTATTGCTAGTGTGCATTAGTCGGATATGCGGCCCTGAATAGTTCCTTCTACGCAGTGCAGGCGTTAAGATACTAGATTTCAGATGAGTTATAAGCATGGAAGCGTAAACGGCGACGGATTGAACTAAGGTGACACGTGATAGATACAAGATGTACATTAGAGGAGTCCGCATGGAAGAGTAGCTACAGCCACGACATGACGTGCATGCAAGGACCTAGTATGAATTCTGTAATGTCCCAAAGCGCCCAACTTCTAACCCTAGACTTCCGTACAAATATAGCACTAACCTAGTAACAAGTTTCACTCGTTTGAATTTGGCACGAGCAGAGGAAAATTTGTCCTTGTTCAGAAAACACCATGAGCTTTTAGGTTATACCTAAGGAGTACTAGCGACGTAGCTCCACTGCTATGTCGACGATACGCCCTTAATGCAGGGGTTTTGGTGCTCAGGTCGAACAGAGAGTGCAGTGTTGACTTTGCTTAAGCCAGCCACGGCACTGGATGGCGACCTTATGGGATTAGAGATGAGTATGGTACTATGAAGGCCTCCTAGAGGTTAGGAAGATGGGCTGTATACTGCATCTGCCCTCGTCTACATGTGGCTACTCAGAGCGTTGCGGCTAGCGGTAGAGCCTAGTTTTGTCTCGGCTTCACGACACCCTCGTGCACTATATAGTACGTGATAGTACTGTCGGTGTCAACAGTGGCAAGGACTAGACGTTTGGTCTTGCGCCACTTGCTGACCCGTGCCGCACGATAGAGCGCTTGCACCGGCGCCAGGAGTTGCTCCTCTCCACCGCCCCCAGCTTCATTGTCCGGCTCCGGAGGCACGGGTGGAATGTGGTCGAAAATCAATGCAAAGTTCCGAAGCGTCCACTTCTCGTGGGCATGGGTGGGCAAGACCCATTCCGGCTCGGGCGCGGGCTCAGCCTTGGTTTGGGCCGGGCGATGTGCTTGTCCGGCGCTGTGGTGGCCGGAGCCTGTCGTGTTCGCCTCGGCCTCGGCCTCCAGCAGCTCAATCTGCTCGTCTGGGTGAAGGTAGAGTCGTTGCTGCGGCAGGCCCGAGAGCAGGGGGCGCAGGAGTGGCAGGCGCTCGCCCGGACGGGTTTCGTGGCACGAGTGGGTGTGCACGGCGAGCGAGGCCCAGCGGTGCTGGTGGCGGAGGTTATGCTGAACCTGGCGGGCGAGCTGGCGCAGGTGCGGCGGGTGCGCGTGTTCGGCGGCGGACTCGGCGGCGGACTCGAAGACGGAGTCGAGGGGCGGGCGCGCAGCACGGTCCGGCCGCGAGTCCATGACGCAGGCGACGATGGCGCTGGCGACGAGGGCGAGGGGGGGAGGTCGCGGTGGGAAGGCCGCGGTGGGGAGGCCGCGGTGGGGAGGCCGAGAGCGCCGGGCGAAGACTTGGCCGTGCACACGCAAGGGGCAGGCGCGACGCCGTTCACAACACGTATCCCGAACCGTCGCCACGCCCTCGCCATCCACTCACGGCCAACCGTCGAGGGCCCGCCCTCCCCACATGGATGCCTTCGTCCTCCCCGAGCCCGCCCGCTCCTCCGTATCCTCTCCCTCCGCCCCCCGATAGCTCGCCCCGCCCGCCGCCCACGCTGCTCCAGGCGCGCCTTCACCAGCAGCACGTCCTCGAGCAACGCGCCCTCGAGGCCCAGCTCGGCACCGAGCTCGACGACCTTCCCGTTTCGCGCGCCGCGCGCCGCCGCGAGCCCTCCCGCGACCCCCAACGGGCCCGCCTGCTCGCCGACGACGCAGACTCGACCGACGACGACGGCGCCGGAGCCGGCCCCGGCGCTGAGGAAGAAGCTCCATCCATGGGCCGGAAGAGCGGCCGGTCGCCCAACCCACGCGGAGCGTCCGGCCAAGCCGGCCTGTCTGACGTCGCCGGGCCCAGCCAGCACCACCAGAACGGGCAGCCCGCCGCCGGCGGCGGTACCGGCGCCGAGGCTGCCGCCGGCGCCATGAACCTCGAGACGCACCGCCGCAAGCATGCCTCCCTCGATAGCATCTCTTCCTCGGCCGACCAGGCCACCGAGCTCATGAGCCGGGACAGCTTCTCGCTCAACGACCCGCTACCCAACGCCATGACGCACGACCCGGATGCCTCGTCCAAGGGCTTCCGGGAGCTCCCCAAGAAAGACCAGCGAAACTTCCTCGTGCTGGTGCTGCTCTACTTTCTCCAGGGCATTCCGATGGGGTTGGCGAGTGGCTCCGTGCCGTTCTTGCTGAAGTCTTACCTGTCGTACGGTCAGATAGGCGTCTTCTCGCTAGCCTCGTATCCGTACTCTTTGAAATTGCTCTGGAGTCCCATTGTCGATGCCGTGTGGAACCCCAAGCTGGGACGGCGGAAGAGCTGGATTATCCCCATCCAGACTCTGTCTGGGTTTGGCATGATATGGCTGGGAGGGCAGGTGGAACAGATGATGAAAGACGCAGGAGCGAATGGCGGGGCGGGCGTCTGGGGGTTCACCTGGTGGTGGTTCTTCTTGGTGTTCATGTGCGCCACGCAGGATATTGCGGTGGATGGTATGCTATCGCCATGTGAGGGACCGACGGGGCGTTGCGGTTGCTAACTTACATCTAGGATGGGCGCTTACGCTCCTTTCTAGCGAAAACCTAGCCTACGCCTCGACCGCTCAGACGGTCGGTCTCACGGCAGGCCAGTTCTTGTCGTACACCGTTTTCCTTGCCTTCAACTCGCCAGACTTCGCCAACCGCTGGTTCCGGACGGAGCCGAAGGATTATGGCATCATGACCCTGGGCGGTTATCTTACCTTTTGGGGTTGGGCCTACCTCGTTGTGACGGTTGGGTTGGCGGTTATGAAGCGTGAGGAGCGCACCAAGAACACTGACGGAATTTGGGACGTGTACAAGGTCATGGGCGGGATCCTCAAGCTGAAAAACATCCAAACTTTCATCATCATCCATCTCATCGCTAAGATTGGTTTCCAAGCCAACGACGCCGTCACAAGCTTGAAGCTGCTGGACAAGGGCTTTAGTCAAGAAGACCTTGCACTGACCGTTCTTATCGATTTTCCCTTCGAACTCGGTCTGGGGTATTATGGTGGCAAATGGTCGTCACAATACCCTCCCATGCAGCTGTGGAGTTGGGCATTTGTGGCAAGGCTGGTGGCAGCCATGTTCGCTCAGGCAGTGGTTATGATGTTCCCTAAGGAGGGAGTGACTACCTGGTACCTCCTCACGGTTATTTGCGAACATGTTTTCTCAGTTTCTGCAGGGACTATCATGTTCGTTGCCATCTCGGCGTTCCACGCGAAAATCGCGGATCCCGTGATCGGTGGGACGTACATGACTTTGTTGGCGACGTAAGTCATTCTTGGTGCCCCGAGTTCATGCAGGACTAACATGCTGTAGAGTTTCCAATCTGGGCGGCACTTTCCCCAAGTTCTTCATCCTGAAGTTTGTGGATATGTTCACGCAGGCTACCTGTGTGCCTCCAACCAGCCCGCCCGCAGACCTAAAGGGCGACCTAGTCACGGAACCTTTCTCCTGCGTCATTGAAGCCGACAAGCATCGATGCAAGGAGGGCGATGGTACATGCGACATCGCCGTCGATGGCTACTACATTGTCAACGTGCTCTGCATCATCATTGGTATACTTACGTTCTGGGGCTTCATCAAGCCCGCAGCGCAGAAACTGCAGGCGCTGCCGCTGAAGGCATGGCGGCTAGCCAGCTGACGAGGTCGTCTTGTTTTATCCCTGCTAGTCCGTTCGAATTTAGACATGTATATTACATGGGTGGGCATTTATGGAACAGAGTTTTCTTTATATACAAGGCGCCCGGGCGGTCAGTGAGAATTGAAGAGCATCCAAGTATCATACATATCAACCGACTAGTAGGAGCCACAAGAGGCTCGAAGAAACGCGTGCCCCGCGCTTGCATTCTCCTAGCTTGTTGCCGCTGCCGCCGCCGCCGCCCGACCTTCTAGGTCTTCCTTTAGGACTTGCTCCGCGCTTTCGGCACCATTTCGGCTTTGGGCTTCGTAGATCAGTTTTCGGAGGCCCTTCGCCATTGATTCCTTCTCTTCCGGGGTGGCGTCTCCGCTTCCTGCCCAGCGGATCTTGCAGTTACGGTCCAGCAAGTAGACGTAGCACACCTTTTCGTTCACTAGCCCGATCGTCTCCCTGATGGAGTGGCTCACCCCTCTCCTCACAACAAAATACCGGCCATGCTCCTCGACCGGCCTCTGCCGGCGCAAGTTGAAGAAGAACAGCTTCAGAATCCCGGCCTTGAGCGGGTTCTCCTCGACGTTGATGTCAACCTTTTGCGCGACGCCCTCGGGCGCCTCCCGCAGCGCTTGCTCGACACGCGGGTTTTGTTGCCCGTCCACCCACGTCTGGGCCTGCTCCTCCCCCCATCGGCTCGAGTAGAGGGTCACGACGGAGACACGGCCGCACAGCACGGGCGTCGTGTCCTGCGGGGCGCTGGCGTCGGCGAGCGTGAGGCCCTGCAGGTTCGGGAAGTAGAGGGCCAGGTCGGAGCGGAAGAGGCGCGGGTTGGCGACGAAGGTCTTGCCGCGGTAGGTGGGGTCGATGTTGGTGAAGGAGCGGAAGTAGGGCGTGAAGAGGGTTTTCGCTCTGAACGCGGCCCTCGGGGCCAGTAGCAAGTAGGTGAGCAACCGCGGACATGACAAACAAGTGACGGGCGGGGAGGACGCACCGGCCCCCATGGGGAGAGCAAGACTCACAGGCGCTTCCGTTTCGCGACGTGCTTGTCGTAGTCGACGAAGTCGTCGCGGCGCTGGCGCAGCGTGCGCGTGTCGACGCCGCTGTTCTCGCCCGGCCGCGGCGGCTCCGGGAAGCCAATCGGGCGACCCAGCGGCTGAGGCACGAAGCCGCTGCCGATTCGGTCGCCCGGGGCTGGCCGCACGGGCGCCTTGGAATCTGCTTCTGGAGCGGGCCTCGCTGCGGTGGAGGGTGTCTGCTGCTGCTGCTGCTGCTGCTGCGGCGGCGGCGGCGGCGGCGGCGGCGGCTGCTGCTGGCGATCGGCGCGGAGAATCGGCGACGCGTGCAGTGCGCGGAGCTGGCAAGACGGGCGGGACGCTGGCAGGGCCGAGGCCCGCGCCAGCAGCCGAAGGGAGGGCAGAGACGCCGGCTTCAGCATGAGTGGAGGCTGGGATGTCTACGAGGAGGGTGAAGCGCCGTGCGCCGTTCGCGCGTTGTCGGGCAGGCCAATGGAAGCGCGTCTTGGCCGCGACGCGATGCCTCGGCGAGCTCCAGCGCTCCCGGCTGTCGCCTCGACTGCCCCGCATCGCTGCTTGCGGCCGCCGCGCGCGCCCAATGGCGTGGTTCGAGGCTCCCGGAGCAGCCTCGGCTCGCCTTCTCCTGCCGGGGCAAAGCTCCCGGGGCAAAGCTACGACCGCGCTAAATAGTCGCGAGCTCCCCTCCCGTGGGCACTACACAGGCTCGTCATGGCTCTTCGCCCGGCCACGTCTTGTGATTGATTGATTGCTGCTCCCGTGCCTGCTTTGTCTCTGCCTCCCGCAGCTATACGTCTCCCGCAGTCGCCGGCCATGGCGCCCTCCACGTCTACGCCCGGCCCTGCCTCGTCCAGGATCCCCGTTGTCGCGCGCCCCTTTGTCGGCGAGCGCGCCAAAGAGACGCTGGACCTGGTAAGCCGGCAAGAGCGAAGAGCCCGCGTCCACGGGATCCCAGAGCCGGCCCGCTAACCGCCCCGTGTGGCGTCGTCGCAGGTCGAGAAGTTCGTCGACGAAGAATGCATCCCCGCGGACCCGGTGTACGCGGCCCAGCTGGGCTCCACGGTCGAGGAGCGCTTCTCGGCGCACCCGCCCGTGCTGGAGGCGCTGAAGCGGAGGGCGCGCGAGCTGGGCCTGTGGAACATGTTCCTGCCGCGCAACCACTTCTCCGAGGGCGCCGGCTTCAGCAACCTCGAGTACGGCCTCATGGCCGAGCACCTGGGCCGCAGCCGGACGGCCAGCGAGGCGACCAACTGCGCCGCGCCCGACACGGGCAACATGGAGGTGCTGGCCAAGTACGGCAGCGGCGCTCAGAAGCGCCAGTGGCTCGACCCGCTGCTGGACGGCCGTGTCCGCTCCGCCTTCCTGATGACCGAGCCCGACGTCGCCTCCAGCGACGCCACCAACATCCAGCTCCAGATGCGCCGCGACGGCGATGACTGGGTCCTCAACGGCCAGAAGTGGTGGAGCAGCGGCGCCGGCGACCCGCGCTGCAAGGTCTACCTCGTCATGGGCAAGTCGGACCCGCGTCACGCCGACCCCTACCGCCAGCAGTCCGTGATCATCGTGCCCGCCGACACCCCCGGCATCACCATCCACCGCATGCTGTCCGTCTATGGCTTCGACGACGCACCTCACGGCCACGGCCACATCTCCTTCGACAACGTGCGCGTCCCCGGCAGCAACATGGTGCTCGGCCCCGGTCGAGGGTTTGAGATCATTCAGGGCCGGCTGGGCCCTGGCCGCATTCACCATGCTATGAGGTCGATTGGTGCCGTCAGTACAACAGTTCCTTTTTCCTCCCTTGCGGGGTCTTTCATCGCGCCTCCACTCATCACCCACGCAGGCCGAGAAAGCCCTCGAGCTCTTCCTCGCCCGCATCAATGACCCGGCTAAGAAGCCCTTTGGCAAGCACCTGTCGGAGCACGGCGTCATGCTTGAGCGCGTCGCGCGCTCGCGCATCGAGATCGACGCGGCTCGCCTCGTGGTGCTCAACGCCGCCATCAAGATCGACGAGTCGGACGCCAAGGCGGCCCTCGAGGAGATCGCCCAGGCCAAGGTGCTGGTCCCCACCGTCGCCCTCGACGTCATCGACCGCGCCGTCCAGGCCTACGGCGCCGCCGGCGTCTCCCAGGAGACGCCCCTGGCCCAGATGTACGCCGTCGGCCGCACCATGCGCATCGTCGACGGGCCGGACGAGGTTCACATCCTGCAGCTGGGCCGCAACGAGAACAAGCGCGGCGCGGCCGTCCGCCAGAAGCTGGCCTGGCAGGAGATGAGGAGTAAGGAGCTCGCCAAGGCGAACGGGATCGAGCTCAAGGACAAACTCGCGCTGAACAGGGTGTCCGGAAAGGCGAGGCTTTAATTTGAGGGGTAGTAGCTAACGAATTATTATATATATATGTATGTATGTATGTATATGTATTCACGGTAAGTTACCTATGCAAACTGGCAAGTTCTCCAGAAATCTTGGGCTCGCAGATGGGAAAGTTAAATGCAAATAACATAATTTGTGATGTGTTTTGTTCTTTAGGGCCGAGTCTTTATCGGCCCATTGCGTCGATCTGTGTCCTAGATTGCAAAATGTTGAGAATGATTTTTTCATAGAGCTCAAAAGTAGCATACTGCACCTAGGTATGTTGCAGCTCGCCTGTCAACAGATATAAAGCGGAGTGGCATAAACGGGTACCTTGTTGTTTAATTAATCTATAATATCTATAGAGCCTTCCTTCCTCTTCGAACCTTTCTTGCGAGGCTAACGCCTTGTTATATTGTTGGGCGATAGTAAGATGGAGGTTGCTAATTCCCAGCTTCTCGTACTTGCCGGTAGGCGGGGTCAAAGCTGATCAACACAATTGAACCCTCCCCGTCATCGCCACCTTTTGGCCGAGCCAAGAAGACGACGTTTCTCTCATCCGTGGTTCCGACAACTTCGACTGAGCTATTGTATCGGCCCCCTTGCCCCAGGTGCGGATTCATGGCGTCATGTGACTTGGCTTTTTCCTCTGACAACTTCAAGGCCGATGATATTGGAGGCCACATGCGAATTGGCTCCGTGGTTAACCTGTTGTCGGGGCCAGCTTCAATAGGAACAAATTCTGACCTCAGCCCTGTGAATTCTCCAAATCGTTCTGTTGCCTTCTCCTTCCCTTTTAGCGAAGGTTCCCAGGGCGCAAGCCTTCGCGCGCCAACTCGAATACGAAAGCAATAACCCGGGCTGAGCGGGCAACAATTGCTATCTTCTACTAGGTCCAAGAATGTTGTCGCCGAGAGGTTGTACGCCCGAAGCTTTGTGCGAGAGAAGATGAACGTGCGAGTGTCGCTTTTCAGTACTTCTCTGTGTACTTGCCACATATGTCGTGGCTGAGTAGGAGCGTAGTGGGCATCTGCGTCGCTACCGACGACGCGGACAAGGATGTCATCAGGAGGCAGCATCAGCGGTTCTTGCGGGCCGAACCAGATCTTAGTCATGTAAAAGGACCGGTGTTGAGTGCTCTCGCCATTGAGCCATTCCCTGCGCGCTTCCACAATGACGAATTCATTCGTTGCTTCGTCCACCTGGAGACTCAGCTCCGTCCACGCATCATTGATGGGCCCCTCAGCATGCTGGCGTCGATAAATCTGCTTGTTTTTCTCCACACAGGCCCTTTGCGGCTGCCCGATTGGGAAGCGAATGCAATGATAAAACGATGTCCAGTCGACTTCCTGCACGTCGAAAGAGGTCAGGTTGGAAAGCGCATAAAAGTAGCCGTCGTGGATATCGAACGCCGATGTCGATCCGATGTCGGACCCGACGAAGTCATCGAGCTGGATTGGGCGAGGCTCTTCATCTTCCACCAATTCCCCTTCAAGCAAAACGGTGCGAATTTCCCATTCGTGATGGCCGTGCTCTCCCATACCAGAATGAGTTCCGTAAATGAGACACGTTTCCGTGTGTCTGACGAATAGTTTGCTGCTGGATTCTATCCGAATGGCTTTTAATACCTTTGGACGTTCTTCGCCGCGGGGCTGGTCGACTTTGATAGCAAGGATCAGACCCCCTTGGCCTCCTACTTGTGGCTTGCCTTTAATATGCACGGCGAGGACGCCGTCGTTATAGTTAAGTAGGTTGAACTTCAAAGTAGATTGGCTGACGTCTTCTACCAGCCCGACATCCGCAAGGACTCTTGTTATATCAAATCCAGTGACGACGCCTGCGAGAAGGTGATGTGCGTGGATTATTTGCCCTGAAAGAAAGCACAGCACACTATCCCTGTAACATATGGAAGAACCTCGACCAATGACTTTGGCAAAGTACGGAATTGCACTCGCAAATGCATGTCGTCGAGCATATATGTTCCTCAGCGCTACCTGGTAAGTGACCTTACCCAACCGGGCAAGAGTAGCCTCTTTTGAGAATGGCGCGTGTTTCTATAGGAGGGTTTCAGCAGTCTGTACCAATGCTATTGCCGGGATCTGTACAGGGTAAGCAATGCCACACGCGGGGGTTTACCTCCATAGTACGGCGGCAGAGGGTACTCTCATCCAACAGAGAGTACAGTTGCTTGCAGGTGAGACCCAAATTGAACACGCTTGAAAGATCCAAATATGATGCCACATGGTACAGCACATCGAAATTAAGGCGATCCAAACTCATCGAAAACCTGTCAACCGGAAAGGCGACAGTGTGTGTGAGAGGGGGGGAGAGATGGGAGAGCGGTAATAAATCGGCTAAGGGGGCGAAAGCTAAGAAGTAAACGGCAAAAAGGAAGAGATGCTAGCTTCGGCCATGCCATACCCAGGAAAGGGGAGAAGATGCAGAAGGCTTACAAAAGTAGTTGGACATGCGGCTCAACTGGGGATGGCCGGGCTGTACGGCAGCCCAACACGTGTACTGACGGGGGGGGGGGGGTAGAGATACATGCTGGGTCGTACATAAACTTTGAAATGGCCCCGGTCGCAGTCAGGTAACCGAAAGCCGATGAGGCTCTTTTGGACCAATAGGCTCCAGCCTGTCTTGGCAAGGCGTAGCTTTGCTCGCCAGCGCCCACCAATCGTGCCGATATCGCTTGAACCTAACCTGAATAATATCGGACTTTCGAGCCTCATTTGGCATTACCCGCCTTTATCAAAGTCTGCTAATCGCACCCTTCCTGGTCATTGAATGCGCTATGATGACCGCTTCGTATTTTTAGCGTGGCGTGCGGGCTTACCTCTCCTCTAACAGACTTCAGCCTCAAGTTCGGTGACCGTTTCAGGAATGATGTACCTTCCGCTCCGTCCCGCCTTGCATTCTGCAATTATCGCCGAGGCCTCCCATTGTCACATGTACTGCCAGAGGCACAGCAGTTTATCGTAGAAACTGCACGAAATTACCCGCCCTGAAGACTCAGTGCTTGCTTGAGTGTCACTGCCGTAATTCATGCTCCTATGTTCCTCAAATGTCGCGAGAACTTCAACTGTCCATCCTCTAGAGGAAGATCTGGCCAGCTTCACAATCCTGGCCCCGGCGTGCATACAGCTCGCAAGCAGCACGTACTCATCAGGTGAACACATTTGCATGCATGTCTCTGCCAGCCTCAAGCGCCAAACCCCGCCGCCTAGGCACGCTTCCGCTAGCACCTCTCGCCTGCCATAGGCCGGCACTTTCAAGAGCCTCAAGTACTCGTCGTAGCTTCCTGTGACCACCATGTCATCTCCCAAGGGGAGAATCGTTGTGACCCCGGCACTATGGATCTTATGATCTGTCCAAGAGGCCTGGTACGTATACTTGGAGGACGCGCTGGTCTCAACTAGACGGTCCGCGGGCGGTGGCGATCCTTGGGCTATACGGCACAGCTTTAACGCTGAATCATCGCCGCCGGAGAACACGTCTCCACTCGGCGAGAATGCAATTGTCCACGCTTCGAGATCGTGAGCCGTGATCTCCATTGGCTGATTCCAGTCCGAAGCTTCCGGACGCATTTCCTGGCTGGCATCGCAGAAGCGGTCGCACAAACAGATTTGCCCGGTCGATAGTGACATGCCGATGAGTCCCGAATATTGCGGATGGAACGCAAATGAGAGTATTAGAACGTTGGGAGAATAGAGTTGATAGCTCTGGATGTGGTCGAGGCGTGGAGTGGTTCCGCTTCCGCTACTAACTTTAAATGTCATCAACGACCCTGTCGAAGTCACGGCCATCATGAAACCCCGCTCTGCTTTGTGCGGAGAAAAATGGAGATCCAAAATCGCCGATGGTGTCGGAACGGTTTGAAGGACGGAACTATTAGCACTTAGCATATTATAAGACTTTAAGAATGCGATCAAACAGCATGCGTGACGGAATGCACAATAGTCTGACATAGTTGGAACATTGGTAGAGGCGTACATTTCATTTCGGTTAAGTCGAAACAAGCTAATACTCCCTCTGCGCGTTTGGGAAGAACCTTCTTCGACTTTGTCGTTGGCCTCGTCCACATTCTTTGATGGCTCCAGATGATACGTGCCCACGACAAACAATTCAGGGTGGAAAGGATCAAATTCAACACAGCTTGGTGGGAGATCTAGAGTCAGAGACTGGAGTGATGCTATTGCAGCCATTATAGTGCATAGCATAGACCGAGGCGCTAAAATCTCAGTAGTAAACGTCTGCGTGCATTCAGCTACCCCAATGACGGACTAAACGTACGGTGAGTCTCTTTCCGGTTATATAAGATCGAAATAATAGACGGAGATGCAACCCTACACACCTAGAGTTCGTTGCAGTCAGGTATATTAGTCGACGCAACTTTTGCGCCGGACCACCGCTTGGGTGGACTGTGGCAGTATGTCGTCAAGTCTGATGCGGTTGTGGTTGCTGAATACAGGCAGTGCGTGGACACTAGTACAAACGATACATGGGAGACATGGAGAGTTGGTTGCCTGTAGGCACCAATCGCTTCGCGCTCTTTGCACGTGATCGCCTGTGCTCTAGTGCAGACCATCAGTTGACGCGTTCTGTGACGACCTTGCGAACCCCGTGAACGCTTTACGGCAAGAAGTGTTTAACCCAGCCAAGACCAGCCGGGGCTGTATATTTTTCCAGGCACTCGTCTATATACCTCCTTACCGTGCTTTGGTGGTCACTATCTAGATAATAGACAAAAGACTTCTAAACGGAGCTTCGTGCGACGATCGCACTAGTTGCAATTATGAAAGGTAGCTGCTGTGCTCCTAATTCGGCCGCCTCAGTCATGCTTACAAAACTTTAGCTGTCCTCCAGCGGGTAAAGTCCGCTTCAGTCACTGTTGATGGATCTTTAATATCAAGCATTGGGAAAGGCATACTGGTATTTACCGCTGTGGCCAAAGAAGACTCGGAAAAGGATGCGGAATCTATGGCTTCGAAAGTTCTTAAGTTCAAGATCTGGGATGACGAAAATGGCGGCCGAGTAAGTCTGGACCGTTACTTGTGTGATTTTGATATGCTGACATATGCCGGCAGTGGAAGCGAACCGTTCAAGATGTCGGCGGCGAGGTACTTTGCGGTAAGCAGTCCCGTCAAAGCCATGCGGATCAGAAGTTGACCATTTATAGTGTCACAATTCACACTCCTTGCTTCAACAAAAAAGGGCAACAAGCCTGATTTCCACAACTCGGCAAGCGGAGAAAAGGCGTTTGAGCTATATAAGCGCTTCTTCGGCACAGTACAGCAGTTGTACGGACCGGAGAAAGTTAAGGACGGAGTATTCCAAGCGATGATGGATGTAGCCTTGGTAAATGACGGTCCGGTAGGTGTAGACTACCGCTGCGAAGATAGTGCGGTACACAAACCCCAATCCAGTCGGCCAACCTCCCCAATAGTTGGTAAGGTGCTAACGCTCTTTCCAGGTCACTATAGAAATCGACACGGCCCCAAAGCCTGACACACCAGGAGGAAGTGACGTTCCCAAAACGAGCCTTGATGACCTCGTGGGAAATATGACGAAGATCGATACGACGTTTCAAATACCGGCCGAGCTCCTTCAGTAAGGCCAACGAAGGTCTTCTTTAGTCATTATGTTTACGGATTACACCCTCTTTCTTGGGCTGCACTGGGAAGTATACCGGTTTATGTTCTGCGAAGTACGGATCGCGAGCTCGCTATTGCTGGAGGGTACTTTGAGATCAGCTCGAGCGCCTTTTGCCATAGGAACCTGACATGGAGTTTCAGATAGGTGCATATTCAACGCAGGCTTGGGTTTTCCCGCATTGGCAGGAGAGAACGCCCCTTTATAGAACATGGAAATATTCCGCGACGCCCTCTGACTGAAGGCTAGGGCTACTTTCGGAGGCGTCGGGGCTGGTCTAGTGGAGAAACCAACGACGCCGTGGATGCTACTGTGCCGCTTATCCCGAAGCGGACGATGATACCACCGATACCCACTCCATCGATTATCGGAGATTAGTCGGTATTAAATCGGTATCATTTATATTATAACACTTCGGCCTCCGCAAAAAACTCCTTCATTACTTGCTTCACCTTCCTTGCTACTTATTTTACTCTCTAGCTAATTTTATTATATCTCCATTATAACTTAATACTTCTGGATTTTTTTAACTATATTTAATATATTTTTCTTATTCCTTTTTTTTTTAGATTTGTTTTAGAAATGAGTAGGGAACGAGGAAATTGTCCCTAGTAGGTAAAGTATCGATACTCTAACTGATACATCCGCGCTCGGAGTGCCGGTTTTGTCCGAGTCTTGGCGCTCGGCCGACGCACAAATCACGAGCCCCCGTTATGACATCTGCTCTCCGAAGTATTCAGCGCCGCTATTCATAGAAATTCTTCAACCTCTAGCCCATCACTGCTATCTACCTAAACGACTTCGCCACGATATAGCAGCTCGATTGTAGTGGATTATACAAAATCTTCTCCCATGCCTTCCAAGTACATCCGAGCGACACGACCTGTACTCGCCTCAGTGCTCTGGATTGCTCCTTTACAATAACCACCTTCATTATTGTCCTCAGCGGCGCTATTGTGCTCGCTTCAAGACGCGCACTTCGACGCCGGCCCTTCTTCCATTTCCTCTAATCGCCGCGACAACCAACCGCATTCGGCTCGCAAGATACATCCGATCTGTTACCTCGGCCCACTCGTCTTTTGTCTTGACATAATGCACGATCTACGGCGGCAGGCGCTTGAGAGTGGCAAGACGGTGTCGCGAAAGGCTCGTTCAAAGCAAGCCTCCGCGGCAAGCTCGAGAGCTAGCTCTAGAGCCAACTCCGCTGCCAATTCTCGGGTACCTTCCCGTGCGGCGAGTAGACAGGCGTCCGACGAGGAGGATGGCAATCTTAGCGACGGAACCGCCTGGAGGTGAGTATCTGTCCGCCCATAGGCATCGAGAAAAGTGTTTGCTCAAGTTCCATTTCAGTACAAATTCCATCGACGATGTTCTCGCGTCGGATGACGTTGACTCTCCCTCAGATGTTTGGAGGACGGAGCTCGGGGACCGAATGGAGCAAATCATCGACCGAAAACGGAGTAGCAACCAAGGCCGTGAAGAGAGTTTGCGCGCCTATGTCCACCTTTTGACCGCGCATTACGCCAAAGAAGATATTGAGAATAAGATTGGTGAGCTTGTTCCGGCAATTCTTAAGAGCGTCAAGTCCGAAACCAGTGAAAAGGAAACTGCATCAGCGCTCAAAGGTATGCCGCTCTTGCATATAATACGATATGACAACTTCCTAACCATGCTGTAGCTTTAGCGATTACTGTCATAACGGAGCCTTCGGAGGATATCTACGAGATGGCGTTGCATCAACTAAAGCGAACCATATCCGACTCCGAGTCGATGCTGGCGAAGACTGCCGCGATTCACGCCCTAGGAACTGTCACGTTTTACGGCGGTACTTCGGTCGAAGAGACCCAGGAAATCATGGATTTTTTCCTTGAGATCGTCGAGTCGGACGGACATAGTATAGGTGCTGGCGATGAGGTAGATGTCGTTACCGCGTCGATTGAGGAATGGGGCTTTTTAGCGACTCAAATCGAGGACATGGAAGATGCCACAGAACCGGCCATGGAAGCGTTTGTCGAGCAACTAGACAGCTCCGACGCTACCGTTCAGATCGCAGCCGGAGAAAACATTGCTCTGTTGTACGAGAAATCGTACACCGAACTGGAGGAAGATGAGGACCCACCAAGCGATGTTGAAGATATAGACGAAGAGGAGTCGATCTCAGGTCCTAAGATGGTCAAGCGGTACAACGTCTACCGTCAAGAGTGGCAGCTCAAGCACACCTTGGAAGAGCTCGCCAAGGTCAGCTCCCGAACAATTTCCAAGAAGGATAAGAAGACGCTGCATAGCAACTTCCGGGATATTTTGAACAGCGTTGAAAACCCAACTCGCGGCCCCCGCTACCAAAAAGCTGTCGACAAGGAGACTGGACGTCATTACGGCAGTAGGATGACGTTTCGTATCCATCATGGCGGAGAAATGAAGATTGATCGGTGGTGGAAGCTTCACCGCCTCCAGGGCCTCCGGAGAATCTTGCAAGGCGGATTCATTGTCCATTACGAGCACAACGAGGTTATTTTGGACAGTTTGCCGTATGGCCTTCCCATTATTTGACTGTCTAAGAAGGTCGCTGACGCCGCTAAATAGGATCATGTTTTCGAGCCATTAACGTCCATTCCGTGGAGTAAGCTAATATATGTACTCGACGAAACATAGGAATCACTTCATGGGATTCTTCCGGCATAGGTGCGCTATGGAGGCAGAGCTGAAACACGGCTTTCTATGATACCACATATGGCGGAGGGGGGTTAATGCCTTGAGTGCTCCCGGAGCCGTAAGCAACATGGCTCACAAGAAGCTAGTTAGCTAGCTCCATGGCGAAATTCATGAGAATTGCAACTAATTGCACCCTTAGGTAAATGCATAGGAGAAATGCGAAATAGCGTTTTCAGTATTTGTTTTGGAGAAGAGTTCATAACATACCTACGTGACGAGCCAAACTTCAGCTAAAATTGAAACGCGCAGCTCAAAGCGGAAGCCCAAGTAGCATTAAAGAAACTGGATACAAATAGCCTAGCTATCTTGCCATGTTCTCCATTTTCTGAAACTTTAATGCAGAAATCAATATTCGAGGGATTACATGAAGCATCCAATACACGCTAAGCACTACTCTACTAGGATTATATGCGAAGCAGAAGGAGAAGTCCGAGTGAAACGGAGCATTTTCGGACAAAGTCATCGCAACATATTGCGGGATTTCGCGGGGTAGGCGTTGGTCGTCACAGAGAACTCTCACTATTGTCATAATGTGCTTCGAAAAGATCCGCCACGTGCCGTGCGTGCCTCGCGGGGGACCCTCGGAACGAAGAAGCCTCGGCCAGCTTCGGCCTTTGCCTTACGTAGTACCTTCGCGTCTCGCGAGTCACATGCCAACCGCGCCCTTATATTGTGCACTTGAAAACCCTGACACCGGCTTTAGGACGACGTATCTACCATCATCACAATGGCCTTTCTCAACAAATTTCCCCGACCGCTGATTCGCGCAACGACTGCCGTGCAATGCACACCGAGACGAGCGCGGATCCCCAGATTAGCCACAGCTCAGCCGTAAGGATCTACCTCTGTTGTAGATCTCAGTACAACCAGACGTTCACTAACTTCAAGTTGACAGCGCACGGTGCCTCTCCTCAACAAAGAAGTGGCGCCAGGAAGAGCCTGTAGACCTTGCGGACATACCGCCCACGCCGATTACTCACCTCTCCGAGACCGAGACCCTCATGGCAGACCAAGTTTCCAAATTCGCCCAGGATACCATTCTACCAAAGGTTCGGGAGATGGATGAAGCTGAGGAAATGGATGCAACTGTGGTTGAACAATGCTTTGAGCAAGGCCTAATGGGCATTGAGATCCCAGAAGATTACGGTGGGGCTGGCATGAACTTCACGGCAGCAATTGTGGCAATCGAGGAGCTGGCGAAGGTAGATCCCAGCGTCAGCGTGATGGTTGACGTTCACAATACTTTGGTAAATACGGCGATTCTTCGCTGGGGAGGCAAGGAGGTCAAGAGAAAGTGGTTGCCTCGATTGGCAACCGACACCGTTGGTGAGTTAAGGACCCCGCACATTGCCCGGCGATTCATATACCTTGGTGTTTAGCCAGCCTAATGTTTATCAGGATCTTTCTGCCTCTCCGAGCCCGTCTCAGGCTCCGATGCCTTTGCCCTTGGCACCAAAGCCACTAAGACCCCGTCTGGTTACAAAATTTCAGGCTCAAAAATGTGGATTACAAACAGCATGGAGGCTGGCTTTTTCATCGTGTTTGCTAATATGAATCCCGAGCAAGGATACAAGGGAATAACTGCGTTTATAGTTGAGAAGGATATGCCAGGGTTTTCTATCGCGAAGAAGGAGAAGAAGCTCGGGATTAAGGCAAGTAGCACGTGCGTCGTAAACTTCGACGACGTCGATATACCCAGCGGAAACCTTCTTGGTAAAGAGGGCGACGGATACAAGTATGCTATTGGGCTTCTTAATGAGGGTAGAATTGGGATCGCTGCCCAGATGACTGGCCTGGCGTTGGGTGCGTGGGAGAATGCCGCCGAGTAAGTGCCCTGTCAACCCAATCTTTGAATCTATATGAAGCCCAGCTGTTGTCCGTTAACGCTAACAAACCCCAAAGCTACGTTTGGAATGACCGCAAGCAGTTCGGTCAGCTCGTTGGGACGTTCCAAGGCATGCAACACCAATTAGCACAAGCATGGACCGAAATAGCCGCCGCGCGAGCTCTGGTGTATAATGCGGCGCGAAAGAAGGAAGCTGGTGAGGACTTTGTGACAGATGCGGCTATGGCCAAACTTTATGCGTCTCAGGTCGCCGGTAGGGTCAGTGGCCAGGCCGTCGAATGGATGGGCGGTATGGGATTTGTGAGAGAGGGCCTTGCTGAAAAGTATTGGCGCGATAGCAAGATCGGCGCGATTTACGAGGGCACCAGCAACATTCAGCTAACAACCATCGCGAAGCTACTGCAGAAACAGTACTCTAGATAAGCGCTAAGAGATGCAGGCCAGAAGACCTGTCCAAGAATATACGTCCTTGTAGAGTGCGAATGAGTGTGTTATTGGACAACTAGACCTTGGTGTATAGGATTAGGTGAATATTGCGTGTCAAGTAAAATGCCAATCCTAATTGAGAAGCAGCTGAAAGGGCCACTGAAGGAATATTGGTTAACTTCTGCCGGAGTGTGTTTATGGATACACAATGAGCATTACTCTACAAATGCTTGCGAGCAAAGGCTAGACACCGAGAGGAAGGTTCACTTTACTGTAGATATATAATCCACTCTCACCAACTAAGAGGGCACTAGTTTATATATCTACATTTGTAGCCTATTACAACATCAAAGAGGCTCTGTATATACGGTTAGAGCAATACATATCAGTCGCCCGTACAAGTTTCCCCTGGATACGGATACGGGCAATGTGGCCCGTTGGACAGTTCACCGTCGTTACCCACAGTCGTGGTTTGTCTAGCGCAAGTTTCTCCGGGATAAGGGTAGGGACAGTGGCGACCGGTGCTGATCGTGGATTGGGTAGGATGTTGGTTCCTACCTTTGGTTTCGCTTGCCGTGGACGTGGTGTCCGACCTCGACGTTGTTGACGCCATCGAGATCTTTGACGTTGTCGAAGACCTGGACGTTGTCGAGACCCTGGATGGCGTTGAGGATTTTAGTTTCGGTGATGGAGAGATGCTAGTTTTTGTCGGCGTGACGAGTGTAATCTCGATGCCTGGAGACTTAGCTTCTAAGAGAACTCCGTCACTTCTTACGTGGCCTCGAGCTGTGCTTTGGGTGGCGGTAACGATAGCAAGAAGTGCGAGAAGAAGAGTGCTCGACGGCAACAGCATCGTTGCACAGAAGATTGCTTGCGTCTATGGCTCGTCGTATACATGGAACGATTCAACTCCTTTTTGAGTCATAATTGGGTGGAACACACCTAGGCTATAAGAGAGCTACGCGTCGGATAAAGGCCTATTACTAACGGCCATCATCGAGGCTATTTCCCTTTGTTGGTTCTCCCAAGCGTGTACAAAAGTAGCTAGCCGGTAGACGATCGCTTTGTCGTTGGTGCTAATGATACACTGTGCTGAAAGGATGGGAGGAACGAGTCCTCGCATCCATTGTAGCCAGTGAGGCGACAAGTACAAAGACTCAAAATAACACGGGCAGTTTATTCCCGGGATGTCGGGTTGCTACGGTATTGTTTGGCGGGCGGTGTACTACGTAGGACCTGCGCGGCGGATCGGGATGTGCCATGCCAAGGCGTGGATTTCCCAGCCAATCGCACGTTGCCAATTCGGCGAACGGATGACGGGCACGACGGGTTCCGCTTCACCCTATTCCCAAGCCTTCTCGCTTGAGCCATTCTCGACCTCCATCCGCCCGCATCGTTGCTTGAGCAGCCCCAATTGATCCCTCCCATCGCAGCCAGCTGCTGACCATTATGTTGGCGAGGTCGTGTCTGCGTGCGACGCGCTCTTTCGGCGCCGTCCGGGCCCAGACCCCTGGCAGCAGAACGGGTCTGGTGAGTTTTTCTCGAAAGCTCTCCGGGACATGAATTGGGCTTGTTGAGCCCTTTTGCCTGCCACCTGCTACTAAAAAGCATGAATTTGAGTGTCTGATTGTGATGGAATAGCGTTCTGCGTCCACCTCGAGCGGCCCCCAGCAGGCCCGCTCTCCCTCCAACACCCTCGCGATTTCCGCTTCGACAGCCGTTGCCCTCGGATCTCTTGCGTGGTACTATCACATGTTTGGACGGGAAGCATTTGCGATGACTCCTGCTGAGGAAGGGTATGGCATCAGAGATGGTCATCGCGAAGCCGGTTGCCAATTTCGGCCACTTCGAGGCCAATATGCGTCCAGAAGTCGACATGCTAACAGTTTTCTGTTGTCGACAGCCTTCACGCTACGGCCTATCCTTGGGAGCATGAAAAGTGGTTCAGAACGTTCGATCACGCTGCGTATGTTCGGCCATCATCTGCAAGTCACAACACTAATGGTTCGACAGTCTCCGGCGCGGTTTCCAGGTCTACCGCGAAGTCTGCGCTTCATGCCACTCACTTTCGCGGATCCCGTACCGTTCCCTGGTCGGTACCATCTTGACTGTGGACGAGGCGAAGGCCCTTGCCGAGGAGAACGAATATGATACAGAGCCAAACGAGGAGGGCGACATTGAGAAGCGTCCGGGCAAGCTATCGGACTATCTTCCCGCGCCGTACAAGAACGACGAGGCCGCGAGAGCTGCTAATCAAGGCGCCTTGCCTCCTGATTTGAGCTTGATCGTGAAGGCTAGGCACGGCGGGTGCAACTACATCTTTAGCTTGCTTACCGGCTACCCCGAGGAACCGCCTGTGGGCGCTAGTGTCCAGGAAGGCCTCAATTTCAACCCATACTTCCCGGGCACTGGGATTGCGATGGCCCGCGTCTTGTACGACGGGCTGGTTGAGTACGAGGATGGCACTTCTGCGACGACGTCGCAGATGGCTAAGGACGTCGTCGAATTCCTGAACTGGTCTGCAGAGCCGGAGATGGATGAGCGCAAAAAAATGGGCTGGAAGGTCTTAGCGGCATCTGGGGTCTTGTTCACCCTGTCAATCTGGCTCAAGCGGTGAGTGGTTATGAAAATCTGTGCCCGACGGAATGCGCACTGACGATGCCGACTTCCAGATACAAGTGGTCGCCGCTCAAGACCAGGCAGATGGTCTACTCTTCGCCTGTGAAGCCTTCCTCTCCCGTTCCGAGGGTCGGATCCCGGGCCGGCAAGCAGTAGAGACAGGCAAATGGCTGGAAAGGCTTCAGACAATGGCGGTTGGGCGGTGCGTGAATGGCGATGCGGTTGGTTGGCCAGTGTGGGTAAGGTCACGTGTATAGCATCCAGAGGTCCACCTCCTGTGCATTTTCCTTTGCGTGTGCGGCTGTATGGGCTTGTGTAATAGAGGAGATGCGGGCTTAACTCCCAATTCTGTACTATGAGTCGAACAAGAGCAGTTTTTCTCGGCGGATGACCTGCTACCGTACTACATAGCGCCCGGCCCCGTGACTGCCGCGACCTCACGGTGCCACTATGCCAAACCACCGCAATAGTCGACCGTACCAATCTACTAGAAGCTGATGCTGAGCAAGCAGGTGTGTAGTTGTGCAATCCTTGTTTCAGCGAGTCTTGACGTCCGCTACGACACGCTAAAAAGTGGAACACTATTGAGCGCCGGCCGCACGCCGCGACTGCTCACGCTCCCGTGCGCTCGTGCGCTAGCGCGTCATGGTAGCTCGGGGCTTATCTCGATCTGGTTAGCGTCTCGCGGACACTCGCTCCCTTCCCGCTCAAGTGCCGCGTCTCGCCGCGCCATCTATCTACCTACCTACCTACTTACGTGCGTAGTAGGTACCCGGGCTAGGACCTGGTACATTGTCTGTACGGCATCCGCTATTCATCTGCAGCCGTCATGGCTCGAACCCCGGGGAAGCGCGGCCGCGGTGTACAGGTCATCGACCTTACCAATGACGACGCCGATGCCCGCTCGTCCAAGACCCCCAAGGTCTCGTCTGGGCAGACTGCTTGTCGGCCCATTCTGTCGGACGAAGACGACGAGTATAGCGACGATGTGCTCGATTCGCAAGATGCTCTCGCCACGTCTACCGACCAGGATCTCTACATGCACTATGGTATGTACTGCAATTTTCCGAGCGGCTAGAACCGAGGGATAGAGTAGAGACTGATGGCGCAAACCATAGGCACTTGGCACACGTCCATCGTGGGGTGCCGATTCTACAATGGCTTGTGTGTGAGAGGGGAGATGGTTCTGGTCCGTCGGGATCCTAACAATAGAGTGCGTCTGTCCGAAGGTGGCTGTCGCTTTTGGCTACTAACTGACGACGGAGTATAGTACGACACTAACGCAATTCGGGTTCTGAATGCTTCGCAAGTCCAAATTGGCCATGTCCCCAAGCTAGTTGCGGCGAAGCTTTCTCCTTTCATGGTAGGCAAGATCAGCATAAGCAAAGTGTTTGCTCCAACCGTGCTAACTGTTCAAAGGACCGGCGCGAACTGTTCGTTGAGGGTCTCATTACCGGCCAAAAAGGATACTATGACTGTCCACTGGACCTCCAGCTCTATGGTACCGCTGATCCTATTCGCCGAGCGGCAATTTTTACTCGAATGCAGGAACATCAAATACCCTTAACCTCCGGTAAGGATGGCTCATCGGTCATCTACTCGTCCACGAGACATTTGCTGACATAGGCAAGAACCATCCTCTTTCCATTCATCCGGTCTACCTTCCTTATCACAGGGCCAAGTAGAGGTTTCGTCTGCTGCCATGGATGCTACTCCTCAGGAGCTCCAGTACAACAGGACCAATCCAGGTGCAACGATCGAGCAATTTGGGACCAAGGAAGCAGATCTCGTTTGTCACCCCTTTAATTCTCTCCTCGGTTTGCCGTCTAACTTCCTTTGTTAGGAGAAACTCCCCATGGCTGAGCAGCCAGATGGGCTAGCCGTTCCGCTTCTGCCATATCAACTCCAGGGTCTCAAATGGATGCTTGACAAGGAGCTCCCGAAACTTCCCCGTGCCGGATCACAGGATGTGGTCCAAATGTGGAGACGCTCTCAAGAACACCGGGACTCGCTTACGAACGTGGCCACGAACTATACACTAAAGGCTAGCGAAGTGGAGTTGGCAAGCGGCGGGATCCTCGCCGATGATATGGGGCTCGGAAAGACAATTCAAGTCATCTCACTGATGCTTGCTGGACGTGCTCTCCCAAACTCTCGGGCATCCGATGCGAGTGATGCGACCTTGATTTTGGCTCCTTTGAGTGTGATGAGCAACTGGAGCTTGCAGGTGAGTATAGCAGCTCCTGAAGTGTACCACTGTAATGGTTTGTCTAACAGCTGGACGAAAATCAAAGATGGGACGTCATGTTCAAAAGGGATATGAGATGAGGGTTCTGACATACCACGGCACTCGGAAAGAGCCGATTAGTCCCAAAACCATTGGAAATTACGACTGCGTCGTGACTACATATGAAACTGTCATGTCAGAATTCTGGTCTCGGGAGCCGAAGTTGAAAAGGAAGCATGGGTAAGAGACAGTATTCAACACTATCCAAAGTCTCCTTCTGACATGTATCCAGTCTCTATTCTGTTAAATGGCGCCGTGTCGTAGTCGACGAAGGTCACACAATTCGAAATGCCAACTCAAAAAAGGCTGTAGCTGCGACACAGCTTCAGGCGCAATCTAGATGGGCTTTGACGGGTAAGCTGATTGTAAAATACGACAAAAATGTACATTAACTAACGCTGTGGAAGGCACCCCAATCATCAACAGCTTGAAAGACCTTTACTCTTTGGTTAAATTTCTTAGACTCTCAGGCGGCCTCGACCGTTTTGAACTGTTCAACAGTTCGATTATTCGCCCTGTCAACCAAGGCGCACACCTTGGTAAAATGATCCTGCAGACGTTGATGCAAAGCATATGTTTGCGAAGGACGAAGGATATGCCCTTCGTAGATTTGCGGCTGCCGAAAATGACCGAATACGTGCATAGAATCGAATTTTTGCCGCATGAGTGGAAGCGATATAGCTTGCTTGAGTAAGTACTATTCAACAAGTAGTGAATATTGATCAACCATTGACTCCGAGAAGGGCCGAAGCGAAGGGAAAGCTCGAAACCTA
Organism: Lineolata rhizophorae; assembly: GCA_010093515.1. Taxonomy (NCBI): domain Eukaryota; kingdom Fungi; phylum Ascomycota; class Dothideomycetes; order Lineolatales; family Lineolataceae; genus Lineolata; species Lineolata rhizophorae. Next base: position 453,494 of record MU001682.1, on the reverse strand, counting down.
TAGACAGCAAATGTCCGAGGGTGGACGTACGGCTTTCAAAGCATACAGTCATGTCTTAGAAGTGTTACTTCGCCTCCGTCAAACTTGCAATCATTGGAAGCTCTGCGGCGAGAAGAGAGTGGCCCAGCTCATGGAAATGATCGAGAAGGAGTCTGTTGTTGACTTGACCCCAGAAAACATCGAAGCTCTCCAGAAAATGTTGCAAGTCAGCATTGACAGCCAAGACGATTGCCCGATTTGTTTGGACACGCTTAAGAGCCCCATTATCACTTGCTGCGCGCACGTTTTCTGTTTTATGTGCATCGAGCGAGTTATTGAAAATCAGAAAAGGTGTCCTTTGTGCCGAGCAGACTTGCCTAGTTTTGACAAATTGGTTAGGCCTATGAAAGAGCAGGAGCAGCAGCCAGAAATCGACATTGACACAGGCAGCAGCAAGATTGAAGCGCTCTTGAAGATTTTAGAGCACTCACGGGAAAAAGATGGCACCAAAACTATTGTCTTCAGTCAATGGACATCATTTTTGGATATCGTGCAGGGTCACTTGGGCGATTGCGGATTCAATTTCACCCGCATAGATGGCAGAATGTCGGCAATTCAGCGTGACAGGGCTCTGGACTTGCTGGAAAATGATCCCACATGCACTATCATGCTTGCAAGTCTTAATGTCTGTTCGGTGGGGCTCAATCTTGTTGCAGCCAATCAAGTGATTCTCTGTGATAGTTGGTGAGTTGAATTTTTCTCGGGCTGGAGTGCCTTGTAGCTAACATGTTGTACTAGGTGGGCACCCGCTATAGAAGACCAAGCTGTCGATCGTGTACACCGTCTTGGACAAAAGAAGCCCACAACGGTATTTAGATTAGTTATGGAGCACTCGATTGAGAATAGGGTTCTCGCTATCCAAGAAGAGAAGAGGAATTTAGTCAGCCAAGCCTTCTCGGAGAAGAATAAAAGAGGGAGTGGAGCCAGAGTGGCAGATATTGCCAGGATTTTGGGTTGAAATAACCCCGACCTCTCACGTTTGGAAACAGTCACAGAGCAGTCAAAATGTGCTGGCTTAACCTTAGGCCTTGAGTAGGCATTTCAAGCTGGAGTATTAGATTGGAATTGGTCGGGAAGCACGGCAGCAGTTTGCCATTGCGTCCAAGCACTCTTGGGAGGAGATAGTGTGATGTTAGCGGAGTTTCTTGTCCAACTTAGCTGCTGTCTTCCCACTTGTTTTCGGTATACTCGTGTACGGGCAATCCTAACGGCGTCAAGGTAGACTATAAATCAATTGATTGAAGCTCAAGAAGATTCATCAATTTGTTCTCCGTAGGTCGATACTGTAATGTTGGTCGCTCCGAAGTCCGACGGTCGGAGGCGAAGCAGTGGCGACTCTAGCCGAGGCGGTCGGCAGTATCTCCAACGCGAGTGCTTATGCCGTGACGCGCGACGCAGCGCGGCTTTCTTTTCTCCGTCCCCTACAACTTCAGACCGGTGACAATGGCAAGGCTAGGTCTGATTGTGCGAAGGCTCCAGCCTTCTCGAACTCGAGCAGCTCACCAACTCACATTTTCATCAAGGGCGTGCGGCATCCATCGTGCAGACTGCGCAACTCCACTGTCGCGCCTAGCCACATCGCGATGCTTCTCCAGCGCGACAAGCCGCCTTGAGAGTCGGCCGAGAGCAGACGACCACTACAGCTTCTTCCCGACAACTATTCCCTTGGGTCCCCCGCCGGAAGGTGCGTTCAGCGTCGACTTGGACTCGCTCCGGCGCGAATTCCTCCGCCTACAGGCCACGGCACACCCGGACCGGGCAGCGCACGACGACAAGGGATCCGCGCAGGCCCTCTCGGCGCGCATCAACGAGGCGTACAAGACGCTGCAGAACCCGTTGCTGCGGGCGCAGTATCTGCTGGAGCGGCGCGGAATCGAAACGCACACAGACGAGACCGGCAAAGTTGAAGACCCGGAGCTGCTCATGGACGTTCTCGAGACTCGAGAGATCATCGAGCACGCGGAGAGCGAAGACGAGATTCTAGCTCTCAAAGAGCGCAACGATCAGAGGGTTGAGCGGAGCGAAAAGGCGCTGGAAGAGGCGTTTGCGCGGGACGACATGAACGCCGCGAAGGAGGAGGCCATCAAGCTGCGGTATTGGATAAACATTAAGGACACGCTGCATTCTTGGGAGAAGGGCAAGCCGGTCGTTCTAGAGCATTGAGGAGCTGATTGCCTGCTGGATGCCGGCATGGGTCTAGGCATAGATCCCTGGCTACCATGTATTTTTGTGCTATACTTTATTCACTGGCTAGGCTCGCCACGGAAACCAGTGACACAACAACTGGTGCCTATGTGGGCACGAGTAGATAGGCGAACGTCCAATCCGACTCTTACATACATGTGTACGGTACATGCGCTTTGTGGCTCTTGATCCCTGACAAGGCGCACGGCCGGAGCGGGAGTGTGCGTGGATGACGTAATCACACTCGGATACCTGGCCCCCACCGCCGCTATCCGTCCATCCTCAGCACTTGTCCGTGGGACCTGGTAGCTTCTTTGCTCTGTGCTTTGCCCAGCAGTCAATGGACTGAAATGCGTGTGCACGGCACGTCTCCACCCAAGACCGGAACCGTTGTCGCCAGGCCGCATCAACGCCGCAAACGACTCCTACCGACCGAATGTCGTCGACGGCGGGTTCAAGTTATCGAGTCGACAATCCCGACCAGACTGAGATTGCGCACAGCGACGACGAGGTTCATTCGCTTCCTTCAGAGTCGACCGAGAGCACGATCAGCAGCGACGATGAAGCTGAGCGCGAATGGCACGAGAGTTTGCGACAGATTGAGCTAGTAATGACCATGGTTGTGGTGCCGTACCTGGGGAAGTACTTTGGACGCAAGTGCGCGTACTGGGGTGAGTGCGAGGCGTCCATCAAACGAGGGAATGAGCATCGGTCTGCCGAGGATTGCTGCTTACTATCTAGTCTCTAGGATGGGCTAAGTTTATGGAGTGGAAGTATCCTGTTGAAGTCGTCATCACAAGCCCTGCAACATTCAAGGCTACAGGGGCAGTCGAAGCTGGCGCGTCGCTGTAGGGATTCCGGCGTCTGCAGGAGACGTGTTTAGAACACGACACTGAAGGCACGCCGAGACCACTGAGTGCCACGAATGAGGGCAAGACAAAGACATACCGGCCTCGACGTATTTCCCGCGCCTAAGGCGCATGCACGAGTGATGTGCATGTTTGAGACGGAGACCAGAAGTCGACATTTCGAGACTATTCATGCCAAATAAAAAGTTTGGGAAGGAAACTGAGTTATACAAGCTACCTGGCACATCTTGGCACCGTAGATATCCTGCGTCTGAGGACTTCCATGACTGGAGGGCCCTGCAACAGTGACTACTGGCGTTTTGGGGTGGTGTATTGCTGAGACTTAAAGTTTTAGACTCCCCTAGAATATCGTGCTTTCTCAACATCTCACTGTATAATGTAAAGTACACGTATAATGTAACACCATTAAAACCATGCATTGTACAGGAAGGACAGTACGAGTGACCTAGTTATCAAAATTCCGCACCCCCGGCATGAACGCCATGCCTCCAGAGTGCGACTCCTTGACGTGCTTGCGCAACATCCTAAGGACCTCAGAATCTTTCCAGCGCTTAGGTACAGGCCTATATGCAGGTTTGAAATTCCCAACAGTTTGCGCCCATTCGCCTGAAGGGGGTTGGCGTTTCCAGTCTGCCTCCTCCGTCGGCCCCTTGCCTAGCACCGACGAAGAAGCCATTGTTGAATCGCCCCCCTCCGCTGTTTCAGCCGACGTTGCCGGTGGCTCTTGCGTTGCCCAGTAATAGATATCCCAATCGTTCTCGTCCAGGAAAAGATCGTATTGGCGAAGTTGCTCATGTGTCATGTTGCCCAAGTGGGCGTCAGCAAATGTAGAAAGGAGCAGATCACTCTCGAGTGTTCCCCTTTTCCGGCTCTGGTCTGCGCGCACAAATGAAGGTTAGCAGCTGATCTCCGCAGGGAACAGAGACTTGAAAATCGACGGACATAATAACCTCGCTTTCATGGTGTTGGGATCCTCTCCCTCGCGCCTGATCGGCTCCACCTTAAATGAAGCGCCTTCCATTTCGCCCACATCTAGCTCGCCAGCAGCGGCCTCGGAGCCACTCTTCTGCGTGCCTCCCGTCATCCTCTCCGTATTCTCCGGATTGGTGTCGGAGGGTTTGAAGTTAGGATCGGTGGACGACAGCAGCTCAGGAGGGGCATGGTCCTCGCCAAGCTTCGGCATATTATTTGAGATGGTCGAATTGGTGTTGGTCATGTGCGGATTCAGAGGCTTTTCTTTCTGCGCCTTGCGCCACGCCTCGCTGTTGTCGTTGGTCCGGTCGTTGAGGTCGGCGAACCGGGCAGTGGACGAGGTTAGAGAACGTTGGCAATTGGCACGGACGGCCCTTGCGACAGTGGCCGATCGCCATACGCGGAGAACGGACGACATGCTGGATTGTGAAAGCACGACTGTTGTGTGGCGGGAGTGAGAAGATGAGGGCGCAGCTTCAAGGCCAGGCGATGGCGGAGCGCGGAGGTACGCAGCTCCTCGGCCAACCTAGGCGACGTGAGGGGCATGACGTATACCGCCCGGTGCAACTAAGCGTAACAATCCCAAATCCTTTTGCTCTGTATTGGATGTATTTTAACCCCATGACCCGGGTGTCTGCTAAGGCATAACAAATTCCGGACACCGATATCGGGCGGAAGCTTTCATAGGCATCCCAGCGCAGTAGCACTCCGCAAAGTCCAACAGTCTAGGCAGAAGCTTTGCTCAATTGCTCTACTCCCAGCCGAGTTTCTGCTGACCCCCTCGTTCCGTAGCTCGTCGCAAGTCATAATGACCACGCAACCACAATCTCCAGTGGTCACCACTGACTTGGCGGGTCAATTTCCTCTGGTTGCGCGAGGCAAAGTACGCGATGTTTATTCGATTGACGAGAACACCCTTTTATTCGTGGCCACAGATAGAATATCGGCGTATGATGTGATCATGTCAAACGTATGGCAAACAATGCCTGGAATTGATATTCCCCACTCATTACTTTGCTATAGGGAATTCCTCAAAAGGGCGCTCTGCTTACTCAAATAAGCGCGTACTGGTTCGACTTCCTGACGTCAAAGATATCGGGCCTGAAAACGCACTTCCTCACTTTGAGTCTCCCGAAGTCGCTGTCAGAATCCACCCAACTCCAGATCCGCAAGCGCACCATGCAGGTCCGTAGGCTCAAAGTGTTTCCAATCGAGTCCATCGTACGCGGATACATAACTGGCAGTGCTTGGAACGAGTACAGACGCAAGGGGACTGTCAACGGCATGAATATGAGCCGTGCGGACGGAGCCCCGTTGCAAGAAAGCGAGAGGCTTGCGCGCCCAATTTATACTCCAAGTACAAAAGCAAAAGCCGGCGGAAAGGATGAGAACATCCATCCCGACGAAGGTACGTCATCGGTCTCTAGCTATAATCCAACGAGATTTACTGACCTCGCAATACCTACAGCGGCTAGGATTGTCGGCCAGAAGTATGCTAAGCGAATAGAAGAGCTTAGCCTATCACTTTATTCTGAAGTAGGACGCTAATCTAACCTCTGGAAACTTGATTACTGATATGCAAAACAGGCGCACAAGCATGCACTGAAGGCGGGCATAATCATTGCTGACACGAAGTTTGAGTTCGGGCTTGATACGGCGACAGACCAGGTTGTGCTCGTTGACGAGGTTCTCACTCCAGACAGCAGCCGGTTTTGGCCCGCATCATCTTACGCTGTTGGGAAACCCCAGAACAGTTTCGACAAGCAGTTTCTACGCGACTGGCTGACGCGGGAAGGTCTGAAGGGGAAAGAAGGCGTCATGATGCCCGAGGAGATTGTCCGTGAAACGGCCGACAAATACAGGGAGGCGTTCGAAAGGTTGACGGGTAAACCGTGGGCACAGGTTTGGGAAGCCTAGCTGAGATAACGGACCAGTGCGGTGCCTAAGGAAATTGAAAAGATCACTTGAGCAAGTTCATCCATGCATCCGTAATCATGTATTCATTATAAAGTATCGTATAGAAGCCTTGACCGACCAGATCGATGGACAAAGCGTAGGTGGCTGCAATCAATGAAGGGGTATCAAGTTCCAAAAGCGAAGAATTACAGCAATAATTCCTCATTAGTTATTCTCCGCAGTAGCTTCTTCGGCAGCTTCTTCTTTCCGAATCTGTTCCTCGAGCCTCTTCTTCTCAGCCATCCTAAGCCTCATCATTGTGATCTCTTGAAGACTCGGGCTACTTGACGTTTTCACGCTAGCAGGGGTGAAAGATTGGAATGAAGAAGCAGGTGTTGACGGCATGCTCGACAAACCGGCGAACGGCGGTGGTTTTGCGGGCGTAGATGGCGCTGATTGTGGCGCAGACTGTGGAGACGTCGCGGTTCGTTCGACTGAGTCTGCAGCTTTGCTTGCTGCAGACACAATAGACTCCATCATGTTCAGTCGTGGTTCGGCTTGGCGCTTGGAATCCTCAACGGCAGCGCGGGCGCTCACGACTGAAGCAAATACGACAACACCAGTACCCATAAGTTTCCTTTCTCGACCGTCTCTGACCCGTTGCTTCTTGTCCTTAAGAAGAAAAGCGCCTTCCACCTGGCCATAAGCTGAGAACATGGTCACCAACTCGTCCTTTGTGAGGGATGCGAGATCGCCGTCTCGTACCCAGCGAGCTTTCACCGTCCGGTCTATTTCCGACACGCAGTCGTCGCTCTTATCGTTCGATTCTGACGTCGTCTGTGCTTGTTTCTTGCGCACATCTTCCCTAAGCATCTCTTCCCGAAGCATGGATTCGCGCTCCTTCCTCCTCCTCCGCCCGTCTTCGGCCAGCTGTCTCAGTTTGGCTTCCTCATCCGCGGATTCAGGGCTCCGTTTTCGCTTGAGGCCAAATGACTCCCGCCTCTCCAAGTCCTCCTTCATCTGCCTGCGCTTCCCTTCGAGCAGTTCATGCTGACGCTGGCGATGTTTGCGGGCGGCGCGCGCAGCATCATACTGAGAACGAACGGATGAGTCCGACAGAAGGTCATAGGCGATTTGGAGTAGGTGAAATGTCTCGATGGCGGCGGGGTTGTCGGCGTTTTTGTCAGGATGGTATTTCAGAGCTGTCTTGCGGTATGCACGTCGGATTTCGGCATCGCCTGCATCCGTCGCAATTCCAAGAAGGTCGTAGAAGTCGTGCGAACTGTCAACATACTCGGAAAGATCGTCGGACGACATGGATGCGTATTCAAGGCAGCAGCACAACTTGCCGTCACACGTGCAGAAAAAGCAGCGGGTGGAAGACGCTGACAGGAAGCGGCACGCAACGCGTTCCTACGGCGGTCACAAAGGCGGTGGGGCCGCGCACGTGACGTTTGCGTTCTCTGAACGGGATTTGCTCTGCCTGCGCTAAACTATTAGTGGAAGAACATCAACATTGAACGCGACACCCTTGGCCGCGCCCTTTGCCTTTCCCATGTCAGGTCCGACCGTCAACCTTGCCGAAACTGCTGCCGCCCATTATGGACTCAGGTAGCCTGAAAACGGCGTCCGCCTACCTCAACAACCTTCTTCTCGCTCGCGGTCTACTCCGCAATGGCGTTCCTATCGAGTTTGCGCACCCATCCAGGGGCGATGGTGGGCGTGAGGCCACGATGGCCGGCATCATCAACTTGGTGCACGACCTGATTCTTCGACGAGACGTAGGTGCGGCCGGTCTTACTAGGCATTGCCGTTGCTAAATTCTTCCCACAGCGTGAGCAGGAAAAGCAGGAGGGACTTGCTCAAACTCTCCGATCTCTTCGTGCCGATGCATCCCGCAATACTCTGGCACTCGAGCGCTCACGAGCACGTAATGACGAACTGTCACGTCAACTATCACTCGCGCAATCCCAGGAGCGTTCTGTTCGAGCCGCATTACGCTCAGCAGAGTCGTCAGCACGCGCTCTCCGCGATGAGATGGCTAGACTCAAAACCACCGTCAATCAAGTGCGCGCCTCGTGCGCGAACGACATTCGCAAGAGGGATATACAAATCCAACGCCTGAAATCGCACCTCACCGCTCAGCAACGTGGCAATAGGGCGGGCCTCGTTGGGGCTAGCATTACCATTACTCCCTCTGCAAGCGTCGCGATCACGTCGGCGAGCACTCGAGACGGCGATGGGATAGACGTCGAGGATTCGGAGTACAGCCTTAAGCAGGAGACAACCGAGTTTCTGACCCAGCTCAGCCAAAGCCTTAGCGACGAAAACGACAACTTGATTGGCTTGATCCGCCGCAGTCTTGCAACCCTCAAAGAACTGCAAGGTCTTCCAGAGAGCGTCTTCGGCCCAGGTGATTCGGCAGAAGATCAAGAGTCTAACCATGCTGCCCCCAACGCCGAAATGCTTCATGTGCTCCCTTCATCATACGATTCTCTGGCGGTTGATATGGATGGTGTGCTTGAAATTCTAAGGTTGCTATTAACAAATCCCAGCTTCGTGCCGCTTGAGGAAGTTGAGGTTCGAGAAGAAGAAATCAATCGACTGAGGGATGCTTGTGAAAGAATGCAGGCGAGATGGAAGGAGGCACTTATGCTCATGGAGGGGTGGAGGCGGAGACTGTTGGAGGGTGGCGACACTGTCAACTTGGACGAATTGAAGATTGGGCTTGGACTAGGGGAAAGCATCAGCATGGCCAATCCAGTCAATGAGTCGTCCGAGTCAGGTGAGAGCCAGGACAGCGACAGTGACAGCGACAGGGCACCGGAAGATGCCATACCAGTGCCCGAAGAACCGGACGGTTCTGTTGATCACATTCCTGAACAGGACAATGACAAATTGTTCAATATCAAGTTAGCGCCATCGCCATCGAGGCCCGACCCCGTTCTCACAGAAATCCATTCCAACCATCAGTCACCTTGCAAGGTATCCTTCACGAAAGGGTATGAGGGACCATACCAGCAAAAGACAGATGAGAACGCATCGGAGATAGATCCTGAAGATTCTCAGATGCAACCTCGATCCTCCACACAGAAGAGGCCCGCCTCAAGGCCGCAAGAATCGAGAATCCCTCGAGAGGTTTGTTATCCCTATTCCCTGCAGTTTGTAGCCTTACACCAACTGAGGCGAGTCTACCTCGCAAGATAATGTTAAAGACCGTATTGCGCACCTATGCTGACTCTTGACAGACACGAAAGCGTCATTCCTCGCCAAACGCCCATCCTGACGAGCGGTCGCCCAAGCTTACAGTGCAAGAAAAACTAAGTGTCGCCCAAGCTGAAGCCGATGCGGCTGCTGCTAGAGCAGTGATAACTACCAGGTCTTCAGGGTCTAATGATATGGCTAACGAGAAGGCTGTCGGAAACGATCGCCGGCACCGAAGGCGGTCGTCACCGCGAAAAACCAGGATTACAGGCCGTCCTAGGAGAAGGAAGAGCACATTAAGCCCAGAAGAGTTGGAGCAATTGATGGGACTCAGCTAGACTCCCACTTGACCGGTAAAGCTGGGAACGGACTCGCGGGGATCGGTTTATGTATTATAATTAGAACTGGGAGACGGGTATCATTTTGAGACCAAGGAGTTCTGGCCTAGGCATACGGTGGTCTGCTATTACTCAGGATCGCATTGGGCGAGATTGTTATCTACGCCGTTCTATCAACCGCACAGTCTTCGAGAATTAGTCTACATTATCACGCCGTCGAGTCAAACGGCGGATCACGGAGAGCGCGATTCGCTTACGTAAACACTTGGTCGGCCAATCGGCACTCGTCAGCGCGTCAGCCCTGCGGGACTAGTCGCCCGGCTACCGTCGGCCTCCTTCACGCAGCAAACCAGCAATGTGAGCATCCTCCACCGCGGCCGCTCCAAGCAGTGTCATGGACACCAACACCACGCCTTGCACTGCCTTGAGAATTCGCGACCGCGCCCCGGCACCATCGAGGAGGTGGTAACGCCGACGATGCGACCCATCCTCCCAAGACTGCGCACTCTCCCGTTCCAACAAGCTGGTGGTCGGCGAAGCTCGACCTTCCCTCCAAACGCACGCCTGAACCGCCCTACCGATTTCTCTAGCACGCCGTTGCTATGTCACACGTCCCAAACCGCTCTAGCGAACCCAGAACTGCCAGCTTCGGCACGTCAGTCCAAGACAATACGAAGCAACCTCTTCCAATCCGTCAACTCTGCCTTGCGGCACGCTTTGTCGACCGACGAGCGTGTCCTAGTATTCGGCGAGGATGTTGCCTTCGGGGGCGTATTCCGCTGCAGCATGAACCTAGCCACCGATTTCGGATCCGAGCGCGTCTTCAATACTCCGCTGAGCGAACAAGGCATCGTGGGCTTTGCTATAGGCTGTGCCGCCGAGGGTATGCGCCCGGTCGCCGAAATTCAATTTGCCGACTATGTATACCCAGCTTTCGATCAGTTCGTCAACGAGGCTGCCAAGTTTAGATACAGGTCTGGCGGTACTGGCATGAACTGTGGAGGCTTGGTCGTACGAATGCCTTGCGGCGGTGTTGGCCATGGCGCTCTGTAAGTGTCGTTCACGTGCTCCCGGCAATACAATAACTCCTATTGCGTAACCATAGCGTTGACTAGACATCCATAGTTATCACTCCCAATCACCCGAGTCGTTGTTTACCCATGTTCCGGGTCTCAAGGTAGTGATGCCCAGATGTCCCATTCAGGCCAAAGGACTGCTCATCTCCGCAATTGAATGCAATGATCCGGTTGTCTTCATGGAGCCAAAGGTACTATACCGGGCTGCTGTTGAGCAAGTGCCTGCAGAACCTTATGCTTTCCCTCTGTCCAAGGCCGAGATTGTCAAGCCAGGATCAGACCTCAGTATTATCTCATATGGCGCACCTCTGTACACTTGCTCTGCCGCCATTGCGGCGGCCGAGAATGATCTTGACATCAAAGTCGAGCTGATTGATATGAGAACGATTTACCCATGGGATCGCAACACTATCCTGGAAAGCGTCCGCAAAACGGGGAGAGCTATTGTCGTCCACGAAAGCATGTTTAATGCAGGAGTAGCTTCTGAAGTAGCTGCCAGCATACAAGAAGGAGCCTTGCTTAGACTGGAGGCTCCGGTGAAAAGAATCACTGGATGGAGTACGCACACGGGGCTTGTTTATGAACGATTCAATATCCCTGACGTTGCCAGTAAGCAATCACGAATCTACCCCCCCCCCCCCGCGGTTCGCCTAGATTTTTTTAACCACCCGACAAGGAATATATGACGCAATCAAGAATACGATAGAATACTAGTCTACTAGGTAATCAATTCGCAGAAAGATTCTTCATGCACAAATCAGAATATTCCGGAGGCATTTGGCTAGACTGAAATGACCGCGCGAGAGGTTCCTCTCGCAAACCTGGGCTAGGCTAATGGACTACTCGGAAAACAAAGTGGCTTCGGTGTAGCTTTCGAAGCCCCTTTGTCTATCCACCCATCTTATAAGTCATTCCTATTCGGGCTTTTTCTGAAGATAGCTATTCTAAGATACCTTCAAACAAGGGTATAATGGCGATTGAAGCAACTATTGACAAAGGCTTTGTCATTAGTAAGGACAAAGACTCGAACATTCTTAAGCGCGCCATGGGCCCTTCTCACGAGCATTGTATTTTTGACAAAATTCGATCAAGCTTTCGTGGTTGAGGTTTTACTCCCTATTATCCCTTGTAAATTTCCCTGACTTGCCTCCTACGGAGCCTATACAAGTTTCAAGAAGAGCAGTTTTCGACGATGACAGGTTACCACCGAAACGGGCAGAGCCCAGGGTCCCTGGTGGACTTTGACGACAACGGTGAATTGTTCTCGTTCGGCGAGGAGCAATTCGAGCAACTTGGGGCTGAGCTACGCGAATCAGCAGCTGAGCGGAGTGACACTCAGTTTATCGAAGATCCTGAGTGGCTAAACGAAGTAATCCCACAAAATCAAACTGGAGATGTTTGGGCGTACCAGCTTGACGATGTCATTCTCCAAGGTACCGAGATGGACCAAATCGGCTATGCTAATGATTATTTTCAGACGGAAGTCCAGCAAAACACGTTGCAAGCGCCATTAGCTTTTCCTTCCGGCCCTGATGAGCAGCAAGGCGTTATTGCTAACTCTTCGCAGGTACTCCTTCCTGCTCAATCAAGTTACCCTCCCCCGGACGCCAGACAATATGATTACCCCACAACTACTTTCCAGGATCCAACCCTTTTAGGAATAGAGCCACCTTTCCAGGAAGGCAGCGAGATGCTCACATCGTCTGATTTCAACCAGATTAGTGCCCAGCTTGCGATTGGACATAAGCCACCTTCTGCTGTAAGGTCCCCTGCTACGCATTCAGGAGAGAGAAAGAACGGTAGGTCGACAAGCAATAGCATGAGCTGGAATTCCAGCCTAGAAAGTATTCGCAAACAGAGCGTAGATGCGACTCAGCTCAAGTATCCGCTCCAGAAGCCACGTCGGAGCAGCTCACATTGGTGGGTCCGCATCAACAACACAACCGAAGGGAAGACTATTCGCTCAGGAAAGATCAATCAGTATGACCCGAAAAGGTACTACAAGGAATGTCCCCAGCCTCACGGAAACTGGCACAGCAAGTATTACGCCTTCCGCTATAACAAATTTGGAGAGCTTGACAAGCCAATGTACTCGGCTCGGCAGATACATGAGTTCCTTTTCGAACATCCTAGGACAGAGAAGTTCAGGCTCAGGCTCTGGATCCAACGTGCCCCAGCCGACTCTGCTCGGCGCTATCATACGCCGCAGAGCTCCAGGTGCCGGTTCAAGTGCTGCCCCGCCCACAAATACACAAAGGGGACGATCCTGCACGGGCACTTACGGGTCGCGTTCGACGAGCGCTGGCATACGTACCAGAAGAACGCAGACCCATTCCACTGTGCGGGGTACGTTCATCTCTACTGCTTGGAGCGCTTCCTTGACTTCCCGGCAGTATGTAGACATGTCGACATCAAGGTTGACACGCGGAGTTTCAACACCGAGCCGAACCACCGTTTCGCAGCTGCTTTCGACAATGGGCCGGATTTGTATTTAGCCGAGACGTTTCTCAGGACCGCCAGTAGAGACCTTGATGCATTCAAGGCAAAGTATCCAAAATATCCTGACCACGCGGACTTCGAACGCGGTGCTGAGAAGCCGTATAAAGAAACTCTTTGCTACCTCATAACAAAGGCGCGCCACGACGCACGTGGCGCGGGCACTCGAAAACAGCTGGAAAGGGTAGGAGGCAACAAAGCGTCCACCATGGCGGTTCACCTCGGGGATCTCGAGGTCTACTGCCAAGCTAGAATGGAGGCTCGGAAATCGAAACGCGAGGCCAAGCGAAAGAGACAGGATGGTGGTGAGGATGATAGTGACAGCGAACGGCACCAGAAGCGTAGCCGCTCAAGACCCATAGAAAGAGACGAGACCATTAGTTCACCAGCAAGCATTCCTAGCTCGCCGCGCCGAAGCAGCAGACTCCACAGATCGCCTCCTATCGATTACAACGAGGAAGCCTTAGCTAGGCGTGCGTCTAGCATGCCGTCTGGTCCCGAAGTAACCCGCACCCAACAGAGTTGGAACTCCGGACAATTGATCTTGCCTGGATATCAACCACTCCCACCGCTTGAGCCTTCTCAGAACAAATTTTCGAGGAACTTACCCGAGGCTAAGAAGCGTGCCCGTTCAGGTTCCGTAGAGACGAGGCCCGAGACTCCCAAGCGGGTACGTTTCTCCGAGGATGTTGGACGGACACTCGGCTCGACGAAGTCCTCGTCTCCTGCCTCAGCGACAGCACTGGAAGAAATGATGGCGACAATGGAGGGTGGTACCACTCCGCGACCGGAGCTCCGACGAAGCCCTCGGTTAAGCAGGGGCAGCTCACACAGCGGTTCTCTCGGATCCCTTTTTAGTGATTTCTAGGTTTCGGTCCTAACTTTGTATATAGGCTGCAGCAACCAGCTGGCCTGGTTCGCGTACATCTCGAACATGTTAGATATAGTCTAGTGCAGCATGGGATAGTGCAAGGATACACTTTGCAATAGAGGTAATTTAATGCGTAAGCTCTGTGGCTGTCTATTTGTACAAGGCCAACGCCGGGGAATGCTTTATATACAGCTTGGATTCTCTCAAAAAAGGACGGTGCCGCGACTATGATTTGAACCTTGTGAGCAATTTTGTAATTAGAAATACATCCCAAGAATGCGATTGCGATGATCCACCAAGCGCGGTCGCCCAAGTACCATTTGACGTAACGTGCCATCGACCCACATTCCTCCCCCGCCTAGCCTTTCTTGAATGAGCGGTTCTGTGTATGAGAATATAGCCGCATCCAGTATGCCCGGACTATCGGCACCGAAGAACCAAGAATCCTCGCCGAGAAGAATAGATAGTGACTCGAAAGCATCATCAGCTTCACTATACAGCTGTGCGGCGTCGATCACCGACGAGGTTCCCAGCAGCGCGTCTGTGGCCGCGTTCACAAGCTCGCGCGCAAGGAAGAGTCGGACAGCTGCCGCAGATGATGTCGCATTGATGTAGAGAGGGGTGGCAACAGAGTCAAAATTGGGGGTGAGGTATAACGAGTACAGCTGACAGCAGTTAGTAGGCTGCACGAGGAGTCTTTAGGCCGGAAACTACATCCACATACCCAAGCGCGGCGAATGTTGTGGTCCACAAGCCCGAGGTAGGAGAACTCTCGCGAAGTCGGTGAGTTTTCCTCAGGATAGCCTGCTGCGTCGGAAGCCCATTTCGCAAGTCGGTTGGACGGGACCGGATCAGGAGGCAGGCTTCCGGCAGGGAGGAGAAAGGGGAGAGCGCCGGACGGGGAAGCGTGGTTGCTGGAGCTGGCTAAGACAAAGCGGACGCCTCTAAACTTCAAGAAGGCCTGTGCCGAAACGTTCGAATCAGCACGATGGGGCCGCGGCGGTCGAGGAGGGCAGCCCGAGCACGGGTAGAACCAACCTGCCACTTCAGACAGCCCGGGTTGAAGGACGGCGCGCCGGCGACGGCGCCGCGACGCGTCGCGAAGACGTAGAGAACAGGGTCGCGTCTGTTTTGCGGCGCTCGCAGGGGCGGCCCGTTGGGCGGATAGACGCGGAGAGGGAAGC
Organism: Lineolata rhizophorae; assembly: GCA_010093515.1. NCBI lineage: Eukaryota > Fungi > Ascomycota > Dothideomycetes > Lineolatales > Lineolataceae > Lineolata > Lineolata rhizophorae. Next base: position 438,365 of record MU001682.1, on the reverse strand, counting down.
GCGCAAAGAGGCGTTTGACGGGGCCCGGGACGGCGAAGGCAGACGCCACGTCCGGGCCGCGCGACGGTGGACGGTCTTCATCGGCGGACATTGCTCCCAGAGGCGCATTGGGGCGCCTTCGCGATGCCGACAGCGGCGGAGTGCGACGGCCGCGCCCGGGGTTGGCCAAGGGTCCGGGAACCCGAACTGCCACACCAAAACCGATGCTCCGCGATGCGAGGGGCTTTTCCTCGGCAATCCCCGATCTTCTAAACCGTCACGTAAATTTAGCCTGAAATTTAATGCCCGCGGAACCGTGACCTCCGGTTTTGACGCCGCATCCATTTCACCTGGCTGTCTCCTGCGTACAAGCACCGCTTATTGTCACGGAGCCATGGGCACGTCGGCTTCGTAGGCGCTCGCACATGTCCGGGAGCGCTTCAGAGGCACCCAATGGCCCGAAAATACAGAGCATACGCGCTAGCATTTCTACAAGCCTAGAAAGAACTTTTGAAAACACCAAATAGCAAAGCATGGTAGTGCCCTCTCACCCGACAAACCAAACGAAATGAGGGAGGGTATCAAGACAAAACACAAGCTTCGAGCGCGTCTCCGGTTACTGCTTCTCCTTCATCGATCCGCCATTCTGGCCACTGGGATCCTGTGCGTCCTCCCATTTTTCGCTTTTTGCATCAAACGAGCCGGCGCCGGCGCCGGTCGACGCCTTTTTCCGCCTTCCAAGGCTATCAAGCCACTTCTCCGCGCTGATGACGGTGCCGTCCACCACGAGCGTCACCTGCGTCATCATATCTAGCCCCTCCTTAGCGAACGCGAGCATCCGATGGGCTGCGCGGACGGGTTCCGAAGCTCCGGCTGAGGCCGTCGCAGTAGAGGCCGAAGCAGCCCGCCAACGTGAGGGAATCGACAAGAGCTGGCTTCGCACAATGACTCCCGCGTTTTCAGGCAGCGCTCCTCCAGTATAGCGAGACACAGAGTTGACCACGGTCTTCATCGTCTTTAGAATGTCGTCGCTAATCGCTTTTATCCGCCCTGCGATGGTGCGCGCCGCCTCTTCCTTGTCGCGAGGCAGGCCTTCTATTGGCTTATCTTCCGCCGGTTGGGCGATATCGACCTTGTCCTCCTCTTCTTGCTCGTCAGAATTCGTCATTTGCTCATACTCATCCAAAAGCATGCGTAACGCTCGCATGAGGTTAGTCACATGAGCTATGCCGTTGCGCAGGAGACCTAAGCAAAACTTCAAGCTACGCAGAGACCCCTCGCTCAAAGCGGCGCCCAAACCGGACGTGGTGATCATAAGTTGAGTCGACCAGCTGTGGTCACGGCGAAGTTGGCCTGGTCGGCTGGGTTCGCAGGTTGGTTCCGACACAACCAAAGAATTCATTTCTTCGTACTTGGGCGAGCTGTTCTCGTCGTACGCAGGAAGTGTCTCAGCGAACGACCCTTGAGATTCCGCCCGCGACCGAAATCCCCGTGACGATGGCGTCCTGAGACCCTTTTCCACGTCCATCTCATCGCTCGTAGAACTCATCACCCTCCTCCTCTTATTTCCATGGCCACTTTCTCGTTCCTCCGATTCGGCACGTCCTGAGTCACTAGGGCCGCGGTCGCCAAGATAACGGCGTAGACTCCCCTCGACACCTGTACGCCTGCCCATGGAACCGACCGTATTCGCGACAGGAGACCCAATGTTTCTCTCAACAAATTCTGCACCGTACTGGATGAAACGGGGAGAGTAATGTTTTGTCGATGTATACGCATTCAAAGAGCCATTGATGGTACCCCCAAGCCAGGGATGGCTCGACGTAAGAAGGGATAATAGTGGTTCGGGCTCCTGTGAGATTTCATCGACAGACCTTGAAGCACTCGCTCCTGGAGAGGCCGGCAAAGTGGCACTCCGGTTACTGGGAGAGCGAATGAAATCTGCACCACAGAGGACGTCAGCACTACTCTTATCTAAGGCCCAGACGGAGAACGAACCGGGGTTCCCCAGCCCTGACAGCGCTTCTGCTGCCATTCGCACGTCCGGGTCGTCCATCGACACGACGCTCGGGGCACGCATACTCCGATCATCGGCGCTAACCACGCTCTCGGCGCGCGGACTAGTCATGTCAAGGTCTGGCTGAGAGGCAAGTAGCGAAGCAGGAGGGAGCGGGCCATTCCTCAGCGAAGCGGAGGGCATCCACGGTGTATCCGTCGACTGCGCATCCTGGTAGGCGCGGGCCTGGAGGGCGTCGGGCAGCCCTAACGACCTCAGCTCCGGCAGGCTGACGGACGACGCGGAACCAGATGCGGCGGGGAGCTCATGGCGCGGCACGGAGGGCAACCGTAGAGATTCGGGATCGTGGTACAGCGAGCTGGGGTAGGCGGGCGGACGCTCCTGCGGCGGGAGCTCCATGGACAGCCGGCGATGTCGAAACGTGCGGCGCTAGGGTAGCGGAACGTCGGCGGCAGGAGGTGGCGGTAGGCGGAGAGGGGAAGGCAAAGGCTAGCTAGAAGCGCAGACAGTCACGACAGCAATGCGGACGCAGCATGGAGACTCGAGCGCGATGCAGCGCATGGGACGATAATGAGGAGGATACGGGCGGGCGTGGTGGGAGGAGGATGTTAATGGGGAGACGGGGGACGGCCATCCGTCTGTCACATGCAAGAAGCGGAGCGGGCGGCGCTTGGCAGCCGGCCGTTGCTCGGCAAATGGTGCTGCCGTGCCCGCTTATCGCGCACGTGCCTGCCACGCCGCCGCCTCTCACATGCCGGCGCGCCGCCTGCCGCCCACCGCGACAACGAGGACGACGGCGCTCCGCGATGGCCGCCAACAGCCTCGCCTCGTCCGCCCAGCTCGCCTCGTCCGCCTCCCAGCTCGACGGCGTCCCGCACCATCTCGAAACTTCGCTCGTCTTCGCGGGCTCCGCGCTGGCCCAGGCTGCGGGTGTCCTGCTACGGCTTCCTCAGGAGATCATCGCCCAAGCCATCGTCATCTTCGCCAGAGTCTGGGTCGGCTCCGAAGGCGCCAGCCTCAAGGAGCACAGCGCCAAGGTACGTGCCCCATGCTTTCTCCTGCTTCTCCGGCCGGTTCTATGCGCGCCGTGAGGGTTTCTCTAACCAGCGCGCAGCATGTGTCCGCCGCGTGTCTCTACCTCGCGGCAAAGCTTTCGGCGCATTCGAGATTGCCTCGAGCCGTTCTCAACGTCTATGCCTTCCTCGACGCGTTACCGCCGACGTCTCTATTCGACGATGCAGCCGCCCTCGATGATCCTGGGCCGAAAGCTTACTATCTCACCGAAGGGGACTACCACGCCCGCCGCTCCCTCATGATGAAGCTGGAGGCCATTGTGCTTCGCATCCTTGGATTCAACACCCATGTGGCGCTCCCTTACACACTGTGCATTAACTACCTCCAGGCAGTCGAAGCTTTCGCCCAGCCGCAGGGCAGCGCTGTTGCCAAGCGTGCCTTTGCACACCTAAACTCGTCTTTAATGAACCCCCAACGCCTGTACCTAACCCACCAGCCCCACTCCCTAGCGACCGCGGCAATATATTTAGCCGCAAGAGAAGTCGGCTTAAAACTACCCGGAGATGAGTGGTGGGAGGTGTTTGATACCGACCGCGAAGAGCTAGGCTTTCTTGTAGTCGCAATGATCAGTATGGGAGGGTTCGTCGAGCAAGAAAAGAGGCGTTGGGAGAAGTCACGCCCTCCACTAACTGTTGACCAGCTGGACCGGGAGCTGGAACGGTTGGGAGCGATGGACGACGGCGAATAGGAGAAGCGAACTGAAGCTTTGCACTCTGTGAGCGCCCTGCCTCTTTGTCGCGCAGCAGCGCATAATTCAGGGATAACCAAGCCTTCCATTGCATTTGTTTGCCGAAACGAGGCCTATGCCTCTAGCCACGACATGGAACGTTGACACTCACACATGTCTGCAACGCAAGATGTTCGCAAAGTTTTGCAAACGAACGAATATCTTCTCAAAGTATTATAGTGATGATCTTCAAGAACCACACGACAAGCCAGGTAAACAAGGCATTTTTTCCTGGGACGTAAAGGTTCCATGGTCGGCTTAGTTATATTTCTTCATTTCATTGGCATGTGTTAGTGCTTGAGTAAATAAGTCTGTGCCGCTTTTGCTTATTTCGCACCATCACGCTCAAGATTCTATTGTTTGTCTTAGACCTACCTTTACAACTAAATCTTCGGGGTTAGCCCACTTTTGCGTCAAGGCAGCTATTCTTTAGTCCGAGGACCAATTTGATCTCTTTTTCGGTGGAGTTTAGCCGACATGCCGCAGGAGTGTAACAAATATTCGGACTTTGTGGAGCACACTCGGAGCTACAGGTGGACAACGAGGCGTACCCCATCGCCACAAGTCTCTAATTCCCGACCGAGCTTGCGGGATAAGTACAAGGCGTATCCTCTAAACACGAGGCAACACAAAAGCTTCTCAGAGTGCTGTCATTTTGCTGTGTCTTCCTCGCCGTACCAGCAAAGCAGGCTAGATGTCGATATGCCTCGCCGAGATTGTCGAGGTCAACAGCGTATTGACGTGAAAGTAGTGAGAAGTTCCTACAGGCATGTACCTATGACCCCGGAACACGGGTATTACTATCCTAATCCGGCCGTGGTGAGGAATTTCTCTGGGCATGTCCTTGAGAACCCCCGACCAGGGATATTGCTATCCTACCGTGAATGTAGGGAGGAATTCCTCGAGGTATATACCCGCGATCGTCGACCACGGATATTACTATACTGACGGGCAAAAGGAGATTTCACGAGATCGTTGCCATGTATATCCTGAAGGTGTCCAATGCGAGCGAGCGCGGCGATCCGAGAAAGGAGTCTGGGAATCGGGACCTCTGTCCGGCCACCCGGGCTCACACATGCCAGAATCAAATACTCCACGCCAGCCATCTTCATATACTCGACGTCCAAAGCCCACCAGGCGCTATCAGCATTGGCCATCTAAGGTAGATGAATCGGTACATAGCAGGGAACCGGATTCTAGGAAGCTACCAGACCGCCGCCACAACGGAGCTAGTTTGGCAGAAAGCATCGACTGGGTCGGCAGGCTCCACGGTATTGAGGGCCAGAGAGTCGAGGAGATTAGGAGCAACGTATCCAGTGCATCGAAATCTCGGCTAGCTTGCCCCCGCGAGGCAAATGTGGGCGAAAGCGCGTTTTCTGAGGTGCCACAAAGCCTTCATACTACGCCGACTTGTCGGACCATCTCGGATTCCCAACACGGTACGAATCCTCGGCCTAGATTATCGAAGCGGTTCGTACCTATCGGCGGGAGCTACCTAAAGCAGATTCTCAGAAAGGCAATTACTAGGTCAATACTACGGGAGAAATGTCCATTTGAAGCGCACTAGTTACAAGGGTCGACGCAACCGCGAAACGTGAACGCGAGGCCGCGGGACCAATTCAGCTACAGGCGATCGTCGAACCAGTATAACGGCTCACCGCCAGGACAGCCTTCTCCCTTGGAAATGCCAGCTTCTGCCACCGCTGGGATATCAGGCACGCCCCCATTAAGGATTCGTGTATAGCTAGCAATTTCTCATGCATTCCCATAAGGATACCTTGATGGGCAATTATGGTAGTTTAAGTTAATATGATAAATATGAACCCAAATTTACACTATTCAGGATAAGTGCAATCTAGTGAATTATCTTGTTCACGCCAACTGGTGTCGCAATATTTAAGACTACCTACCAATATATGTTCATTTGTGTGTGTGAGCCGGTGATACTTAGTTTCCTAAACTATGAGATTAAAGCCAGAAGAATAGACTAATCTAGAAAGTTATAGCCTTTTTCTCATCCCTAATTTTATTATAAATATGTATTTAATAGGTTAGTATACTACTTTGAGCTGTGGGTCTGATGGCCTAATGGTAAGGCGTTGCTTTCCGGTGGCAAAGATTGTGGGTTCGAGTCCCATTCAGATCGCTCATGTATCTTCTTTTGCATTTCTTTTATTTTCTTCATATCTAGTCTATTTCATTTTCTTTCCATCTGTATCAAATGAATGTTATTTTGGAGCGAAACTCTTTTTCAGCCTGAGCAAAACCTCGCCTAGAGGGTACGTCTCTCAGCACGTCCGACTTCGGAAGGCCACCGAATACAGATGCCGAAGCAAAGCGCATGCCAAGCCTTGTTGTAGACAAATAAAGTTCAGATTGGACCGAGTTGTCGGAACGCGGTATTCCTACGCTCTTCTGTCTAAACATCGTCTTGCACAGCGGACTGGGGGCAATTGATGAATCACAGTGAGGGTCTACGTCATCAATAACCATGCTGCGTCTTTTGCACTCACGGTATAAATCTTAGAGGTATCCGACGGCACTGGAAATATATTTCCTAACACGTTCAGACTTCATCGGTCGACGTTCCAGATTATCACGCCACTCAATGCAATACGACAGCACCTACCAAGATGTGCAACATTGAGATTTCCTGCGAGACAAAGTCATAGTGAACGGTATAGCGTTATACCAAAAACTAAAGCAGTTAGGACGGTGTATCAGCAGGAATACCCAGCTCCCTCTGCAGTCAGATATCTATCAGGTTGTGCCCCAGCTGCGTCGAATGACAAGCTACTTCAAATACTTTCGAGACGCGATGGAGGTATTGCAACGATGTAAGATGCAGTAGCCAACAATGATTTCTATACCGAGCTTACAATGCAGCAGACCGAATCTATGGTTACGGTACGATTATATTCAGCGCACCATTCTCTACTGTCTCTAACACCACATAGCGACCACTGCCAGTGTTCTTCTTGCGTCCATGAAGTCACCAAGCAAAGATTACTGGACACGTTTGAGGTATCTTTAGCAGCCATCATGCCAAAGCACCTGCACTAACTTTGGAACAGATACCAAGAGACATAACGATGCAGTCACTTTCAGAAACCCAAGAGGGCTTCAATGTCAAGTGTTGGTGTTGACGTCAAAGGCGATATGATAATACTTTCATTCTTACATAATGTTTAGGGAGCGATGGACATGACAGCTACTATCCGAAAAACTGGCTGAATAAATTTGCGCGGGGAGATAGTTCGAGGGAACGGCAGGGAATTAACAAGTAATCAAGCAAACCCAAGCTCTTCGTCCCTTGCTCAGATAGATGGTCTGACTTGCTATTAGAGCATCTCTTTGGACTTCTTCAATTGCGGAAAGCCTTCCGAAGGTATATTTCAAGGACGTGATGGACACGGATCAAGGAGTCGGGCAATGGCTTTTGAACTTGGTAAGTGTTTTAGTCCTTTGGATTGAAGGAATCCTAAGGGGCAGTTTTAGAGAATCTATGGCTTTTGTTTCGTCGAAGGCTGTCCCCCAACTCCGCAGGATACGGAAAGGCTTTTGAAACGCATTGCTTTCATTCGACAGACACACTATGGTTAGTCTCTGTTTTCTCTATTGAATCAACGATTGATGCTTAGACTTGCGGATTAGGTGGGTTTTGGGACTTCACTTCGGATCTCGCATCCAAAGACACGGCGTACACCCAAATCAGCCTGGAAGCGCATACTGATACAACGTACTTCTCTGATCCGGCCGGCCTGCAACTTTTCCATCTGTTATCCCATACGCACGGTAGCGGCGGGGCTTCACTTCTCGTGGACGGATTTAAGGCTGCCCAGACTCTAAAACAAGAGGATCCAAAAGCATATGATATGCTGTCCACAATACGGTTATACTCGCACGCAAGCGGCAACGAGGATACTAGTCTTCAACCGTATCAATCGTTTCCCGTACTCAACCACGATGTTGGCACCGGAGAGTTGATACAAGTTCGCTGGAACAACTCAGACCGGGCGGCGATTGACGCGCCCTTTTCCGAAGTGCAAAACTGGTACAACGCAGCCGAGTAAGAAACCAGAAGCTACCCCAAAGATGAATGTCTGTAACACAACTTACTGTGTAGGAAATGGGTGCAAATCTTGAGAGACCCTTCAATGGAATACTGGGAGCAACTGAAACCAGGAATGCCGTTAAGTATGGAAAGCTCGAGTCAATAGTTTTGCTAAGGTCTGACGAAAAGCAGTTTTCGACAACTGGAGGGTTCTTCATGGCAGGTCATCATTTACGGGCAAAAGGAGACTCTGTGGGGGTTACAGTAAGTTCAATTCGTCTACATTCTCGAAGATCATTACTAATGAAGGTGATGCACTTTAGTTAACCGAGATGACTATATTTCCCGCTTCAAAATGACAAACTTAGGGAGGGCCGCTGTCCTGGAATCCGTAATTGGGTGACCTTCTGGGGTTAGTCTGCTCAGCTGAGTCATCGATGCTGGAGGTAGCATTGATTTCGAACCAATTCAGTCCACGGTGACTCCTTCCTCCTAAATGCGATGGGTCTTCTCCGTGCTCTCTACAACAATGGAAAAGTGGCTGGCTCTGCATATTATCTTGGGCATGAAGGCGTAATGAATTAATTTGTTTAAACATTGGCGCCATGGCTACGTTAATTCGGCCGCAATTCTGGAGAATGCCAGAAGAGGTCTAGATGATGTCTCTTGTATGAAGACTGTTTGTGGTTAGCGTGCGGTCCACAAGAGGCGAAAAGAATCATAGTTTGGCCTTAGCGGGAGACTGTTCGTCACGGACCACTCTTCTCTGTCAGGCCATTCAAAGGAATAGCAAGCTATCTGCTACCTTGTGAACAGCACCCGCACATGGTGGGTGGGCATCAACATGATGGACTCTATGGCGTTTTGCGTATTTAATTTTACCGGGTTGTATAGAATATCTGTATTCTTATTGCAGGTTAGCGCAGAGTTTTGAAACCACAGCACACAAGCACGTGCGAGCGCTTGCGCCCTCGGCCCCCTTCGACTTCCAGCTCCGGAGCAGTGTAATGGCGACGTGGAGCCCTCGCGTTCCACCATGAGGCCGTCACTTGGGCGCTTCGGATACCCCAAAAGCGTGCGCGGTTATGCCGTACAAGCCCCGGGAGCGCCCACTCTTGACGTGTTCAGCCGGCGGACTAAGTGGCTGCAAAAGGAGCGTGCGGCGCGAGATGCCGAGACTAGCAGGAAAGTCGACTACGTTCGCGACGAAGTGGCGGCGCGTCTATGCGAGCGTCTTCTCGTACGTCGAAACACCATCTGGCGTCATTTTGAGCGCTGCTAGCCATGCCATTCGTCTAACTCCCGCTTCCCAGGACATCAAGCGCCACTTCCCGCATGTTCTTGACCTAGGCGCGAATGCGTGCAACATTGCGCGCATCCTCACTCGCCCCAACCCTGACAGTTATTCCGCCGCTCCTGTGTACGAGCCGTTGTCTAGCCGTGTTTCTGCCCTGACCGCCGCAGAATCTTCGCGCTCGCTGCTCCACCGGGACGAGGATCTCCCCTTCAACAACGAGATAGCCATCACACGCCATCTACTTGCTAGCGACGAGACGCTGCCGTTTGCGCCGCACACGTTCGATGCCGTTCTCAGCTCGTGTAGCCTCCATTGGGTCAATGACCTTCCTTCTGTCTTGACTCAAGTAAACAACATCCTCAAGCCTGATGCGCCCTTCATGGCGGCTATGCTCGGCGGCGACAGCCTGTTTGAGTTGCGTACCTCGCTACAGTTGGCTGAGATGGAGCGTCGGGGTGGTATCGGTATTCACATGTCACCACTTGCCGACGTTCGTGATGTTGGGGGGCTTCTGCAACGTGCCGGGTTTAGGCTTCTCACGGTGGACGTTGACGACATTGTTGTTGATTATCCTGACAGCTTCGCCCTGATGGCGGACCTTCAAGCTATGGGAGAGTCGAATGCTTTGGCTGGGCGCGATGTGCCTCCTATTCGACGCGATGTTCTCGTAGCTGCAGATGCCATTTATCGAGCTTTGCACGGGAATGATGATGGGACGCTGCCTGCAACCTTCAGGCTTATATATATGATAGGTTGGAAGGAGGCCCCTCAGCAAGCGAAACCATTGGAGAGGGGTAGTGGGATGGTGAGTATCAAGGATGTCTTGGAAGGCCAGAGGACAGGCGGCAAGAGTGGTAATCGCTAAATCGATTAGGGTAGTGGATCCTTAAATATTTAAAAATGGGCATACATCAGAAAAGTTGGTTTTGCAACCTTTGCCTCTAATCACTCGTCTTTAGCCCAAGTTTCGTACATGATCACTTCGTCCCAAACGCCCGAAGTTAGGAGAGGGTTGTGTTTTCCCTGTTCTTGTTCTCTCGGCGTCCTTGATGTCAACCTCTTTGCTTGGTGCCAAAGCAGAGCCTCCCGCCCTGTGGTCTGCCAGCTTTTATTTCTTGTCCTTTAGGGAGTTGCTCCGCACCACACGATTTCTCGTTGCATCTTCGGGTTCCGTTGCACTTTCGGTTTCTGCCCCATCTCTTTCTTTCCACAGAACACAAATCTCCCGATCAAGCTTGCAGTTCTCGTCGCCAGTGTACCAACCTGCACGTATCAGGTGCTCCTCGGCCTCACTCCAAGTGCGAAGCCTATCATAGAGATCATCTCGTGCGGCCCGAAGCTCATGGTCCACTAATTTGGGGTTGTCTAATGCCTTCACCGTCTCCACGAGAACAGCCGAGTTTCGCTCACAGTAATGGTCGACAAGCAATCCATGAGACTTGAAGTCCAAGTCAGCGAGCTTGGCTTCCGGTTCGACATGTTCCCCTCCGACGGACGCTATGTCAAATCTTATGAGGAGAGAGCAATCTCGAAGTGTCATCGAAATGAGTATATCACTAACGTCTTCGCACTTCCTAGTCCGGCTCAATGGGTGGCTGAGTCGCATCTGTAGGTTCTTCAATTTTTGTAAAAGCCGATCGTTAGTTCGTTCATATTGAATGAATGAGGAAAGCATCTTCGTCAGATGATCTAGTTGCGCAGGATCTAACTCGTGATAGTAGGCCTGTGCTCGGACAATGCTTTCAGCGAGAGTATGAGCGCTTGGGCCTTTTGAATCCACAAGGGCCAAAGGGCAAAATTCTTTGTCACTTGAACGGTGTTTTGTCGCTTGTCGCTTTGCACGCAGAGCGCAGGTTCGACACCGCCGGGCTTTCTGGGGTGCTGTAGGAGACTGGATCAACCACTTCGGTTTGAACTCAACCGTAACAAGGCGCTGCGAGGATGATTCCGCAGTAGGGAAGAAGGCGACGCCCCTCGGATCTGGGGTCGGGCCGAAGTGTGAAGTCATGTCTGTGACGAAGAGAGCTGAGATAAAGTCGTCTTGGCTTCCAATCAAACAGCCGTCCGTGCGGTCTGCGGTCCGTAGCTGGTGCTCCGCCAGTCGTTGGAGGTTTTCATTGCAGACGGCCAAGAAGGAGTTGTTGACTCGCAAAAGAGTATATTCAACCACCTCATCCGCGCTGAAGAAATACTGTATCACCGACTGGTGGAAACGAAAGATGTCCTTCGCCGTAATAAAGCCTCGCACAGCTTTTCGTAGACGAAGAAGCTTGCCTTCTAACAGAGGCTTGTGCTCCTCCCGATAGCCGGTCTGCATTTTGCCCGCACGAGTGAGTTTGAGAGCAGTTAGGCGACATGCGGGAGCCAGAGTCCAACCTTGCCGCCGCTGAGATCCGGACTCAGCGAGAGAAGAACGTTGGCGCCACCCTGAACGGCGTTAGTTCTTTCAGTCCAGACAGACTGTAGCAACATGGGGAATCGTACTTCTGACAGGTATTGGAAGCGAATGAAGGACGCGGGGACGCTGGGTGAAACGTCACGGTCCAGCCAAATCGTATTGTCGGCAAATGCTCCGTGGAGGTCGTCTACGAGAGAATTTCCGGCGTTGGGCGGGGCGGACGACATGGCCCTCCCTTGGACAGGAGAAGTTGATAGAGGCGTCGCGTCGTCCGGCAAAGGACCGAGGATACCGCGATCTTTTGCGAGGAGAACAGAGACTCGGGGGGTGACACCGCGACGGGGACGCGTGGAGAGGCATCTCCAGGCGCTGCTTGGCCTCAAGAAGGTGCGGCAGGTCTGGAGGGTAAGCGCAAGGCGCGATCTCGTCGCGCATTGGTCGTCTTCCCACGTGCGTTAGTAGGCAATTACGTAGCCGGCAGCTGCGTACGTATGTACGTAGGTAGTTACGCTTGCCGCGTTTAGCAGCGCAAGATAACCCCGGCTTGTAAACTTGTGCCGGTGCGGTGCCGGTGTAATCCCGCTGTAATTAACCGGGCTTTACTCCGTACGGAGTAACTGCTCGTTTGATACGGGCGGTAAACGTGGGGCGCGCTCGCTGCCGGCGCTCACTGGCGCCTTGAATGGCTCACTGCTACATCCTCAGTGCTAGTCACAATTGGGAAGCCAACTCTTAGGGACCTTATGCTACTTTCAGTTGCAATTCTGTCCTCGAGTTTCATCACCGTTTGTTCTCTGCCGGGCTCCCCCAATCATTGTCTGGCATGATGGCAATCCAGGGGCTATCTGAGCCTGGTGCTGAACCGCAACTCGCAGCCCCGTCGATTGAAGCGTGGACTGAACACACCATTCAAGCCGTTGGCAATCTTACCGTGTCCCCTCAAGCCACCCCTCAGCGGACTACCGTGTCGCTCGACATCCCCCTCGACGGACACCTCGACGCGCCCGAGCCTCGTCCCGCGTATTATCGTCGTCGCGAGCCGAGCCGCCGTGATAGCCTCCAGCGTCGCGATGCACTGCTGAGGGGCAAGGAGGGTAGTCGCCGCCGACAGCGCTGGGAGAACGGTCCGCCCACGCTCTTTCCTCGCGTAGAGCTATTGACCCACGCTGACTCTTGCTAGACCAGCTCCTGAACAACCCTCACGCCCAGCCGCCCCTTCCGAGCGACTGGGAGATTCGTCCGACGCATCCCATTCACAGAGTTCCCTATTTCCTCGCCCCGCTCTGGGACGCCGAGTTCGCTGCTCGAAGTGCTGCTCGGAGGGCCAAGGCCGAGAAGGCCAAGGATCGCAGTCGCACGGCTGTGGCCAGTGTGCCGAAGGAGTTACGCGATAAGCTCAAAAAGGCCAAGGGAGCCAAGTGGCTGCTTCGAGACCTCGAAGAGGATGTTCGGGGCTTCATAGAGGGCTGGCAGTATGGCAAGACGCTGGCTGAGCCCGATGGCATGGACGACACGGACTCTGAGGATGAAATCGTGTTTGTCGGTAGAGATGGCCATATGAGCGATGTCCGGTTATCGCCGTCACCGCGCGGGCGCGTCCAAACCAACATGCTTGTCTTTGACAGCGCTGCTGATGATCATGGTGCCAGCTTCGGGTGGGTCCCGTCCCTGACCTTTGTAGGTATCAATGCTGATCCCAAAATGCAGCCGCTGGCTTGTCCACTCAATTGGCACCTATTATGGGCTTCAAACCTGGTCCGTCACGGTGGGCAACCCTGCGCGAAGGGAGGCTTATGTAGGGATTGGAGACCCTAGATCTAAATCGTGCCGCGATTTGATAGAATCAAAGCCTTTGCCGCGTCCGTTATGGGGTCAGGTTTAGCTCTTAGAGCGATATTCAAAAAGCTGGTTCCGTCGTTGGCTAAAGGACTCTGGGGCAACATGATTTTTGTAATCGCATAACTATTGCCTTTTAAGTCATATAAATGAAATTGACGAGGGTATTTCCGCTCGACGCCGGTTCATGCTTATGGTCCCATCTAAAGGGCCTGCCGAATCCCCTTTCAGGAGTTGAGTCCCAAGCAGTAGGAGATGGAGTGTATCGGACCGAGACAAATTTCCCTGCAATGAAGGACAGAATTGTTTTAAGTCACTTGCGTAGAGTCTAGACTACTCCTAAGGGAGGAATACCCGGGGCTAGAACCGGACGGCAACTTACGGAGTAGACACAGATACAGTACCGAGCATCTTTCTAAACTGCACTCAAAGGCACTCGGCCCCAAGGGGGATTAAAGGCTGACCGAGGCTCCTTTGCTAGTCATGAGCAGCGATTGGCTTGGGGTACTCCCTCATGCGTACCCAGACAGCCCGGGCGAATCGCAAAATTTCGGGCGTCGAATTAGCTGCAGGTATCCAGTCACCCGCGCAGTTGGGTTTCTTCACCGGTGACTTCGGCCTCCGGTCAATTTTCCGAGAAAATGTCACAGGTTTCCAACTGCATTGGTCTTTTCTTTGCAGAGCTAATTTGATTTTCACAATCAAGACTATTACTTCGCGCTATTGCTCGATCGGATCCGTGCTGTGTGCTTTGCCTTCGGGGCTTTAAAAGGATCTTATTCGCTTTCGAACTGGCAGCCACTCTCCTTGACTCTAGTGTTCTTTGCCAACGTCGATCGCAGTCTGGGCCCTTGAGAGTGAAGCGAATTACGGCTGGTAGCATGGCGAATACGAGAGAGGGCCTGTACTTTGGCTACGGAAGCAACATGTGGAAAGACCAGATGAAGTTGCGCTGCCCATCATCGGCATACGAGGGCATCGCAAGGCTGCAAAATTACCGATGGATCATAAACGGGAGGGGATACGCCAACATCGTCGAATCGTCGACGCAGAATGACCTCACGGATTCAGACGCTGTTTGGGGGATGACATACTCCCTAACCTCGGAGGATGAAAGGGCTTTGGACGCAAACGAATGCGTTCCACACGCGTACACAAAAGAGACGCTCACGGTGGAATTTTGGCCGACGGCCGGGCTGGCGACAAGCGCTACCGTCGTCGACAGCCCGCCAGAAAGGGTGGACATGCTGGTCTATATCGACCGCAGGCGGACGGAAAAGGCAGTCCCGAGGAAAGAGTACGTGCACAGAATGAACAAGGGCATCAAGGACGCCCTGGCTCACGGGATACCGACCGGATACGTGCGAGACGTGCTGAGAGAGTTCATTCCCGAGGACGAGAGCGAGGACGGTGCGCGCAAGTTGGCAGTGAGGCAGGCAACGAGCTTTCGGGACAGCGACGAGGGCGAATGACCGTAGATAGGCAAATGTGACAAATGTGACAAATGGGGCGCCATTATTAATGGCCTAGTAATTGTCGACGCCCATGGGCGCCCGGCGAGCGCTCGGGTCGGGGCGCGCGTGCATCAGCATTTGCAACCCGTGATGGGCGCAAGGCCGAGTACCTGAGCGCCCACGAAGGCTGGCGTCGGAAGCAGCACGGATGCCGAGCGGGGGGCAAGGCCCCGCGGGCCCCCTTCGTCAGCGGCCGCCTACCGAGGATCTCGACTTTCCGCGCCACGTTTTCTCGTCTCCGCTCCGGCGAAGTACTAATAAAGCTCTTCTCCGGCCGCCGGATGAAGGTCCTGGCCGGGCATGTCGCGCTCTCGTTGCGCCTTTGTCAGCCTTTACCCGCCCTTGTCTCCTCCGCCGGCCCATCCTGCGCTCCGCGTGCCGCCATAAGTCCTAGCCATTAGTCTCTATCCGGGGGCGCTCCATCGTGACATGCTCGAGATGCCCGACGCTCCAGCATGAGCCGCGCAGAAAACATCAAGAAATCAAACTCGTCAGCAGCCATTTACCTCCCTCCTTGAGAGAGTCTCTACATCCCCGGCCGGTTGCTTAGGCTTGTTCTTTCCGAAGTTGCGCTCCTGCGATTTCGGCGCTCGCCCGCTTTTTCCTGCACCCCTTCTCTGGCCGCGGCCATGTCCGCCCCGAACGGCGTGAGGAGTGCCAATGGCAACGGCATCCTTGCCACTGCGCCTCGCGGCTTTGATCCAATCGAGGACGCCATTGCGGCTTTTGGTCAGTGCGGCCCCCTTCGACTACGCGTCGTGAAGGAGCGCCGGCTAATAGAGTCCCGTAGAGCGCGGCGAGTTTGTTGTGGTGCTAGACAATCCGGACAGAGAGAACGAGGGGGACCTCATCATAGCGGCTGAAGACTTGACGACAGAGAAAATGGCTTTCATGATCCGATATACGTCTGGCTATATCTGCGCTCCGGTTCCCGCCTCGCGCGCCTCAGCGCTCGACCTCCCCCAAATGGTCCTCAATAACAAGGACCCCAATCGGACAGCCTACACCGTTACGATTGATGCCCGCGGCCCGTCCGTGACCACCGGCATATCGGCCCACGATCGCGCCCTTACATGCCGGATGCTTGCCGATCCCAACGCCCGCCCCGAATCTTTCCGGCGTCCGGGCCATGTTTTACCACTGCAAGCACGCGCTGGGGGCGTGAGGGTGCGGCGCGGCCATACCGAAGCAGCGGTTGATTTGTGCAGGCTCGCCGGGAAGCAACCCGCCTCGGTAATTTGCGAGATGATTGTCGATGGGGAAGCGGTCCTGGGAAGGACGGAGTTGTCGGGAGGTCGTATGATGCGCCGGGATGACTGCCTAGCGTTTGGCCAGAAATGGGGTTTGAAAGTGTGCACTATAGAAGACCTTGCTTCATACGTAGAGAAGACGGAAGGGAAGCTCGAGATTGAAGGCTCCGACTACTAATGGGCTTAGGGTTGGCCCGCCGAGCTCTTTGCGCACGGGAGTAATTGTCTGCACTTAGGTAGAGGTCTTCTGGCATTTTGTTTCGTCTTCGCGATGCATTTGTTGAGTTAAAATTTTTGCTCAAGGATATCCTAAGGTCTTGGCCTTCGCACATCATTGGAAACGCTCAAGACATCTATCACCTTGGGCGTTCTCCTCGGACATTTTGAAACCGAATTCGAGCATGGCAGTATTTCTACCCGTTGTCGACTCATTTCTTGGCCTCCACACTATGGGAGCTAATTTGTACTGTTTCTCCTAATCTAGCCGGCGTTGCCCCGAGTGTCTAAAAAGGCATGCAAAGAAAAGAAAACTTTGGCCAATCCTGCCAGGTAGAACCCACGCAAAGTCGCACCTCTTTAACTAATGACTGACACCTGAGTGTTGTGTATGCCCGTGTTTGGCCATTTTAAAATCCAAATCGCTTATGCTGTAAAACCAAGTCCTGGAACCGAACGCAGCAGGAGGCACTCGGTTACAGTAAAATGCTGTCCTCCCGCAAACATTATAATCCACCCGGAGTCATCAGCCCCTTGCCCGGCGCGTGTATGAAGAAACAGGATGTTTCTTGCGCATGAGCTCGTACTGCAGCCGTGCATGTTTCTAGCCAACCTAAAGGTGCGGCTTGACAAATAACAGCTTCGTTGATAGACTGGTGGGCGGATGGCGTGGCATGGCGCAGTATAAAATACACAGTCGGCTGCCACATCGCCAATATCGATACACGACTCTAGGAGAGCCAGGGAACGGTGTAGTATTCGGTGAATGGTCGCGTGAACGTACGTGCAACAAGGGAAGCATGGTGCTCAGGTTTGTGGGTTGCCTTGATGGTGCGGAGAAGGCATGGTAGGCGACATGGGCTGCGGCCCAAGAGGACCCGGCAGACCGGCAGGCATAGGAGCGGAAGACATGGTGGGCACCGCCGGCGCCATTGAAGGGCCGGGGCCCATGGCGGACTGCTGAGGCATCGGAGGTATCTGCATCCCAATCGGCAAGAAGCCCTGGGCAGCGTTGCGTTTCTTGATGTCTAGGACGTCCTCGGCGAGGCGGCGGCGGTTCGGGGGATGGTAATTGGGGTTTAGGGTCCGAACGAGGCGGTTCATGAGCGGGTGCGCGTCCTCGTCGAAGGTGTCAAGCGGGAGGTTGCCCTCGACGATAGCCTCGGCGCACATGCGGTCCAGGTGGTCCTTGCGGACGCCTGGCTGATCGGGGCTCTCACCCTGCGTCACTATGGGCGCGTCGCTGAGGGCGTGCTGGTAGGCCGTGCACTCGTCAAGGTGCTGCCTCAGGTAGCTGAGCATGTGGGCGGAGCGCTTGTACTTGCGGCAGTGCTTGCATGTGCGCGTGGGGAGCTTCTGGCCCGGCTCCTGGCTGAGCTCGTACTGCGAGTAGGTGTCCTGGTCGGCGTGGGGCGGCATGACGGCGGGCGGAAGGGCTTGCAGCTTGGGCGCGAAGAGGGTGGCAGCGAAGTTTGGGAATGGCGCAGGCGAAGCTGGCAGCGGCGACAGGGAGCGTGGAGGCGGTGGAGGCGGTGATGAAGGCGTCGTCGTCCCCACGGCGGAGCAGCCGCGGACCCATTTAATGCTTGCCAGGCCGCCAGGCACGGGCGGGCCGCCATCGAGCGCAAGTCGCCTGAGGGGCAGGGGGGAGGTCACGTGCACGGCGGGCGAAACACCACGCCACGTGATCGCGTCTGGCGCGCTCCGCGGCAGGTCGGGCCGAGGGGCGCCAGGGTTCACGGTGCGGGCTGGCGCGGGATGCGTCAGAGGGCTGCGACCCGGCACTCGGGCGGTCTCAGCCCCGCCGCGCGCCCCACCGTCCTCCGACGGCTTTCGGCGGCTCGATACACGGGGCAATCGCGACGAGGTTCGCGTGGTACAGTACATGTTTACCGTACGTGGGTACGTATTACGTTCTCTCGCCGTACCAGGGCCATGGACCGGCCACGGGCGGTCCCGTTAGAGGCCTACCCGCCCCGCTCCATCACTCAGCCATCGCGTTATCATCGTCGTCGATTACAACACACGCGGAGGGCGGACGAGCACACGCCGTTGGACGCTCAACCTACTACATACATGCCAGCGTACACCTACGGCAGACGTTCCGGCTGCGACGTTCAATTGGCGTGGCGCTCCTTTGCTTTTGCGTCCCCAGCGGGGCCCCATTCGCGCGCCGTTCGCATTACTCCGCGCGCGCCGGCAGTACTTAATTGCGCCTGCTACCCACGATACCGGCGATTCCGCGGGACCCTCTTGTAGTCGTGCCCTTCGTCCCATGCGATCTTGCATATCTACCATCCCCACCCTTGCCGTTCCCCGATCCACCGCTCTGCTCCGCCTCGCATTGCCGTCGCCATCGCAGGCCCTGCCGCCTGCCCTCGGACCCCTCCGCCGACCCTTCCATTCCGCCATCCCCAAGCCCCGCCGTCCGTCGCTCCCATTCTCGCCCTGCGCCGGCCCGCCGCCGCCCGCCTCCTCTGCGCGCTCCATGGCCACCTCAGCCGCCGTCGACATTGAGGCCGCCAAAAAGGCGGCCGCCGAGCGAGCCGTCCAGGATCACTTCGATCCGAACGCCAAGTATGTCGGCATCGGCAGTGGCACCACCATCATCTACGTGGTTGACGCCATCAAGGAAAAGAGCACGAACCCACACATCCAATTCGTGCCCACAGGTTACCAGTCGCGCCAGGTCATCGTTGCCGCCGGCCTGACTCCCATCGCCTTCGATTCGTTGCCGTCGGGCGAGGTTTTGGAAGTTGCCTTCGACGGCGCAGACGAGGTAGACGACGAGCTCAATTGCATCAAGGGAGGCGGTGCCTGCTTATTCCAAGAGAAATTAGTGGCTGAGAAGGCGAAGAAGTTCGTCTGCGTCGCAGGTCGGTGGCCTTGCAGAAATGTCCGCGGACACCGCTCGAGTTTCAGACTGACTCTGGCGCAGATTATCGCAAAGACCAGTCCCGTCTCCTCACGCAATGGGCGAGCATCCCCATCGAGGTTGCGCCCATTGCGGTCCACACGGTTCAGAGCGCGTTGGTTGCTCTGGGCTCGTCCACGCCCGTCGTGCGCAACGGCATTTTAGCCAAGTCTGGCCCGCTCAAGACGGACCAAGACTTCTTCATCATTGACGCGCCTTTCAAACCTCTCTTGACAAGAGCGGACGTTGCAAGCGCGGCGGACGGCGATCTCGGTGCCAGGACTGGTAAATGGGGCGTTGAAGACCTTGCCGAGCGCATCAAGGCCATCACGGGAGTGCTGGAGGTGGGCATATTTTGTGGCAGGAATGGATTGGAAGCGGAGGCTGTAGGCGAGCACGGTGGACAGAAACCCGTCGCCGTTTACTTTGGCATGAGTGACGGCACGGTCAAGGTGAAGGCTGCCACGAACGCGTGAAGCGTCCTGTTGGATGTCTCGTACATTCTGTATGTAACCGAGAGATGGTCCCCCGTCGTGGGAACGAAGGGCGGTCGCAAGGCGCTACATAGACAGGCACAGGGACTAGCATGTCACGGCTATAATACGTCATGAATCCCGAGAGCACCTTCCGTTTGGTACATATATAGCTGCCCAGCTAACGCCTAGAAACACTCCGTCCGAATAGACGGCGGAAAGCCTTTTCCAGCGCGAATCCAGCCGCCCAAGGAGAAATCGATATACGCATGCAAATACAGCCGAACAGAGATGATTGCTCATCGACAAGGATAGCCAGGGGCAAGCAGAACCCGGGGACCGCACGGCCACAAGATTGGGAATCCGGTTCCTTTTGAAGTTCACGTCCTAATCGGCCTGTTCTGGCGGCGACTATTCCTTCTGCTCTGCCTCAGCATCTTGGTCGAGCGTCGCGGCCGTGTCGGCAACTTCGCCAGCCACGGCTGCGGCTTTGTTGTCAGCCGTCTCTTTCTTAGCTTCTACGGTCGCTCGCATCGATTCGACCAACTCCTTCACAACTTGGACGGTCTTATCGGGAGACCCGGCTTCGACCGCGAGAACCTTCCCTTCCTTGTCAATAACGAACACTCCGCGGGTCGTGCTCTTTGGCGGCTTTTGCATGCCAATTGCCTTGATAAGGCCCAAAGTTTGGTCGCACAGGAGCGGGTAGGGCAGCTTCTGCTTGGATTTGAAGGTGGTGTTGGCCTTGGGACCATCGGTTGAGAGCCCGAAAATGCTGAGGCCCGTGGCGGTTAGGGGGTCATATGAATCACGGAACAGGCATGCCTGCTTGGTGCCTAACTCAACGGGCAAGCAGGGTCAGCGATGCTCGATCCGGTATGCGTTCACGCGCACACTAAACAGTTTCCGAGCTCAACCGCGGTACGGTGCTGAGTGCTGAGAGCAGATAAGGGGCAAAGCGGGACGGGCAGAACAGGGGCTAGGCAGTGCTAGGGACCGTACAGCCGGGCGTGGACGCCTTGGGGTAGGTGAAGAGTACGACGCCAGCCTTGCTCTCGTCGACGAGCTGCTTCAGCGTCACGGTGGCACCATCGTGGGTCTGAACCTCGCCGCCGAAGCCGTCTAGGGCGATGGTGGTGCCGGCGGCGACGGCGGGCGGTGCGGAAGGCTCGGCGGCCTTGTCGGGGCCGTTGGGGGCGGGCTGCGCCGGGTTGGTCGCGGGCTTCGCAGCCGCCTTGGAGCCCTTGGAGCCCTTGGGGCCGGGCTTTGGGCCAGGCTTCTTCTTCGCGGGCCGGGCGGGCGCCGGCGGCGGCGTCTTGCGCTTGCGAAGCTCAACCATTTGGGGGGGGGAAGCGCGAGGTGGGGCGTGAGGCGGCGGGGTTCGAGAGCCTCGACGCAAGGCACTGACTCCGTGCGCGCCGAAAGGATATCAAGGCTATTGTACGAACCGACGCAAACCACGGGCGGGCGGGCGGGAGCCAAGTTGGGGACTGACGAGACGAGGGAGGTTGAGCGGTACGTAGTAGGCAGATAGCTGCCTACCTAACCGATATGGAGAAGAAATCCGGGGGCTGGGGAGATGCGACGGGATGCTGCCGGACGGCCTCAGACCGGGTGCAGCCAATCACCCTTTACCCGCATCCGTGACTTAATTTTATATATTATTAAGTGACCACTTGCGTAGTAAGCTGCCCTACGCAGTGCCCGAGGATTGCACGATACCGGAGCGCAGGACCACGGTCCCAAGAGAGGCGGCACGAAGGCTCCGGTACTCCTAAAGTGGCGGCCCGTCCAACCGCGTCGAGCGAGGCTGCGTCGCCCCAACTTCACTCTTCTGGCCCATTCATCCGCCGCCTCCTTTGTAGCCACGGTTTGCCCGCGCCGCGCTGGTCGGGTGCCATGGGCCCCCCAATCACCCAACAGTTGTTGGGCGCTCTGGAAAGGCTACCGTTGCCTATGCCTTTTGTCTCCGGCCAGGTTAGAAAGCGTGTTTATCTCCGACACCTGAAGTCACCATGCGAATAACGCTGGAGGTTCGGAGGGGAGCGTCTCGACGTCAGTAAGCATCCTGCTCGGCCGGTCCGCCAGCGCAGTCGACAGTTCACCACCGTGGGACCAGCGGCGCTCCTTTAGCTTCACGCGTGACGCTCTGCTCTCTGATCCGGTAGCGCGCAACCATCCCTTGGAGCCGCCAACTCAAATCAACAGTGGAACCCCTTATCTGCAGATCGCACCTTGTACATAATGGACCAGCTCCCCAGCTCGTATTCTAGCCTTCCATCCGGAACGGTTTGCGGAGCGCGTCTTTTTGGACTGCTCTTCTTGCTCCTCGTGGTGACTCGCCCGCTCCCTTTCTTCCAACCGCGTAGCCTTTGAGTGTCTCGAGTTGCCCCAGTCTTCCCTGGCATGGCCTGTTCGAGCGCAGCTGCAGACCAATCGCCACGACTTGACGAGAAACATGCCCATTCTAAGGAATATGGCGCGCCGAGGCCTCAAATATCGCCGCCAAATACTTCTCCGGAGTACCTCAACGATTTTGAGCGCGGCTCGGATCACTCTCTCCCGGCCGGAAGACTGAGATCGCGTGAAGAAGTTCTAGAAGTAATGCGGCCCTTTTCGCGAAACCAAATGCGCCGGGACTGCGGCTAACAAGGTCATCTCAGGAAGAGGATCCTTTCGGCGATGAATCTGGCGCCGATGTTCACTACAAAACAATGTCATGGTGGTAAGCTAGCCAGCGCGAGACTCATTCTATACTTGGCTGACAAGATCATTCCTAGGCACTGCGGATCAGGCAAGAACGAGAATAGGATCAATCTGCATATGTGAGCCTTGAACGCTAACTGTATCCCAGTCATGATCGCCGAAACCATTTCGCTCGGCGTGCTCTCCCTCCCTCACGCCGTCGCTCGCCTTGGCTTGCTCCCGTAGGTACATCCTTCTCATCGTGCAATATAGCCGTGCTGACACTCTGAATAGGGGTCTGGTTTGTATCCTTTGCCAAGGTGTAATGTCGATGTATACCAGTTGCATCATTGGCCAGTTCAAATTATTGCATCCACATGTAACCAGCTTTGCTGATTGCGGGTTCATGATTGCCGGCAAATTCGGGCGAGAAGTGATGGCGATATCGCAGAACTTATTTCTCATTTTCATCATGGCGGCTCACATTGTGGCATTTTCCGTCGCCATGAATGCCCTCACCGAACACGCGGCTTGTACCATCGCCTTCATGTTTGCCGGGTGTATCATCTGTGGCATCTTATCTCTCCCTAGGACGCTAAAAGGCATATCGGTGTGGTCATACTTTTGTAAGGCGGCTCATTCCCATATCTTCGCCCTGTTTAGGCTGACGTCACAAAAGCCTGCGCATCTGTAGCCATCGCGGTTCTTGTTGCCATGGTGGGTGTTGGCATCATGAGACCAGGTGTGGGAACAGAGGCAGTGGTTCAACAAGGTATTCCGATCGTGGAGGTCGTGAACAGCATTCTAAACATTGCTGTGTCCTACGGTATGCTCGAATTGCCGAATTTTCCTGTTTGAATATAAGTGTCGCTAACGGATTTTTTAACGGTTTAGCTGGACATGCTGCGTACTTTGGGTTTGCGTCCGAACTCAAGAAGCCGAAGGACTTCTACAAGTCCGTTCTTATGACGCAGGTAACCAGCACCGTATTCTACGCCATCGTGGGCTTGGTTGTCTACCATTTCGTTGGGCCGGGCGTAATGTCTCCAGCTCTTGGTTCAGCTTCTCCAACTGTTCGTAAGGTAGCCTATGGGCTTGCGATGCCAACCATCATTATCTCTGGCGTTGTGAATGGGAGCGTGGTGAGCAAGTACGCGTACACGCGGTGGTGTAGGCATAGAATGCACCACAAAAATCTGGGAGCCTTAATCCCATGGTGGTTAATCTTGGTCGTTGTATGGGTACTCGCATGGCTCATCGCAGAGTCTATTCCAACGTTCTCCCTAATGCTGGCAGTTATAAGTGCTCTTTTCGTTGGCTGGTTCAGCTGTAAGTCACTGCAAATGCAATCGTATATCTGCGACTGACCACTGACTGCTTTCTGTAGATGGTCTACCTAGCGTTCTTTGGTTCCACATGAACCGACGCCAGCTCACTGAGTCGGCGCAGAAACTGGGCTTGGTAACGATTAATCTTCTTATTCTAACATTTGGTGCTGCTGTAGTAAGTATGTCTTCCGACAAGTCCTATTAGCTAGGCTCACTCGTTGGGCAGTGTTTCGTGGGCCTATACGCCTCTATCAAGGCCCTTAAGGACGGGGAGGGTGCCAAACCGTGGTCATGCAAAAGCAATTACGACTCCCCACCCCCCGCCAAGTGAGGCCAAATGTGTCAAGCGCCACTAGTGGTTCAAGTGCTAGCGTTTCAGGTCCCCAGCTTTTGGGGTTTAGACCTCTGTACGACATCATTATATCAACGGGGGGAGTCAATTCACGAGTTGGAAACTTTAATGTACCTTACTTTATACTTAGCATAAACAGAGAGCGATTTTTGTTTTAGCATTGCTCTGAGACGACAATGTTTCTACTCCTTCCTGTGTGCCAACCTCCGTGGATACTGAATATTCCAGCGTACAAGCTCTTAGCCGCGTGGTACCGAAAACAGCACTTTAGGCGGTCATATACTCGTGAAACGAGCACGGAATGAGATAAGTATGTGCCGATTACCTACGTATGCGAATAGGCTAGACGTCGGGGACGTACTGCATAGTACCTATCTCGTGGACCGTGTAGCGTTGGCGATGTCTTGGCGTGCGTTTCTTAGCGACTTGCCGACGCCTACACTTGATTGCTCAACTACACCCTTTCCTTCCCAGATCATGGCCGACGCCGATGAAGATGCTATTATCCCGGCCGCAAATGCAAGCGACATAAATCTCGACGATGAGACCCAGGATTTTCGTTTCCTATCGTCCCTTACCAGTTCGTTGGATCCGACTCAAGCAACTCTACCTAGGCGCGGCGAGAAGGACTTTGAGCCTCACCTAACGCAGGTCCAAAGCAATGCGCTCTCGGCATCGCGTTCGGCGATGCACGCCGCCATCTCCGCACCACGTGTGCACAGCCATAAGACGTACGTGAGGGCTACGTTCGATGCCGAGACAGGAGGCGCGTGGGTTGAGAAGATTCGTGGTCCGCATTTCCGAACTGTTGGACGAACAAGGAGTGGCAAGGTGTGGCTGCTTCCGGAAGAGGCACTCTTCCTACTCGACAGAGGAAGTTTGGACATCCGGTGGCCGCAGGACAACTCCGGTGATAACCCCACCCACGCAAGTGGCGGCAAGTCTGAGAGCTTGAGTGATCTCTCGGCGTCGGATGATGAGACCGTTCCATTGGGGGAGTACAAAATCGGCGACGAAGAATCCTCAATAAGCGACCCGCAAGATAATGGAACAATTCCAATGTCTCTTCAGGCTGCATATGCAGTATTCACTCAACCGGAGAGAGTGCCTCCTGGCAGTGCCCTCACGCTTGAGAAATATACGGTGTATGCTAGCCTCAAACGTGCAGGGTATATTGTTCTACGTGCGCCTTGTTGGGAGGCTCCTGGAGGACCCAAATTCGAGACGCCCCTAGGAGGATGCTCGGCACCACAACCTTCTCAGTCAGCTAGCCTTTTTTCATCAACTTGGCAGCTCCTCCTAGCTACTGTGGAGAGGAGTACTAGGCCAGCCGGAGAGGCTCTAGCAGCGGGGCCACTAGTGGCTCCGGGTCTTTACAGAAGCTATCGTACGGCAAATTACTCTCACATTGACACAACAATTCGCATCTCCGTTACAACTAACCACACTCTCAGATGATATCTACCGCCGCTTAATAGTAGTTCCAAGTCACGATCCATCGCAAGCCAACTCCGCAAGTCCGCGGAAGGCTGAAACGAATTGCGAAGAGCGTCTTTCCGTAACGTATTATGTCTACAAACCCCAACCTACATTCCGCAAATCAGCTCCCGGGCCTCCGGACTTCTACGTTAGTGTTCTTTCCGCTAGGTCGCAGAACGTTCCCGAACTGTCAGCCGTTGTCTCCCTTCTTGATCAGACGCCTCAAACTATACCTCCCCAGCCGCAGGCACAGATGTATCAGCGCCTTAAACAAGGATACCGGAATGTTATTTTGGCCGTCGTGGACCAAGGCGTTGTCAGCTACATGCGTGTTGCTGATGCTGGATTTAGCACAATTCGACTGTGGGACAGAAAGCCCTCTCGAGGCAACAAGGGAGCCGGGAGAGGCGTCCGACGAGGTATCCTGAAGCGGAGCAGCTAAGGCTCGTAAAACGTACGGCTATTGTTCATTCAAAACGTACAGGAGAACACTTTGCAAGGTCATCACGCCAAGCAAATCAGATGGCAGGGGCTTGGCCTTTCTAGGTCAACACGAAGATTCGAGAGTGTCACGCAGAGGACAAGGTATTTGGTGCAGGGATCGGAATTACAGATTTAGCTGAGGTACCGTAACCGACTGCAGTCGGAAGCTACAAATTTACGCCTCCAAATTTCTCACAGACGTGAGGTCGACCGTGAATGAATAACCTAGCTAGAAGCCAGACTTGGGAAGCCCAGTTGCTATGCTTACTTGAGCTCCCCGATTTGTGACTTGAGTGAATAGGGTATTTTTTGGTGGACCCAAGGAAGCATTCAAATTGCCCGGGTCTATAAACCGCCAGAAGAGTAAGGGTTGGTATTCTTAGGCCCAATACACTGCGTAAAAGCCTAGTTGTGACTAGAGCTAGCACCTCTTAAACCAACCGAGAAAAAATATCAGAAGGGACAAATGGCAGAATTCCAGCATAACGGTAGTGTATTCGAGTGGTGTTTCAAGTGACGACTCATGCGTGTGAAAGAGTTTTCTAAATTCGAGTGGTTTGAGCAAGTCCAGTATTCTATACCTAGCTTTTCCCCCTCTGATCAGTACATTGGCCGCGCAGATTGTGATTGTAACTGTACTTTGGACCTGCCATTTCTAAGAACTCACATTGCATATATCAGTATAGGCAGGGTATGTAAAGCTGATAAATAGTTTCAAGTGCTAGATATTACCAATCCTTAAAAGTAGAGAACTATATCAATATTACTAAACGCGGCGATATGAAACACCTCGCATGCAGCCAATGATATACGAGTGAGATCTTACGTGTTTGCTTGGGATCGAAGAGTAAAACATAAATAGTCAACGTCAGGGGGCCCATATTTCTTTGTCTGTCCATACGCCCCATCCCTTTCGCCACGCGAACTACTTGGGTCTTCGAAGCTGAAGGGGTGTAGTGGCATTGTCACGGCAGGAATAGCTCGCAACTCTTTAGATCTCTAGGAAGATTGGGCATTTGTTTGTGCATTACGACGAATATATACATGGCTCCGTTGGACAGTAAGGGGCCGTCATTCGCAACATTGTGCTCACCTGCGTTCGTCAAGTTTCAAATTCCGTTCCCCCCACGGCCAAAATAACGGCCATGCTAGCAACGATCAAACCACCAGCGCCGAAAGCTACGAGCATGATGCTGCCTCTACTCGCGGGGAACTTACCCCTGATGACGTAGTGCTGACTCTCGAAATAGCGGTGAAAGCCAATAAAGAGAATAGCAACGGCGATGGCAACAAACGTAGCACCCAGGGGCTTGCCCACCGAGGCAAGCTTGGTCTGGTCAAGGCTGGGGTCGTTCTTGGAAATGGTTGTGTTCAGGCGGAAGAGTTGCGTAATGGCTACGCCAATGCTGGCGAAAGAGATTGAGGTTCTGACCCACGCGAGAAAAGTGCGCTCTGCTCAAGCACGTAGGTTAGCACGGCCTGGTCACAGGCCGGAATGCTGAGGACGTCGCCGCGACCACCCATGCAGGAGATGCGGCAGTAATTGCGGCAAGGCGTGGGACTGACCGAGGGCCAAGTGGTCTCTCGCCACGCTTCCTTTGTTGTCCAACTCCACGCTTCCGTACTGGCGCTTGAGTCGATCCCACGGGGTCGGCTTGGCGGCCGGCCGAGCTCCCGCAGAGGCAGCGGAGGGCTCCCGCCGGATGCCGGAATTGGGCGCGACGGGCGGGTCTGGCGCGGCGGGCTCATCGTTTAGCGCGGACGTGGTTGGGGAGCTGGAGCTGGAGCTGGTCGAGGAGTAGCTGGAGCGCCGCAGCCTCGTGGAGGTCGCGGCCGACTCGGGCCTGTGCTGAATCGACGCGCCCGCCGGCCCCTGGTCCTGCATGCCTGCTGCAACGGGATGATTAGGGCTCTAGCATCTCCGGGGGACGGGTTCGCGTTGATGCTAGATGCGCACGGTAGGTGTAGCTATACGCATCACGGATGTGGGTAGTACGGCGTTAGTAATCAGCCGGGCTATCATGTGACTACCGGGTGCGGCTAGCTTACGTAGTGGGGCCAAGTATACATACATACCTTGACCCGCCTCGGCTTGGCGCAGCGGCGCTAGACCCGACGAGGCCGGCGGACGCGACAAAGTCCGCGCTTGGTCCCGCCCTGCCGAGGCGAATTATTCAGCGCCGCGGGGACAAAAGCCCTTCATCACCCGAGCGCCATCCCCGCCACCATCCAGCGACCTCACAGTCCGCCGCTTCCCCTCCATTCGAACCCGATCCGGCCTGCATCTCGCATCGCGCCCGCCGTCCCCGCGACCAGTCGTTCGCTTTGCGCCACCACACCGTGCCAGCATCGCCAGCACGTCACCCTCTCGCCCCGTGCCCTCCAGCTTGCCCAGTCCGACGTCCCGCTGCCGGGAATGGCGGGGTACCACGGCCGACGTGGCCCCAACGTTTCGCAGTACATCGCCAGCCTCAACGTGGTCCCATCTGCCGCCGACATGGCGTCCTCTACAGCTGAAGAGGATTTCTTCCAAAACGATCTGGCCCAGTTCACCAACATCGATTTCGTGGACCTGGACAACTTAGGAACGCCGTTCGACAGCCACCCCAATCCCGTTCCCTACGATCCCGTAGTGGAACAGGAGGCTCGCCGCCAGAACGCTTCCGCTTTTAGGAATCTAGCCAAGCAGAACGTCGATTTTCTAAATGGTGGGTAGCTCTATTCCGGAATGTCTCTCGCCGTGATTCCGTTGCTCACCGAGTCGTCAGACGACTTCCAATTCTCCGGTTTCGGTGACCTTCCCAACATCGGGAGCGAGCAGGCTTCGAACCACGTAGAGCGCGATCAGCAGCAACAAAAACAGCAACAGCAGCAACAACAACAACAGCCATCTCCCCTGTATCCTTTGCAGCTAAACACATCCGCCACAAGCCCAACAACACCAACCACCGTCGCGAGCGGACCGTCTCCCACAGCTGGAGACAAGCGAAAACTCGATGCCCCGAGCTCAAAAGCGTCGGGAGGGGCCTCGAGCCCTATTGCATCGGAGGAAGCCGCGCGCCTCGCCGCCGAGGAAGACAAGCGCAGGCGAAATACTGCTGCGTCCGCTCGGTTCCGTATCAAGAAGAAGCAGCGCGAGCAAGAACTCGAGCAGAGGGCAAAGAAGATGACTGAGCGGGTTGGTGAGCTCGAGGGGAGGGTGAAGGAACTCGAGACTGAGAATCGCTGGCTGAAGAGTCTAATCATGGAGAAGGGCGAGCGGGAGATGGGCTCAGCTAGTGGAGATGTGAGGGAGTTGTTAAAGAAATTTACTTCAACCGGAAAGGATTTGTCGATCGTTGCCAATCTGAGTGGTTCGAGTCCTAGGGATGAGGGAAGGAGTCAGGTCGAGAAGAAGGATGGTGTCGGGACGGTCAAGGTTGAGTCTAGTACCGCGAAGAGTTAAGCAGAGTCAAGAGCTTTTCGTTGTTAACACATTTTTTGGGTATTGCGTGGTGGCATTCTGCAGTATTTTTGTTTTCAGTTTCAGTCTTCTCGGGGTTGGTTAAGCAGTTCAACAGTTCGCCGCATCCCGCAGACATGGGTAAGCAGGATCCGAGCTGAGTTGCAAAACGAGATTACGACTCCTCAAGCGCCTGTTGGGGTGATATTAGCATGCACAAAGTTAGAACCGCCCAGAGTACTAGAGCCTTGACGGATATTTCTGGCGCATCAAAACCTGATGACTGTCCCAGACTCAAATGCAGCTCGTTGGATCTGATCCGCGATCTTGGCTCTGTCTCTATGCGTGAAGTAGAATTGATGCAAGTGAGGCTCCTTACGTGTCTTTTGTACATTGCGGCCCATATCTAGTGCTGGACTCTAGTCACGCGAGTTCCGTGGGCGCTTTGCGCGTCTCTTAACTCCTCTCTTAACTCCTCTCGCGTCTCTCAGGATTTATTTGAGCTTGTCCAACAGTATATTGTTGCTATTATATTGTAAATTGCGCCATTTCGTGCTATGAATTGCTTGCAGGCTCCATGGCCCAATGGCAAGGCGCTTGACTACGGATCAAGAGATTATGGGTTCGAATCCCATTGGAGTCATTTATTTTTGAACATTTTGTCTAGGCCGTTTGAAGCCTACAGCCGGGTTATAGCCGCCACCAACCGGTAGGTAGCATGTGTGCGCGTAGGTGAAAAAGTACTACTAATAGATGCGCTTTGCTTTTTCAACTTATAGTGCTCCATACGTAGGCGAGTCGTGGCAAATTCCTGCGTACATTCGACCGACCTAGCGGCTCCCAACAGCTCATCAATTCAGAGCAACAAAGTCTATCCGCTTATGCAAGGGAGAATCGTAGGACTTGGGTTTTGGGTCTTTTTGTAGTCATGCTATTCGATTGTCTCATCTGCCATTTTCTATCCTTTTCTTTCCTAGGCAGTTTGTGCTTTGCATCTGTTCAAGTACCATTGCAACACGGACGCGACCCAGGCACGGAAAGGTATGACCCGTATGACGGGCCTCTGGACGGCGAATTCGAGGCGCTTGTCTCGGAAGCCATGGGCAGGTATCATGTACCTGGGATATCAGTCTCCATTGTAGACAACGATCACACTTACGCAAAAGTATCTCACATCGCACTAGACACCCAAGGTTCTTCTGACGGCCAATCTAGGGATATGGCACCGCGGTTTTCCCAAGCACGCTAGCGACTCCTGAAACTCTCTACTACGGTGGATCAACCACGAAGTCATTCGTTGCCGCGGCCATTCAACTCCTCATAGAGGATAGTGCCAACTCGTCAAACCCACTACGCCTCCGTACGCCGGTCTCGGACCTTATTCGCGAGGATTTTGTGCTCCCCGACAGCTATATGACCACGCATGCTACGTTTGAAGACCTGCTTTCCCACCGTACCGGAATGCCACGACACGATTTTAGTTACGGCGGTGCGAACCTCACGGTTAGGGATATAGTCAGATCTTTGCGCCACCTGCCTCTGACTGCTCAAATTCGAACCGAGTATCAATACTGCAACATGATGTATGTCACTCTGCAGCATATCATTGAGACGATCACCGGCCGTTGGCTAGGTTACTTCCTGCGGGAGCGCGTCTGGGATGTCCTTTCAATGTCGCTGACTTTCTTCTCTTTGGGAGACGCGCAAGAGGCGGAGGCATCTGGTCAGGCCGTGCTTGCACATGGATATTACTGGAATGACACCGGTAGGCAATTCGTTCCTCAAGAATATTTAGACGAGAGCGCAAACGGCGGCGCTGGGGGTGTCATCAGCAATGTGGTGGACTACGCAAGATATCTACGAGCCATGATGGACATGGATCCACGGCTTCTGGCCACAGAGAGTTACAACGCCCTCAAAACGCCTAGGTCCTTCGCTGGCAGGGCAGAGCTCTGGACGGGAATGTCTTCGTACAGTCTCGGGTGGGGATATAGTATTTACGGCGACGCCGAGGTGTTGCATCACAACGGCCTCGTTACTGGATTTGCAACCACCATGTGGTACATGCCCTCCAGGAAGTTGGGTATGACTGTCATGGCAAATGCCGACATGCCGGGATATCGCGCAGGCTCCGTGTTAGCCTATTCTATGCTGGAGGACTTGGTGGGAAGCCCTGATGGAAGTAGAGTTGACTGGATTACAAAATTTGACCAGCAGATGGCAGATCAGGAAAGGCAATGGCGAAACGCCAAACAGAGACTTTTTCCAGATGCCCCCCCGCCAGAGAATGCGAAACCCCCAACGCTTCAATTGAGCGGTTATACAGGGACTTTTAACCATCCGGGATACCAGAACATCACGTTAGACGTATCGCGCGACATCCTATATTCGAACAAAGATTCCGGGGAGCATTTGGTGGCGGTCAATCTCCAAAAAACTTGGAAGCACATTCTGGACTTCGAACATATTAGTTCCGATTACTTCATGGCTAGAGTTCGTCCATGGGAAGGGAATCCCTCGGAGGCATTTGAAAAGATGGACGTATTTCCTGCGGAGTTTCAAATCGGGGTCGACGGCAAAGTAGATATGCTAGGGATTGCATATGAACCGAAGTATGAAGGTAAAATTTGGTTCAAAAAGATAGAATGCGGCAGTTCGTCACTGTAGTACTGCCCTTATATATGCTTCCTCTATTCTCTATATGCACGCGGATGTATATCTAGCTCTAAATATTGGATCGCGGGAATGACCACGACCTGCTGCTGGCGTGAGATCAAGATTATGGTGCCGATTAATACTGAGACTTGCTGCGTGAGATTGCACCATTAGCTTTAGAACTAGCAGCTCCGCACGTGTGCGAGGTGCTTCTGGTGGGCATGCTTCCCATCGTTCCACCCAACAAACCGTTAAAACCACGGATTCGGGCCGTGAAGTACGGCTATCATGCCAATAACAATCGCACAGCTAATTCATAGACTCATGTTCCCATGACCACTCTACCAGGCAGTTAAGCAACCATAATCCGACACCCGCTTCCGAACCTAGACAGGCGAGGTGTACAAGAACAACTGGTAACCCAAACGGGCGGATCTCTATATCGTAAAGCCAGCTGATGCCTTCTGTCGAGGGTCTCCAGCAGCATCAAAAGTCCCGTTTCGTAACCGCCGCAATGCCTGAACGGCAGTTGCCGGTGATATGAAAGTGACATTGTGGCCCCTCTCAGCCATGAAAGCAACGGTCGAAGGGTCATAGCTGTTTTCGAACTGGACCTCCTCGGGATGTAGTTGATCGTGTAGCCTTGGAGCAGCTAGAGCCTCTTCGGCGGACTCACCTCTATCGATGAGGTTGATGAGCGCCTGGACGGTGCTGGTAATGATTCTCGACCCGCCAGCGGCGCCCGTGACAGAATGCAAGGAGCCGTCCGGACTGACGACAATGACAGGGGCAATGGACGACAAGGGACGCTTGCCCGGGCGTACGTAGTTAGAAGGCGTGGGCTTGTATGCCCACTTATTTTCGGTTCCTGGAGTGGAGAAATCGTTCATCTCGTTGTTCATGATGATGCCCGTTTCTGGAACCATTATCGTCGATCCGAACAGCAGGTTGATGGTCGAAGTTAGCGAGATAGCTAGCCCAGATGCATCGGCTGTGACGACGTGGCTGGTCCCGTGTGTAGCCGGGAGGCCGAAGCCGTCCGGGTCGTAGAAGGACGCGTTCTGGGTACGGTCGTCCAAGATCTTGCCCCGGATTGCAGCCGCCGTGTCGCCCGCGAGCATCATGGCCTCATAATCGCTCATCCCCTCGACGAAAGCCGGGTCGCCCAGCTGCATGCGCTTCTCCGACGTCAGCCAGGGCTCCTATGCGTGCCACGTCCACGTAGGTGCAGACTCACCTGGGCATAAGCAAACTTCATGGCCTCGTCCAACCTGTGGGTGCTTAGATTGGTCTGGGCCGCATCGCCGATGTCTTCATAACCCTCGATGATCTTCATTATGCTCAGGGCAACCGCTCCGCTGGCAGGAGCGCCACAGCTGTGGAGTTTGAAACCACGGTAGTCTATGTCCACCGACTTGTAGATTTCTACGTCGTAATTCAGCAGGTCTTCCAGCGTCATCGTCCCGTTAGCACTTTGTACGGCGGCAATCGTTGCATTTGCCATCTCTCCCGCGTAGAACGTGTCCGGCCCGTGTTCCGCGATCTGCTGAAGCGTCCTGGCATATCTCTCTCGCGTCATGTCCTCGTGGAGCTCCACCCGTCTTCCCTGCGGCGCAAAATCAACGGCCCAATTCGGATCTTCCACCAGAAAATCATAGCCGGCGGAAACCGCAGCGTCCATGTACCGCACCGTGTCTTCGGTGACCGGGAAGCCGCAACGGGCAACTTCAATGGCAGGCGCCATCACCTGGCGCCACGGAAGCGATCCGTAGTTCTCGTGCAAGTATGCCAGGCCTTTGACTTCTCCGGGCACTCCACTGCGAGCAAGTCAACAAGCGACATCCAACTGCAACTCGGGCAACGTAGCGGCGGATTACGGACCTTGCTAGACCGCCTAGTCTGGATGCCTCCGTGTTGTTGACGAACATTTCCTCGAACGCGGCCGCCGGCGCAGCCTCTCTGAAGTCGATGGCCTCCGTGCTGCCGTTCGGAGCCCTCACAACCATGAAGCCGCCGCCGCCGATCCCGCTGTGGTACATACTGAGCACCCCAACGCAAAACACCGTCCCGACAAGGGCATCGGCAGCATTTCCACCAGCCTGAAGCAAATCCGTCCCGATCCGACTGCATATGTCACTTTCGGAGGCGACAGCTCCCAGCTTGCCTGCCGGGGCACGGGATCCGGGCGGCGATGACGCGACGTCCGAACCGAGATAGGTGGTGAGGAGGGAAATCAAAGGCTTCATGACGGATCCGGAAGCTCTAGCGGCCGCGTCTGCCTAGAGTAGAACTCTACAAACGCGAGATTAGGGAATAGAAGTTACTGATACTCGTACGAAATTGGGGAAGGGCCAGGCGGGTACTAATGGTGCTAGACGTCCGACAGCGCAGTGTTGCATCTATTAGGTGTAAGACTTTCAGGGAGTAGGAAGCGGCGTTTAGATAAACGGGGCAAAAGAAGACTATAGGCAAACTCCAAAGGGAAAGTATCGCTGGACTGGAGAAAAGCTGGGAGTGTTCATGTTGTGCCAGCAGCAAGCATGTTTACACCTCATCGTGGCTTATCGATGGCGCGTGCCACCTATGTATGCACGAGGTAGAGTGATACCCGACCTAGTACAAATACAGAAATGTTCCCATGAACTGTACTATAGCTGAGTGGTCCCTCTCCAAATCTCAAAGGATTGATGAAATTGACGGGCAATACATCGCCCGGATGCAACCAGCTCGAAATTCTGCCCGGATGATTGGTGTAGCGTAATGGCGCGGTTTCGAACAACCGTTCATTGTTCATTGGTCGCACGTGGAAAACAAGCGAATGTCAAAGCAAGCCAAGACCGATGACACTCAATAAGACTATGTAATACACGCAAGGAGAGCCAAGGCTACCTAATATCAAAGTTCGGCTGCAGGGGAAGGGGCAGTCTGCGTCGAGCAGAGCTGCAATGAGGAAAATTAAAACAATATTACTCTCGTCTTTCCAAAGGGGTATCGAACTATAGCCACCACCGTCCCTTTTAACATGTACCAAAACACGCGTCGTCTGCGCCGACATATCCCGCTGAGCATTTTTGGGCCTCCTCTTAGATATCGGAAGCCGCCTCATCTCACCACCGGCTTCCTTCGGCTTGATAAGCGCTCGCTTCCAACCCTGGAATGCTGAAGCCGTAACCCTCAGTGCGCCCCTCAGTGTCCTTCGGGGATATCTCGATCCTGAAGGTGACATCGAGCCCGTACGTGCCGCAAAGGCCGGTATGGCGCAACCCGCTCGCCGCCGGGTGGTCTGTCCCAGCATTAACCTCGCCGACGTGGAGCTGGTGGCGTGGGTCCGGATTCGGCACGCGGGGATTCTCGCCATCGGCGGCGGCGGCCGCCGACGCTCCGCTCGCAGCTGCTTCAGGGTTGGACTCCGCGATGATGGCATAGTTTCGCGAAGGCA
Source organism: Lineolata rhizophorae (assembly GCA_010093515.1). Classification (NCBI taxonomy): domain Eukaryota; kingdom Fungi; phylum Ascomycota; class Dothideomycetes; order Lineolatales; family Lineolataceae; genus Lineolata; species Lineolata rhizophorae. Next base: position 402,753 of record MU001682.1, on the reverse strand, counting down.
TGGTGGTATGGTTGGAGTCATTGGTCTTCTTCGCTATTTCCGCGCCGTTCAAGTTGGCATTTCCGTTCACGCCGTTCTTCCCCATGCCAGGGTCGTGGTTGAAGAGCTCAAGCATCGTTTCATCCGTGTCGTGATCCATGTGATGTATCTTGTTGCGCTTGGCAAGTAAGTTGGCGACCGCAGCTGGGGGAGGCTTATTCGTGATAGCACTCGAGATCACGTTGGCCATGTAGCGGAAGTCCCGCTCGGCAGGGATGTTTAATTTTGGCTTCGAGTAGAATCGACCTAGGGCGGCAAGATGGACGTCGCCACCGAGGATCGTAACCCTCACGGAGTGCTGCTTGGCCAACTCTTGTAAACGGTGCATTAAGTCGCGTCTCTCGTGCTTGTGCTGATGGGCGGTGTAGTGGTCATCAAGGTCGTCCAAAAGGTCGACGCTCCCGTCAAATTGGTTGAAGAAGCCGCCAGCGATGCCAAATCGCTTGTTCAGCAGACGAAGGGGCCCAATAATCGGGCTCCGAAGGATATTCTCCAACCACTGAAGGCGAGGGTAGGCAATTGGTACGCCGAGGAGGAGAATCAGGTGCTTGATATCCTTGTTCGCGCTTAGCTCGGCCGAGGCGCGCTTGAAAATCAAGTCGTATGTCTCCGGGTAGTTGATTTGGTGCCGGGTCCGCTCAGTCCGAGCATCGATGCCGAGGAAGGCGATGCGGGCCCCCAATTGGCAATAAATGTTGCGGCTCCGCTCCTCCACGTACGGGCCGGGCTTCTCCCCAATAATGTACGACGGATCTTCCGACGTTTCGGTTAGGACGAATGTGTCCTTCAGCTGCGCGAAATCGGCTGGCGTGGTGCCCTCGGTGTGCATAGTCTTCGGAGCATCGGTGGTGAATGTTGACCTTGGCGGCGCGATGTGATGCTGAAAGAGCATGTAGTACCTGACGTGCTGTTAGCGTACCGACGGAACTATGCCGCTCGCGTTCGAACGAAGCCGCGGATTCGAAGAGGTTGGTCTCGAGCCTGCGCGCGAAGGATCGCGCTCTGCGGAAGACTTACTTGTGGGCTACGCCGCCGATGCCCCGGAACACGGCGCACCGCATGAAGTGGTCCGTGTAGCTTCCGAAGCCATCAATGATGTCGTGATCGTCCCAGATGTTCAGCTGAGGGATCTGAGCGTTCGCCGTCTTGAAGGGCTCCGTGCCGTACCAGCGGGCGTAGTTATCAAAGTAGTAGTCATCGCACTCGGCGCGCATCTTTTCGTCAAAGGGGAACTCGCGCCGCTTATGAGGGTTCCCAATGTCCGTCCAGGGGCGCAGAGGGCCATCGACGCGCACGCTGTCGTTGTAAATCTGGTCGCCGCCGCCGATCATGACGTGCATGGGCTCCTGCGCATGCATGCGTAGCACGTCGTTCCAAAGCGAAGGCCCTTGCCAGACGGCCATGTCAGTGCCGACGCTGAAGCCGTTGCAGCTGTGGAACATGATGCGCATCGATTGGTTACGGGCCGGGACGGCGAAAGAGCGGGTGCACGTCTTGGGCTCGGCGACCGAGTCGGCCGAAACGTATTTGACCCCCGGAATTGAGTACTCCCACATGGCCTCAAAGTCGGCGAAGGGCACGTCTAGGTCGAAGCGGAAAAAGCACTTTTTAGGATCCTCGTAGAGCTTGGTGCCGCCGACAGTGCGCTCGGGCGCCGGCGCCGCCGCGGACGGGTTGCCGGAGACAGGGCGCGAGAAGCGCAGCGTCAATTGCGGGTCACGCTGGCCGGCCGTAGTGACCAGCAGCACGGTGCCATGCCAGGTGGTGCCGCTGCCGGCGCTCTTGCTCATGCGCTTGTAATTCAGCAGCGGGCCGGAAAGCACCTCGAGGGCCTCGGAAGTGCTGACGATCTGCGGCCCACGCCCGACTCCGGCAGCCCCGTTCTGCTGCTGCTCGGGGACGGTGGTGTTCACGGCGGGGCTGGCCGCCGAGGGCTGCTGTGCGGCGGACATGGTGCTAGAGCCGCGCAATGCGACCGAAGTGAAAAGGACAGACGGGACGTGGAGCAGACAAGGAGAGCGGGCGCGCGCGGCGCGGCAAGGAGTCAGGCCGTGGGCTAAGGGGTGGAGTGGACGGAGTTGAGAATGAGTGTGGGGGAGGAGGCAGAGGAACGGGGAAAGGAAGGCTGAAGGAAGGGAAAGGGGTGGAGGCGCGATATGTATGACGGAGCGCCGGGGGCAGGCGCGGACGGCTTCAGCTTGTTTTCGATGACGGAGCCGAGGCGCGTGGCTGGGGGATCCGCGGCCGCCTTTTGGCCCGCCATTATTGGCCGTCGCGGCTGCCTCGGCGCTGCGGGCGCCCAGTAGCGTCGCCCTCGCGCGGCACAGCCACTCGATGCTCCCTCCGCGCGCCCCGGGATAGTCCTGCCTTGCAACGTGGTTTTGGTCTACACAGCGTCTGTCATGTACGGACAAATACGTCCAGAGGACTTGCTCTCTCTCCCCAACCCGGGACATCCGCCGAGCTATATAGAGCCCCCCAGCGTCGCCTCACCCTGTGGCACCACCCCTTTCTGCGCGTTTTCAGCGCTGCCTTTCTCCCCTGCCTTGGTCGACGCCGCTGCAAACGCCTGCTTGAAGTCGGCCATGATGTCGTCGATATGTTCGGTGCCGACCGAAATGCGGATAAGGTCCTTGGCCGCGCTGCATTAGCCATCGTCGTACCTCGCGTCGGGCCGCGTCCCACTCACCTCTGTCACACCGCTGTCTCTTCGCTCTTGCTCTGAGAGCTGCTCGTGCGTTGTCGTCCAGGGGTGGATGGCCAGCGTCTTGGAATCGCCGACGCTGCGACGAGTTAGCTGTCATGCGTCCCGAGGTGGGACTCCCCCCTGGCTCCCCAGATACTCACTTGGCTAGGTTCGAGATGAGCTTGAAGCTGTCCACAACCTGGCTTCCTGCCCGGACACCTCCCTTGACCCCGAATGAGAGGACGCCCCCAAAGCCCCTCGGAAGATACTTCTTGGCGAGCTCGTGGGACTGGTGGCTCTCCAATCCCGGATACGAGACCCAGGACACGTTATCGTTCTTCTCCAGCCAGCGCGCGAGAGCTAGCGCGTTCTGCCCGTGGCGCTCGGCGCGCAGACTGAGCGTCTCGACCCCAAGAAGCAGCTGCTGCGCCGCGAACGGGTTCATCGAGGCGCCTAGGTCGCGCAAAAGTTCCACGCGCACCCTGATGGCGAAAGCCATGGGCCCGAAGGTGTCATAAAATTTGAGGCCGTGGTACCCCTCGGACGGGTCGTTCATCTGCGGGAACCGAGCCGCGTTCTTACCCCAGTCGAACTTGCCGCTATCCACGATAATGCCGCCGATTGTGGTGCCGTGGCCTCCGATCCACTTGGTCGCCGAGTGGACGATGATGTCCGCGCCGTGCTCGATAGGACGGCAAAAGTAGCCGCCCGCCCCAAAGGTGTTGTCCACGACTACGGGCACGCCGGCCTTGTGCGCAACCTCGGCAATGGCCTCGAAGTCGGGCACGTTGTACCTGGGGTTGCCAATGCTCTCGATATAAACTGCCTTCGTCTTGTCGTCGATGGCGGCCTTGAAGTCCTCAGGCCTGTCGCCCACGACGAACTTCGTCTTAATGCCCAGGCGCGGGAACATGACCTTGAGCTGGTTGTATGTGCCTCCGTAGAGGTTCGAAGTGGACACGATGTTGTCCCCAGTGTGCGCTAGGGCGGCAATAGCCATGAACTGCGCCGATTGCCCCGAAGAAGCGGCTACAGCGGCCACACCGCCCTCTAGGGCGGCGAGCCGCTTCTCAAACACGTCCACGGTGGGCTTGCGGGCAAACCCGTGTCAGCGCGAGCGTCTAGACTGGGGGAGAATGGCAGCGGCGCGCACGTTCATGATGCGGGAATAGATATTGCCGAACTCCTTGAGGCCGAATAGCCTAGCGGCGTGGGCCGAGTCATTGAACACGTAGGACTGCGTAGGACATCAGCAAGGAGAGACCGAATGCGCAGAGAGTGGGCTAGCTCGCACCGTGGTAGCGTAAATGGGAACGGCGCGCGAATTGGTGGCATTGTCCGGCTCGTGGCTGTGGGCATGGAGGTCAGCATCAGCGGCAGGCGCCACGGCTCCGATAGCGATAGGGAAGAAGGGCGCCTACCCGGCGTGGAGCTGTAGGGACTCGAAGTGAAGCGGAAGGTCGGCCATGGTGGGGAGCGGTCTCGACAAGCCGTGTCCGGTGAGCTCGAGGATGGGGGCGTGGACGGCGTCTTAAGCCAGGCTGAGGAGATGACAACGGGCGCTGGACCATGGCAGCGTTGAGGACGTCCGATCACGCAATGGAGGGCGGACGGTCACGGCAGCGATGAAAATTGACGCGCTACGAGGGGCGGGCCCGATACCCCGCGTTGGCGCAGCGGGCTGCTGAGTAAGAGGCCCCCCCGAGTCCCTGCCCGCTACGAACGTGCCCGTCGCTCACTCCGCGCCAACACCGCACTCGCCTGTACAAACTGCCCCCTTTGGGGTGCCTGCTGCCGCCATGCCGTTCCCGTTCGTGCTACCCACAGCCTCATCGCTGTCTTTTGCCGACTTCTTCGCTAGCAGCACCCATCCATCGCTGCCTCTCGCCGCCACCACCGGACGTGCTATCGTGCGAGACGCGCTCAAGAGGCACAAGCGGCTGCCGCCACCGTCTCGGCCTGCCGACCTGCCCGCCGTCCTCGACGCCCTGAACTCCTACCTCCCGTATCTGCTCGCCCTTGACGCTGGCCTCGGCGGCTCCCCCGTGGGCGGTGAGGAGGTGGATGTGGCCCTCCTTAAGGAGCTCGAGGTGGAGTGGCGGCCCACCTTGACTGCGTCCGTCCCGGGTCGCGAGCCGCCGCGGCAGCGCCTGCGCAGCATCGACTCGGAGATCGCTTTCGTGTTGTCTACGCTGGGCTTCACGTACTCGCTGCTTGCCCGCGCCCGGCTGCGCACCCTCTATGATGCCACCATCCCAACCGATGCCCAGCGCGCGGCCGCCATTTCTGCCGCCATGAAGCATTTCCTCGACGCAAACTCCGCCCACGCGCACGCGCTGGCGCGCTCGAGCCAGTGGACGTCGGCGCCGCCCGCCGCCGACATTTTGACGTCGACTCAGAGCGCGCTCGCGTCACTGACGCTCGCCGAGGCCACGCTGATCGCCGTGCTCAAGGACGACCCGTACCCGGCCGTCGTGGCCGAGGACCGCAACGAGGCCTCCAAAGACTGGATGTTCAAGTCGCCGAGCATCCCAAAAGTGCGCGCCCACCTGTTCGCGCATCTGTGCCTGGCCGCCGCCGAGCACGCCGCAAAAGGCCTCGCGGTGCTGCGCGGAACCGCCGGCGGCAGGCTGGACGACGCCTTGCCCAAGTACCTCGACGACCTGCGCCGGACGGCGCGCGGAAAGGCGTGCCGGTTCTTGGGTATTGATGCCGAGCTTGCGGGCAAGACTGGCGAGGGGATCGCCTGGCTCCGCGCTGCCAAGAAGGAACTAGGCTTCGCGACCGCTGGGAGCGACGATGACAGGAAAAAGATGAGCGGCTTCTCCAAATTCAAAAAGGAGTGGGCCGAGAGGCGCGAGGACCGCAAGATAGAGAAGGGCGGCGCGTGGGGTAGTGACGCGGGCAGGTTTGAGGAAGGCAGGGTGCTCGATATGCTCGAGAAAAAGTGGGTCAAGATGAACGATACAGTCAACGTGCAGGTGGTCCCGCCCTCAGAACCTTTGGTCGCGTCTATGCCGTCCGGGCGGGAATACCACACGCCTAAGCCCTTCAAGGCGCCCAACTTGGACGAGGACGCTCTCGCTCGCATGCGAGCTCCGCCTGACCCTTGCGATGCGGCTGCGCAAGGTGGCGAGGCGGATAGTAGCGACGACGAGAATGCTGCTGGCTCAGATCCTGTTGGAGCCTTCCCGGGGACAAAAGCACAATACTCTGGCGAAAGCTCCTACTATTGACGGGCGAATGACAGGCAGGAGAGATTGCTCGCCGTGGGCCCGTGCTATCCCCCGCAATTATGAGACCTGATAAGGCGATAGGGTGGCTGGCGATATCCAGTTTCAACAAATATCCCATATTTCATGAGACGAAGAGGGGAACGGACTGGTTGGCAGCGAAGAGGGGGGTAAGGTTTGAACGGTCAGTCGGCATCCGTATTGGCAATTTTTTGCGGAATGAAAAATACCGCAGGGCAATAATTCCGTCAATGCAGCGAGCTACTAACGCGCTCCCTGCACCTATAATCGGCGGCGCTCTCGCCACCCGACCGCGACGCTGCCAATGCGCGGTTTGGAACGAAAATTCCTGCGGGCTCATTGGGTGACTCTGTCGCCGTTAGAACCAGTAGGTTGCAGCTAGGCACTCCAGAACTTAGCCGCGACTGCTGACAGAACAGGTTTCTGAGCTCGCCCACTCAACACTGCTCCCCATTTGAATCTGGGACGGTGGTGTTGTCAACGTCAGCTACTGAACTGTTGTGGCACGCCATGGTCGCGGGTCGTTCCCACGAGATCTTGACGCGTGTCATTAACAGCTTTCTTGAATGGCTATTTACCTTGCTATAGGTATTTACGCTAAATATTAAAGAAAATGCGCCAGCCGGCGAGTGCTAAGTGGTATCGAGTGCGCCACAACCGAAGAGCGCCTGAAAACTTCCGATGCCTGAGAAGGCCCCACCCGCTCCAAATATGCAATGCTGCGTTCCATTAGGTTCCCTGTACAAAAACAGAAAAAGTTCCATGTCGACATCCTTTATCCCTGTCATGATACCCCTTTGTCCAGGATCTCTGTCACGCCCTCCTGGCCACACATTACGACCTGCGTCTGTCTCAAGCTGGTCGTGACAGGGCGCTTGCTCCGGAAGATGCCCGTCAGCTCCTCAAGGGTGCGATTTTTGGTCTCGACGAAGAGAAAATAGATGCAGACGAATTCGAACGTGTCCCAGAAAATGAAGAGGAAATAGTACTTCCAACCGGCGCCGGTGAAGGCGATGCCGGTGACGAAGGTGTTGTAGAAGCCGGCGATGTTAACGCAGAAGTTGTACATACCCATGCCTTTGGCACGGGACTCGTATCGCAAACACTCGACGGGATAGAGGGCCTGCAACGGCGTGTAACCGGCGGAATAGACAAATCCGAACACGAAAATGACGGCGACCATGGCTTTGGCCTGGCTGGGGCTTTTGGCGATCGGTGTGCCTTCGCCGTCGACCTCAATGTTGGTAGCATTTATACCGCAGACGACGGCGAAGATTGAGATTATGATGGCAGTCGAGACGAGAAGCTGCGGACGTCGACCCCACTTGTCCGTGAAGCAGGCGCCGAAGATGGCCCCAACGAAAGCGACGCAGTTCTGGATGCCGTTGAACAAGAGACGAGTTTGGTTGTTTGTGATCCCGGCGCCGCGAAGCATCTGCGGGTAATAGTACGACACGGGGCCGTTCCCGGCCCATTGACCGAAGAAGGCCATGCAGACCACGAGAAAGGTGCGGTATCGCACTTCCCTGCTGTTGATGAGCTCCCGGTAATCCCACCAGCGCTTGTCCGACCCGGTCAGGGAAATGTCTTCGACCATCTCTCTGTATTCGAGCTGGACAATCGGAGAGTCACGGTGGCCCTCGCCGTGGAACTCGGTCATGACTCGCAAGGCCTCCTCGTGCCTGTCGTTGGCGATGAGCCATCGCGGAGTTTCCGGCAAGAAAGGGGCGCCGAGCACTACGAAACCTGAGAAGACCATCTGAAGCCAAACCGGAATGCGCCACGACTGCGTGCCCTCCAAGGTCGACGTGACGTAGGGCACAAAGGTCCCGGGGATCGCCCCGACATACCAAAAGGTGTTATAGACGCCAGTCATGATACCCCGATACGTCGGATGGGCCATCTCAGAGACGTACGCCGGACCGGCGGCAGCGCAGATGGCTACGCCGAAGCCGAGAATGAAGCGGCCCCCCATGAACTGGGCAAGGTTTTGAGAAGTGGCTTGAACGCATGTGCCGAATATGATGGTCAAAGCACCGACGAACATCCCCCATCTCCGGCCTGGGAACCACAGGGTTACTAACGGCTTTGTTTATGGGCGGAGTGCCTTGGGGTTCTACATACCTCTCAAGTCCGCGGCCGGACCGGCAGCAAATGAGCCGACGATGTTGCCAATGGTGTATATGCCGTAAACGATGCCCGTTTCCGGCGTCCCGTTTTCAAGATCGAATCCGAAATATTTTCGGTACTGGGGGTACGAGTTGATGGCGCTCATCAGCGAACCGTCGTAGCCGTTGATGCACGAGTTCAAGGTCGCCAGTAGCAGGCACGCGTAAAGCTGGAGAAGCAGTTAGCGGGGCGGTTCGCGCAGAGCGACGTTTCGGCGGGAACAGGCACGGACCATGAACATTCGCCGCGTCCAAGGCGACGGCTTCTGCTTGAGCGTGGCATCGGCCAGGGCGACATTGAAGACCCCCCCAGTGACCGGCGGCTCCTCCTCCTCGAACTCGGCGTACGAGCGGCTGTAGTAGTCGTCGAAGGACATGGCGGGCGCAGGGGGGCACGAAAGGGAGGGAAAGGAGAAGGCGGAGAAGGCGAGGGATGAGCAGGATAGAAGAAGAGGATGCGGCCGGCGGCGGCGACCCGATCACCAGGACGAAGCACGGGCGAATTAATGAAGAGGGTGCAGGGCTTGATATAGAAGCTCACGCACCGGGCCATGGCGCACATGGGCGGGTTCCCCAAGCGGAAATTTAGCGTTGCAGCTGATATACGGCCCTGGTCAGCGCGGTGCAGGAAGTCGAGCGACCGCGATGCCGGGGTCCGGGATGCGGAGGCCTGTTGGGAGGTGTAGGGCAGCCGGCACTGAGTCGACGGAGCTGGCGGCGCGCATGAGCTCGGGGACCGAAGTGCCGGGGGGAGGCGCTCCGGGCGCCCGCCGACTCGGGGCGTATCGACGCATGCCGTTCTCCATGGTGGCAGTACTGTGCAATCGTGCGTGAGCACTGCATACCGTAGGAAAGCGGGAGAGCGCAGACAAGCCGGCGTTTCGGGCGGCTCGGCTGCTCCAGCGCTGGCGGATGCTTGAGGGGAGGCGGCCCAAGCGAAATGGCGGGGGCCAGGCGGTCGCGATGCAACCAGCGGCCGCTGCATCGTATATTGGGCCGGCAATGGCATGCAGGCTGCACGGGCCGGGGGCGGCATGTACGTAGTATGGTACGGAGTAGGGTACATGGAAGCCTGCATGCACGCGCACACCTGCGTAGAAGAGAGGGGGCTGGGCCGTCGCCCGCCATTTTTGGCGTTTGCGGGGGAGGCGCCAGCGCGCCAATCCCGCCGCCCGCTCGCCGTCGGCGGGCCGCGCTCCGGCGCCGGGGCGGAGTCTGGAGGCCGTCGTCCGATCCCAAGAGTCCAGCATCCAAATTGCCGCCCACACCTTCCAGCGCTCCGCCAGCCAGTCTCGGCCCCCCTCCGCCTTGCAGGCGTAGGGTACGGCCAGAGGAGTCGTTTGCTTCCCACCCCCAAGGGTCGCGCGTCGGTTGCCCTGCGCCTTCTGGTGCTTTTCGGGCTCGGGGCTGCGCCTCTTGCGTCGGGATCGGACGTCGTGTGCTCCACGTGGCTGGCGTGTGTGTGCGTACATATGTAGGCAGGTGTGTACCCAGCAGCGACGGCGGACTGGGTGGCGTGGCCAGGTTGTGTGCTGCGAGCAAAGGCGCGCAGGCCTGCCAGCGGGCGGGCGGCGAGGCGTAGGACTTCGGCTCGGCCGCCGGCGCGCCTCCCCCGCATCACGTGGCGCTGTCCCCAGTTTCATGCCGGGTCGGGAGTTAAGAGCCGCGACGCTCAGGCTCGCAGCCGGCAGCGGCGTGCGCGGCGAAGCCTTCTGGAAATTGAAACGCAGCTCCTGCAGCGCTGTCCCTACAACGCTGTCCCTACGCGGCCGCCGGGGTCACACGTCGGCCGTGATGTCGGCCGCACCCCGTCCGGCGGCACGTGGGACGCCGATGCGGGCGAGGTCAGCAAGCCTGTTACCTAAGCCGCCATTGGTCGGCGATGCCCCGCCCCCCACCCCGCGCCTGCCAATGCGCACGCCGCGCGCAGCTTCTTCGAGTGGCTCGCTACCCCGCCAGTCTTCCTCTAACCGCAGGTCCAGACGAGATGACCAACGTGAACGATCAAAGTCTTCACCGTCGCCACGTCCCCTCGCCCTCTTCGCCCTCCCACCGCTCGAACTCCCCCCTCCGAGCTTTTCACCCGCCTCCCGTCGTAGCCCACGCCCCGTCCCGCGCTCTTCTCCCTGCGTCGCTTCGACCCATCGCGAGCTCCCCGCCTCAAAGCCGCTGCAGCCATGACTCCCATTGCCGTCGGCAACCAGGCTGAGGGCGCCAATGGCTCTCGCGCTCCCGCCTCGGACCCGTCCCGCTACCACGCCGCGTCGTCGGCCGAGGCCATGCGGGACGAGGCCGCCTTCGCCGCTCACAACTACCACCCGCTCCCGGTCGTCTTCTCTCGCGCGAGCGGCTGCGAGGTTTGGGATCCGGAGGGGAAGCACTACCTCGATTTCCTGTCCGCCTACAGCGCCGTCAACCAGGGCCACTGCCACCCCGAGCTGGTCCGCGCCCTCACTGAGCAGGCCTCCCGCCTCACCCTCAGCTCGCGGGCCTTCTACAACGACGTGTTCCCGCGCTTCGCGCGATTCGTGACGCACATGTTCGGGTTCGACATGGTCCTGCCCATGAACACGGGCGCCGAGGCCGTGGAGACCGCGGTCAAGATCGCACGCAAGTGGGGTTACAAGGTCAAGGGCATTCCCGAGAACCAGGCTCTCGTCTTCACCGTCCAGGAGAACTTCCACGGTAGAACTGTACGCAATACCCCGTCCGCGTTGCCGTCCTAGGGACTTGTTGAGTGACACCCATTTCTCGATGCCAGTTTGCCGCCATCACCATGTCAACCGACCCCGAATCGCGTGACAACTATGGCCCCTACCTGCCCAATATCGGCAGTGTCTGCCCCGAGACGAAACGCCCGATCCGCTACAACAATGTTGAAGATGTTAGGGAGCTTTTTGAAACTCATGGAGCCAACACTGCTGCTTTCCTTGTCGAGCCCATTCAAGGCGAAGCTGGCATCGTCGTACCTGACGATAGCTATCTGCGCGAAGTGAAGGCTCTTTGCGAGAAGCACAATGTCCTCCTCATTTGCGACGAGATTCAGACGGGCATCGCGCGCACCGGGAAGCTGTTGTGCCACGAGTGGAGCGGCATCAAGCCCGACATGGTGTTGCTCGGCAAGGCCATCTCCGGCGGCATGTATCCTGTCTCTTGCGTGTTGGGATCCAAGGACGTCATGCTCACGATCGAGCCCGGGACCCACGGATCAACTTACGGAGGGAATCCGCTGGGTTCGGCAGTAGCGATTCGTGCCCTGGAAATCATCCGAGACGAAGGAATGATTGAGCGTGCCGAGACGCTTGGTCACATGTTCCGGAATGGTCTCCAGGAGATCAACAGCCCAATGGTCAAAGTGATCCGAGGAAAGGGTCTCCTAAATGCCATCGTGATTGATGAAGCGAAGACAAACGGCCATAGCGCGTGGGACCTCTGCATGATGTTCAAGGAGAAGGGCCTTTTGGTAAGCATTAAGCTCGGACGCGCCTGGGTAGCGTTTATACCTTGCGATCTAATATCACATAGGCAAAGCCGACTCACCAGAACATCATCCGCCTGGCACCACCACTTGTCATCACTGAGGATCAAATCCGCTCGTCTCTCAAAATCATTCGCGAGTCAATGGAGGAGCTCCCCAATCTGAAGGGCAAGAAAGAGGCAGAAATCCTGCCCGAAGGCGAAAAAAACGTTCATATCGGCGTGGACAATTAAAGGTAATGAAAACCAATCCACACAACAGATTTAGGTGTTACTCTTACACGACATGGGAACAAGAACGAGTTTCCAGCGAACCTATTCGAGCCTCTGTATCACCTCCTGTCAGTCGGATTGCTCACTCTTTGGTTGGTCTTAGGAGTTCTTAGTGCATGTGATTCAGGAAATGGCGACCTAGGGCATAGCATCAAGACTCGGTAGCATTTTGCAAGAGATTCAATAGTAACATGAAACGAGGATTGGACTAGTAGGTTGAGGCTTTGTACATACATAATTCACACAATCTAAATATTCTGGATCAGATCATGCATGGATTCGTCCACATGCATCGATAACACGTCTTCTGATGGCTAGTAGCTTCATATCAAGCAGCTAGAAACCACTGCCCCAAGTGACCATAACACGCCCGTAGACATTTATGGCTGCAGCACCGTACACGTATGTAGCTGCGGAGTCAATACAGTGGCGCGCAATTTGCCCGCGAAAGCCGCTTTGGCGAGCCAGACACTCGGCACGGTGAATGCGCAATAGTGAGAAGCATGGCAAGATGACCACGGGCGAAGTGCCCTCGGCATCTGATTAAGTTTCATGAGCGCTTGAAATTGGACGCCCTCTTTGCCCTGAGCGCCTTGTAGTGCTCCTTTTTTCCGCTCCTCTTGGTGGCTTGCAACGCCTCGAATTTTTCCTTGAACTTGCCCGACTCAGCCTCCTTAGCCAGCACCTCCTCCACAAACGTCCGCTTGCGCTCCTTGTTCGGTATCCGCGCGGTGTAGTATTCAGCGGGGCCCTCGATGAGGGTGCCCCGTTGGGAGTACTTCGGCATTTCCGCCTTGGCGCTCTCCTTTTTGTAGTGGCGGTGCGGATCCAGGACGGAGCGCATCTTGAGTAGCTGGAAGTCGCGCTTGGCTTCCTCGGTCTGCTCGGTACGTGGGAGGTTGAACCAGTCTGGTCCAGCCGTTGCATGCTTCTCCTGTTTAGGCCGGGACAGTCAGCAAGCTACGAGAAGAGAAGGCATTTGCGCGCTTGAGGTGGCGGCGCGAAGACGAGATCAGAGTAACTATGAACAAAGTAGAACTTTCATATATGCGGAGGTATCCCCAGCACGGGGATTGAGGTCCGCGTCAAGGGAAAACATTGGGAAAAGTTATCATCAGAGGCTGCCCGAGGACCGCTCCGCACAGGCCGGAGGTTGTACGAAAGAGAACTCACGCGCTGACGTCGCTTCTTCGCCGCCACTGGGTCCTCCACCTTCCGCAGACGAAGATCCGAAGACGTCTTGGGTTCCTGCGTCCGCTTTGTGGCGCGCCTGCTCACGTCCATATCGAGATAGCGCCGGATGAGCGGAGGCAACGGCGGAGGAGCGCCCATGACGGCGGACGAAGCCAGAGGGGCCAGCTCGCCGCGAGAGCTCGTGGTAATATCCTGCCGCACGCTCTCGGCAGCATCCGAGTACAGGCGGCGCAGCTCCTCCAGCTCGCCTGGGTCGAGCGTCCACTTGCCGCGCATAGGTGGCGTTGCGGTGAGAAGCAGTCGGGCGATACCTCCGTGGGCCACACAAATTTCACGCTCGGGGAAACCCCTAGCGGTGGCATGCCCGCTATCACGTGATCAAGGTTCGTCAGCACGTGATTGCCGACCTATCCGCGCGCGTCCACCCGAACGGAGTACGCTCCGCGCGACGACCATGTCGAACCCGCGGGCGCTCCAGCCGCTCTTCCTCCAAGCCGCCTGTCCTAGACATTGTCCTCGAACCCATCCTCGTACCCTCCCGCTCCACCCCCGAGGCTTCAGCCGGCCCTACGTCGCTAGATTATCGCCCTCGCCCTCGGTTCGGAGATCAAAGCGCGTCTCGCGGCCTTCACTCACTCTCGAGGGTGACTATGGTTACGAATATTGGCGTCTCTCTGCGGAGCCAATCCTGCGCCTGCTCGAGTATTATCACCGTCATAAGTTCATCCAAATTGATGCGCGCAAAGCGGTCCGCATCTTAGATGCCTTCCAGGTGCGCGAATTCCCTACCGCTGGCGAGGTCAATCAGGTCCTGTCCAGGCACTCGGTGGACTTGCTGGACTTTTGCACGCTCGGCCGTCAGCTAGCCACCGCGGCATCCTTCCCGTGGAATTTCATGGGCGCCCGCATCCTCTTCTCTTGCGCTGCCCTTGGACATTTCCCGTCCATCTACTTCGTCACGCAGCCCTTCCTCGATCCCCAGGGCAGCCACGTCGCAGATTGGCCGATGTCCAAGATCGAGCCCGTCTTCCACGCTCTAGAACGCCTCGCGCTGGAGAAGAAAGATCCAAGGGCACAGGTGCAGTACGCTAGGTTCCTTGCGCGTGATGACCGTTACGGCGGCCTTCATGGTGACCGCATCGTGCGAGCGAAGGAGATCTTGGAGAAGGTCCTGCGCGACGAGCCCTCGGGCTCGACAGTTGCGCTAGCTGCCTGGTTTGAGCTTGGGCAGCTCCACTTGGAGACGACGCATCTTGAAGAAGCCCGAGATGCTTTCCGCCGCACAAGGATGTTGGAGTCAATGGCGTACATGTCCCGAACATACCCTAAGCTATCCGCTCCTTGGCTAGAGTATGTAATAAAGGGTGCCGCAGCAGGGCACCCGGAATGCGCCATGAAGCTCGGCATCGTCTATGGCTTGCCCCTGGAACAACTGCGGCAGATCGATCATCCTATAATCAACCGCCATCTCGAGACATTTCAAAGGCCATGGTTGGATTTCTTGGTCGACGGGTTAGCCCCACGTATCATAAATGGCTCCAAGAGCCCAGAAAAGAGCTTGGTCGACGAGTTCGGATGCTTTGATCCAGCCCAGTCCCGGAGCGCTTTTCGAAGGAGGAAGCGATGGGGTGAGGACTGGATTTTGACCGGGCTTCAAAACATGGGGCCCGACTTCCGCAAGCATCCTTTAGAAGCTCTCAAGTTTGCAAGACAGCTCGACGCACGTGCCGGTATGGAACCTATCATCCGTTGGATGCACTTCCACGAGTTTCGCAAGTGGTGGGGCCCAAAAATCATGGATGAAGTATCTCAGATTGCCGACGAGATAGGTATAGACACATCAGGACTACGATGATTCGGCATCGGCAAAAAGAAGGAAAAGAACAAGGACGAAGTCGACGGCCAATCCGACTGAGTTCAAACTCTCTAGGTTCAATTACAAGCTACGCTCGCGCGTCCGAATACGTACTATAGGTCGCGAGTGTTTACATAGGGACTGCTGTAGTGACAAGCTGGGTCTCCAAGCCTCTTCGTGTGCAGGGTGATTGCAGGCATTGTACATACGGATAGCGATGAGCTAGGCACCCCGCTTGAATTTGCCCTAAACGGTTTGGCGTCTCGCGTAAATTTCCCGAAGACTTCGCTGCATCGCGAGCCTGTCGTGGTGCGATGTTAAAGGCTCGAACGCTACCGTGCCGACTTCATGCGCCCTTGAACTCCTCCCGCCGGCTTAGTGCCAACCACGATGTTAGACCTGCCCGTCTCAAGACCATGGCATCCTCTTTCGTTCCCCGTCAGGTCTTTCCAACACTCGACTCTCTCCCAAGAACATATTTTCTCGGGCATCACAATGCCGCCCTTTCCAAGATGAAGAGCTTGCTCTCTTCGGTCGACCTGGTTATCGAATGTCGTGACTACAGACTGCCGCTGACATCGCGAAACCCGCTGTTTGAACAGTTGCTAGTCGGCCGAGACCGGCTCCTAGTATACACCAAGAAGGACCTAGCTAGCACCGGCCGGCCATCGGACGCCAAGGTATCTACCCTACCTCGCACTCTCATATTCGCTAGTACTTGGCACATGGTTATCTTTAAACTAACACTAGATGTAGCGGGAGGAGATCGTGCGGAGGTGGCATCGTCCGTCTCAAGTGCTCTTCACCAACCATCACCACCGAAATGACGTCCGCAAAGTGCTGCAGTATGCCGAAACCTTCTCGAGCCAAAACTTCTCCGTCACCGGTTCGCGCGTTCTGGTTGTTGGCATGCCCAACGTCGGCAAATCCTCACTTCTCAATGCCCTCCGATCGGTTGGACTTGGGAAAGGGAAGGCGGCGCGAACCGGTGCCCAACCGGGCATCACGCGAAAAATTGCGTCGAGTGTTAAGATATCCGAGGGCAAGGACGGCAGCGGTGGAGTCTACCTTCTAGACACGCCCGGCGTTTTCGTCCCTTACGTCCCAGACCAAGACGCAATGCTAAAACTCGCCCTGTGCGGTAGCGTCAAGGACACCATTGTCTCACCCGTGACGCTTGCGGATTACCTGCTTTATCACGTCAACCTTGTGAATCCCGACCTATATCGGGAATATCGCCGCCCTACCAACGACATAACTTCTCTTCTCGACGCAGTCGCCCAC
The DNA here is from genome assembly GCA_010093515.1 of Lineolata rhizophorae. Taxonomy (NCBI): domain Eukaryota; kingdom Fungi; phylum Ascomycota; class Dothideomycetes; order Lineolatales; family Lineolataceae; genus Lineolata; species Lineolata rhizophorae. The sequence goes on along the minus strand of MU001682.1, from coordinate 386,523 downwards.
AAAACGGGACGGCTGCAAAAGGGTGGGATGCCAGAATTGGAAAGTGCCGCACTATGGGTTATACAACGTTGGCGAGGAGGTCACTTAGGGCACTTTGTACTCGATGATGTTGACGACAAAGCGCTGGAACGGTACCAGAGGGCTGAAAATAACAGAATTCCTAGCATGAATCAAGCAAGAAAAGCCGACAGAGCGGCCAAAAAAGCCAGGTCCTATTGAGGTAACATTCTTCACGGCTAGCCCACTGTAAATGTTCTCCGTTACACGTCCGGAGATCACAGACTCAAGAAGCATGTACACAAGTGTACCCGGAACCATGTAGAGGGTGGCAGGTTTGCCAATTAGCAATTGGACCAACACCGAGTACCATTACATATATCCGTTCCCCGCTCAAGTTTCATAGCACTGCATCCCTCCTAACGCCGATGTTCTCCGCCGCCCATGAACTTGGTATTCCTTCACTTTCTTGTTCTCCCCTTATGAGTACAACTTCTTATCAAAGCTATGCAGACCGTGAACATTACCCTCTGCCTGGGCACTGACTGTTCGAAGCTCAAACCTGACCTTTCCATGAACAACATTTTGACGCAGTTCATGCAGACTCTTAACTCCTATATCTTGCAAAGAATGCTGCACGCCGGCCATAAGATAAGGAATGAACTTGGTCACGGATCCCCTATCCAGAACAGAACCAGAAACCCCTTGGGCGACCAACAGTCGATCACCTTCGGAGAAGTACCTCGCGGTGCCAGCGTTGCTAGCCTTGCTGTTCTTACTCCCAGCTCCAGCCTTCTTGTCCTCCATGGCATCGATACTCCCCATACCGCGGTAGGCTTTGACGAGTTGTCCTTCGCGGCTCACAAAGTACTGTCCGGGCGATTCGGTCGTTCCAGCAAGCAAACCGCCCATCATGACAGTTGTCGCGCCCAGCGCAAGGCCTTTGACAATATGGCCTACATTTTGGATGCCGCCGTCAGCGATACAAGGCACCCCAAACTTGGCCGCAAACGAAGCGACGTTGTAGACGGACGCCGCTTGTGGCCGTCCGACCGCCATGACTTCCTGGGTAATGCAAGCGCTCCCGCTACCCATGCCTATACGCAAACCGTCAACACCAGCAGCGATAAGAGCTGCAGCCTGTTCGCGGGTAACGACGTTTCCACCAATTACGTCCAGTTCAGGATATCTCTCTTTGATATGCTTGATCATTTCAATCTGGAAGACGCTATTACCCTGGCTGCTGTCAAGGATAACAATGTCCAACCCAGCATCCACCAGTTTCTGAAGACGGGCCTTGTCTTCCGGACGGGTACCAATTGCGGCTGCGGATATTAGCTGTTTCGAATGCGGGAGCTTAGAAGCGAGAGGATAGTGGAGATTCTTCATGAGGTCAGACCGGGAAAGAAGAGATACGAGGTTCCCGCCTTCGTCCACAATTGGCAACTTCCCCTTTTTAGACTTGCTCAATATGCCATTGGCATCCTGGAGCGTGATGCCAGTACGAGCCGTCACTAAGTCAACAGACATGACAGAGGTCACGGGGTCGTCCAGATCTGCGTGGAACTGGATGTCACGCGAAGTGACGATGCCCACCAGTTTGGAGCGCAGGGTGCCATTTTCTGTATCGCTCGAACGTCAGTGAGAGCAACAAGACAGACGAGAATATAAAAGAAGCCCGCATAGTAGACTCAATCAGACAGAAATCTCCATTTGGTCCCCAAGACATTATGTCGTTGCGGATGAACGAAAGTTATTAAGGGCAAATTGTGTTCGTCATCACTGAAGTCGACAGGGCATATGCGGAAGGAGGCAGAACTCACCGGTGACAGGAAAGCCACCAAAGCCCCACTTCTCCTTCAGCTGCTTCGCCTCCCCAACTGTAGTCCTTGGAGAGATGACCACAGGGTCGAGGATGAAGCCGTTCTCGTACCGCTTGACCTTACGAACCATCTCGGCCTGATCCTCGGCGGAGCAGTTGTGGTGAATGACACCCAGGCCGCCGAGCAGCGCCATATAGATGGCCATGGAATGCTCAGTCACAGTATCCATGGGCGAGGAGAGAAAAGGCGTCTTGAGCGAGATTCGCTTTGTCACAGGCGTCTCCATCGAGACTTCGGAAGCCGGAAAGCCTAGGGCCGCGGAAGTCAGCTAGTCGCACGCGAGCCAGAGGCACGGAAGAGATCAGCGTACCGATGTAGCCGGGAAGCACGAGAAAGTCGTTGTACGTCAGGCCGCCGTGGTTCTTGGAGTCTAGCAATGTCTGGACGTCAATGCCGTCGCGGTCGGGGTACTGGGCCAGGACGTCCATGGCGGCGGAACAGTCCAGCGCCTTTGTGGACGTGGGTTCGTTCATGGCGTCACCGTTGGTGATGGGCATGGCTTCGAGCGCGTGAGGGTGCAAGGGAAGCTGCCGTCGGGTCGAAGATCACCGGGGCACCTCCAAGGGGAAGGGAGAGCGAAGTTGGAGAGCAATCCCTAGCAGGCACAAAATCTAGCCTGTGTGCGGATGGCAGAAAAATTGGCCCGCCTCGTGCGATTGGCCGACCGGGCGAGCGGTGGAGCGGCTACACACGCCCGCAGACGCCTCCGGTTCATGGCCGTCCTCCACGCGCCGCGAGCTTCCCACCGCCCGTTGGCATCTCACGACGCGGCCACCCATGGCGGCCCAGTCCGGCAACGGCAGCCTCGAGCCCGCCATGCGCCCCGGCGAGGCAGGTACGACGCAGTCCGGGTTCCGTGTCACGACCCGGAAACTGCCCATCCTCAAGGCTGGGCCCATCGAGGACATGACCGACAGGCTAGGCATCAACCCACCCGAGATGATATTCGGCGACAACTATGCCCGCATCGAGCACGCCGCGAGCGGCTGGGTCATTGAGTTCAATGCGTTTGATGCCCTCGACCGCGTGGACAAGACGGGCGAGGCCATGTTAAAGGTGTCGTACTCGCGGGAGTGGCAGAGAAACCGGTAATTAGCGTCCGCCTTCGCGCCAACCCCCCCGGCTCCGTACGGCTAATCGTGGCCATCAGACAGCACCACTACGAAGACATCAAAGAGGTCGTCAAACCGTTCGATTGGTCCTACACTACGGACTACAAAGGATCGATAAGCGCCCCACCCTCCGCTCCTATTTTTGCGCCGACGTTGACGCCGCTCCCGCTCGAGCTTCTAAAGCGTCCAGATCCTATTCTGTTTTTCGACGAGGTCATGCTTTACGAGGACGAGCTTGCCGACAACGGCATTGCCATGCTATCTTGCAAAGTTCGCGTCATGCCCACGAGGCTGCTCCTGCTCTCGCGCTTCTTCATGCGTCTTGACAATGTCGTATTCCGCGTGCGGGATACCCGGGTATTTATTGAGTTCCGAACGAAAGAGGTCATCCGGGAGTACACTGCTCGAGAGGAGAAGTTCGACGTTGTCAGGGAAAAACTTTCCGTCGCGAGAGAGGACGTCCCTGCGTTAATGCGCGATCCAAACCGCCTCGCTCAAGTACTTCCAGTTGTAGATACTAGCCTAGAACGGCTAGTGCTGCAATAGGTGGGAAGAGTGATGCACCCAGGTTTAATCCGAGAAGCCCATGCTAAATTACTTATTTACATTGAAGGATGTCTCGTTTGAGAGGCATTGCACTCCTCGAGAACAGCGCTTCGAAAGCCTACATCATACCGAGCTCGGACTTTGTTCCCTCGTCGGTAAGGCGTTACAAGTTGCCCCTCTTTTCTTGCTCCCTTTCAATTGCCTCGAAGAGGCTTTTGAAATTACCCGCACCGAATCCTGAAAAATTATTCCGCTGGATGATCTCAATGAACACGGTCGGTCGGTCCAGAAGCGGCTGCGGGGATTGGCGTTAGTGTTTATTTTTCAAGGCGTGGCAATAAGACCGCACGGGCTTTACCTTCGTAAAAAGTTGAAGCAAATATCCGCCCTCGTCAAAATCGATTAGGATATTGAGTCTCTCGATGGTTTCGAAATCCTCATTTACTTTCACGGCACTCTTCTTGAGCCTCTGCCTCATCGAGGAGTAGTAAGTCTCGGGCACGCTGATGAACTCCACGCCAAGCTTCTTCATGTTCGTGACCGTCGAGATTATGTCCTCGGTACGCAGGGCAATATGCTGCACTCCCGGCCCGTTGTAAAAGTCGACGTACCTGCAGAGTCAGCTAAGAAAGCACTACAGTGATTGGCACCCTAACTTACTCCTCAATCTGGGATTTCTTCTTTCCGACGGCGGGCTCATTTATCGGCATCTTCACAACATCGTTGGCCGACGCCATGACAACAGACCGGAGTGCGGAGAAATCTGTGCAGATGTCTTTGTCATCCACGGACCAGAACCGATGGAATCCCAAGCAACGCTCGTAACTATGCCGACATTAGTGGCGAGTCCTCGTCAAATTCTGGCACCCTCACACTTACAATTCGCAGGCCTCGTTCATTTGGTCCCAGTCTTGGTTCCCAACGCAGTGGTCGATGGCTTCGAGGCTGATGGGAGCAAGTTCCGACCACAGCGTCTCCGCGGTCTTCGTGAGCCGGAACCCTGGAAGGAATGCCCCCCGATACCCGTCCTTCTGAATGAATGTGTGGACAGTATCACCGTACGTCCGAACGCTAGCAATCAGGACTTTCCCATCTTCGTCTTTCACGGAGTGTGGCTCCTCGACACCAACCGCGCCATTAGCCACAGCAGTCTCGTAGACTGCTTTGACGTTATCCACTTCGAAAGCAACGTCCTTTACCGCATCTCCATGTTTCTCCATGTGTCGATACATCTCCTCGATGTGAGGATCGTCTCCTTCAGCGCGGCGACTTGTCCGCCCGGATGCCCGGACCGGAGACGTGAAAACGAAGCGGACGCCGCCATTCTGGACGACATGGCTGGCTACCGAGCGCGAGCCAGTCTCGAGTCCTTGATACGCCAGCTGCCGGAAGCCCATACGAGTAATATAGTATGAAGCCGCTTGTTTGGCATTTCCAACCCACCAAGTTACGTGATGATAGCCATGATAGTTTGGCTGTGGCGGTTGAACGGCAGGTGCTGTTCCGTTTTGGGTCTCGGAAAGGGGCACGACAGCACCATTGGCAGCGATAACTGTGGGGGACACTGCGGATGGGGCCATTTCTACAGCGTTACGGTTTGTCTTGAAGGCTAAAACTCTTGAAGATCTCGTACGTTAGGGATGAACAATGAAGTATTTCTCGAGATGCTCGATTGCTCGATTGCTTGAGGGTGCACTGTCGAGAGCCGCGGGCTTATAGCAGAAACGCGACCCCTTATCTAGGCGTGAGGCGACTTGTGCTCCGTAAACGATAGGATGCCGCGGCTGTGAAAGCCCTGCTTGATGGCCCGCTACTACCCACTGTATGACGGCAGTTAACAGTGGAGATATGCCAACCCCGCGCAACTCCATTGGACCACCGCTGAGTTCAATTGCTTAAGGCCAGCGCGGAGAATGGCCGCTTTGTCGTGGTGGACGTAGTCAGACGGCTACGCGCGGCATCTGTCGGCACAGCGTTCCGCGGCATCTGCTGGCATCACGTGGCAGCCCCACCCCGCTAAGGGGAGTGAAACACATGCTGCGTAATGAACAGATACTTACGTAACGCATAGCTTGTTTACCTTGTGCTATTGTTGCTGAGTCATTTCTCGCTCGTGCGCCACCTAGCGTGGCCCAAGCCAGCTACCGATATAGTACAGCCACCGCCCCGCCACCAAAGCTTCAAACTTCAACCTTACTCCACAGCGCGCCAACAACAACGCCATACAGCGTACCCTCTTGGGCCTCGATATTACCACAGCCACCCTCTGCCGTAACACCTAGCATCCCAGGTCGCAACCATGCCGCGCGCCGAAGTCGGTACTTCCAAGCACCTCAGCAATAAGATGAAGGCCAAAGGCCTAGGGCGGCTGCGCTGGTACTGTCAAGCCTGCGAACGACAAATGCGCGACGAGAATGGGTTCAAGTGCCACGTCCAATCCGAGTCGCACGTTCGGCAGATGCAACTCATCGGAGAAGACCCGAAAAGGCACATCGAGAACTACAGCCAGCAGTTCCTTCGCGATTTCTTGCAGCTTTTGAAGACGGCCCACGGCACTAAGCCGGTGCACATCAATCACTTCTATCAGGAGTACATCGCCAACAAGGAACATATCCACATGAATGCCACCAGGTGGCCCAGTTTGACCGAGTTTGCGAAATACCTCGGTCGTGAAGGCATCTGCCGTGTCTCCGACGATGACAAGGGTCTCTACGTCAGTTGGGTCGACAACAGTCCGGAAGCCCTAAGGCGTCAAGAAGCTATCCGTAAAAAGGAAAGGATGGAGAGAGGCGATGAGGAACGCGAGCAACGCATGATTCAGGAACAGGTGGAGAGGGCGCGCGCGCGCGCCAAAGAAGCAGAGGACAAACCGCAAATTCGGGAATTACAGCGTGCCGACGGAGAGAAAATCACTCTCAATTTTGGGACGAAACCGGCCAAGAAGGAATCTGAACCTCCGAGAAAAGGCATATCAACGGGAAATGATGAGGTCGGGATTGCCGCCAGCAACCAGGCCGCCGAGGATGCTAGCCAGCCCTTGAAAAATGGCGGCGAGGAATTGGCTGTGCCGGCGTCTAGCATGGAGATATCTTTTAGCTCAGCGCCTGCAAAGCGGAAGAATGTATTCGCCACGAAGAAGAACCCACTTGCAACAAAGAAAGCATCCATCGAGGAAACTCCTAGAAAGATGAGCGAGGCCGAAAGGATCATGAAAGAAGAGCTGGAACAGAAGCGGCTAGGAGAGCAATCCAGACCAGGGGGTTTGAAACGGCAGCGGGTTACTTAGGTTGAATGAACATGGTATGACTATATCTCATAGCGAGGCGTCTGTTTTAGGGCCGTACTAGATGGGTTTCGGCAGGTTCTGTAGATGGCTTGCGCCGGCAGGTGCATTGGGAGTATTTCTACCATAGTGAAAAACAGTGCGTGCATTTCAGATGTTATTCTCGAATGCGCACAGTAGTAGACCCTGAGTAGGTTAGACAGGTCTATATTAAAAGTAATGACTAATGCCTATGACTAGTGACCCTACCGATTGACGCAGGTGATTCAATTAATATCTCCGTATTGACTTGTACGAAAATATTCCTGCTTAGAACATGGCTCCATTAAGTTAGCAGCATGGATTATCCAAACTAACCAAATACCAAGCACCTCTTAATTCGCCGTCTAAACTAGAGCGTTCCAAATCCCCGCTGTTGAATCTCCCTTCTTGCAGCGCCATCAACAGCCACGCCCTCACTCTCGCAGGCGGAACTTAAGCCGCTGATCTTCTTTTTCGCAATTCCAAATAATCCCAACAGCACAGTCATAGCGAAGGCACTTGCTATGCTGCCACACAATATTCCGACCATCACCAAGTTGCTCTTCCTGTACTTGTGAGGGCCATCGGCATCCGAGGGCCATCCATTGTACAAAGCATACGTTGTCAAGATACTACCGCAATTGCCTAGACCCGAAACAACCGCGCTGGCCGCAGCGACTCCCACTTCGCCATGTCTTGTCTGGAATATCTCGTTGGTCCAAGTCATAGTGATAGGAACCGTCGGCCCAAGACCAAACCCGACGACGAGTAGCCCACCGTATCGAGCCCATGAATTAGAACTAGAGCCAGCAAACGTGGTCACCAAAAGCCCTGCAATTTGGAGGCTGACGGGGACACTGAAAAACAGTGCACGATGATGGTGGAAGCGATCCGAAAGCGGTGTCACCAGAAGGATGGCGATCAGGTCCATCTAATCGATGCGGAAACAATTAGAAAGGCCAGTTGATTGCTATTCCACCACTTACGATCCATATTGGTGCGAATAGTAGGCTCAGCTGAACGCCAGTGAGGTCGGGATTAATCCCACGGATTATAACGGTGCCGTAGTTCTGAACGCCAATCCCGACTCCAACGACGCCGAAATACATGATGGTCAGTGGCCAGATTCTCCAATCTTTCAGTGCAGCCAGCAAGTCTTGCAGAGTCCAAGGCCGTCGATGATATACTCTTGTCAGGTCTTCGTAATGGACCCGTGCATCTTCGCCGGTGAGGGCCGGCTTGCTCTCTGGAATAAACTTCCTCCAGCCAGTTCGCTTGCCAGTCTGTCCGGGACGTATAGGACGGTCTGGGAGCCACCACAGAAGCGATACTCCAACCAGGAAGCCGACAAGGCCATAAACAAGAAACATCCACTGAAATCCAACAAGCCCGCCTAGGCCGTCCATCTTCTGGAAGCCGGCGGAAACCAGTCCAACGACTGCCGCGGATACTTGAGCTGCTGTAAAGTATCTACCAATCCTCTTTCCCGTCCGAAAAGGGGGGTAGAAGAGGGTTAGGTAATAAGACATGCCCGGCCACATACCCGCAATGACAATACCAAGAAGAAGCCGTAGAAGACTATGAAATGTTTAGAATTTGAAAATAAACATCCGCGGAAGGCCCAAGGCGACTCACTAGAAGCTCCACACAGCTTTCATAGCCGCCATGCAGGAACCTACAATGCCCACGGCAACGACTATTCTGCTCATCCAAACGTGCGGACTTAACCTCGACATAATAAGGTTTGATGGGAAGTCAAAGACACAATAGCACACGTAGAAAAGAGCCAGACCTGTTGAAACCTGCTTTGGAGTAATGTTAAGCACAGAAGAGAGGTCGTGACCGCTATCCAGATTCATCGTCTGTGCCAGGCCTATGTTTGACCGGATGGCTGAGCACAGGAAATACAAGGTCCAAAAAGCTACACGAATAAGTGTCAGTGACAAGCTCTGCTAAATTCAAGTCTACAAGACCTGCCTGGAACGATCCGCCTGTCGAGCTTGCTATGATCCAACCTAGGGTTAGCCGGGCAAAAGAAAGCGAGTTTACGGGGACCGGAGGCCCACTTATAAACTTTTTCGATTCTCGCGATATCGACATTTTCGACTGCTACCTCCACGTCTTGGTGGAATTCATGGAGCTTCGCTCCATCTGATGGAGTACCACGGCAGGTCTGCGGGTTGCCGATGACGTCGTCGCCCATTTTAGTCGGTCGACGTATACAGCTGGGAAGGCCAATGCAGGCTGAAGAAATATGTTTTGACGCTGGAGGCTTGAGGGTGCGAAGGTTCTAGCAGCGACATCGGGGGCAGTCCACCGCACAAAATTTCGCTAAGGCTAGAACGTAAATACTATGGATCTAGGCTTTTCTATTGGTGGGTAGAGAACTAAGACAGCCCTTTAGATAGTTAGGTTTCCCCAACGGCCTGCCTTGCTCGCGGCCTGAAAGTCTGTCCTGCATGAGTGGTCTTAGGCCACCCCGCTCCGAGATACAAACCCGAATTCGAATCAAATAGCTACATGTCTACACGGCCGGCTCAGGCCGGAGAAGGCGAAGCACGCCGGAGACCAGGTAGAGACTTCCGGTAATCACTAGAGGCCCTCCGTTCGCGATTTCAGATGCATCATTCAGTGCCGTTTTGAGGCTTTGTCCATAAGCACCAGCCTGCCGAATTCCATTGACACTAGTGGCCGCCTCCAACAAGCGTGAGGCCACCATTGGCTTCACCCACGGCATCCCGTCCACCGGCCCGAACTCGACGGCGCAGACGACGTCTCCGGGTTTAAGCAAGACGGATAGAGTGCCACCCATGTCTTTTCCCTCGCTGGCTGCTAGCACCCATGTCGTTGGGACTCTACCGAACCGGCGCTCGAGGAATCTCGCAAGAGCGCTAGCGGCCTGTGGATTGTGAGCGCCGTCGAGGACGACCTCCTCTACGCGTCCAGTGAGAGACGCGATAGAGATGCATTGCAGGCGTCCTGGCCATTGCGTTTCGCGAAGGGCCTTGGAAAGTACGCCGCTGTTCAAAGTGGCCTGGCGCAGACCGTTGCTCGACAGAGCTATTCGGGCAGCAGTCGTGGCAAGAGAGAAGTTGATCTTCTGATGCGGCTCAAGAGCACCGTAATCGTTTCTGAAGTGTGGCGGCATCGACTCGACCTGCTCGCACGGTAAACCGTCCAGGGCATGGACGGTGCCGGAGCCGACCTCCCGTCCGACGGACCGGATGACGTCGAGCACGCTGGTATCGTTTGTCGCGTCCGCCACGCAAGGGACGCCGGGCTTCATGATCCCGGCCTTCTCCCTGGCGATTGCTTCGACCGTGCTGCCAAGAAAGGACTGGTGGTCGAGACCGATCTTCGTGATGACGGTGACCAGCTTGTCGTCGAGCACGTTGGTCGCGTCCAAGCGGCCTCCCATGCCGCACTCCACGACAGCGACGTCGACGCCTTCGCGCGTGAAGAGTTCGAACGCAGTCGCGGTGAGCAACTCGAACTCCGACGCGCGGATGTCGTCGGCCTTGTCCCGGGTGCGGACGGCGTCCTCGGCGTGGCGAAACGCGGACTCGGATACGGGGAGTCCGTCGATGGCAACGCAGTCCCATCGGTCCACAAGGTGCGGCGACGTAAACCGGCCGCAACGCTGGCCGGCCTGCTGCAGCATGTTGGAAAGATAGGCGCAAACGCCGCCTTTGCCGTTGGTGCCGGCGACATGGACCGCGCGCCACGAGAGACGGCTGGTCTGTACTAGTCGGCTGATACGCCCAAGTCCGAGCTCGATCATCGCATCGTGATAGAACCCGAGGTGGAGCGCTGAGCCCGAGTTCGTGGCGTAAGAACGTAAGAATCGTCCTTCGTATTGTAACGAGAGCTATACGGATTCATCGTTACCGAACAGCTGCACCTGATGACTGATTCTCACGTGCCCTGGCCGGATTCACAGTCCGACCCCGCTACCCGGTCGCCTTCAGAAGTTCAGACGCTTAGCCTTGTGAAGAGCACCCAATACTCGGCGGCCGGTGCATCGAGGCTTACGCATTCCCGTAGCAATGTCGGGCGCGGGACAAGTGGCCAACCGAGTGCGGGTGGACTGGGCAGTGAGCGCGGCCGAAGCATGGCTATCGTCGGCTTTGTTCGTGACAGCCGCGGACGTCTACCCATTCTTAGTGATATTCGATGCTGACATCCTGCTACTTGTAACATGCGAGCTTTGCAGCAAAAATTCCATTTTAATAACTTCTCCTTCTACATACGACGCACGCACAATTGTATCGACTATCGAACCGGGGCTTTAATAGACAAAACATGACTGCCAACCCCTCTACCCTCTCCAAATCCGACTCACTCACTATCCAACAACTCTTCGACCCAGAAAATGCCCCGGTAGCCCCTGCGCCCACGATCGATTCAAACCTTCCCGCCGACCCCCACATTACGGACGGCGATGTCCTGGCACGGTTGAAGGCTGCGGAAGTCGCAGCGATCAGCTCTCTCGAATCGCAGCCACCATCAGCTGAGCCCAAGGATCGACCCCGGATCATTCCTGTGGATTCCGATGAGAATCAAAAGACAAGGGCATTTGACGAAGCCTTCGAGAAGCTGTCCGTGATTGTCGCCAAACACGGGAATTACGCTTCGGCGCGGAATAATCGAGCCCAGCTGCTCAGGTGGCGATACGGCGACCACGAGACGCTCGTTCAACCAAGTCGTCCTCAGTCCGGGACCGGCAAAGCGGCTGCGGCTGAAGGGATCGCGATGGCACTAGAAGATCTGGATACGGCAATATCCTTGGCATCACCCACCACCCTATCATCTGCAATCTCCCCACCTCAGGCAAAACTCCTGGCGCAAGCTTGGACGCAACGTGGCGCTATATTTTGGACAGCCGCCAAAGACCTGCGATCGTACAATAAATCTCACGACCAAACCGTCCACATAGTCACGGAAGAGCATAGGGACTGGGATACCAATCGGTTTGAGGAGGAAGCTAGTAGGTGCTTCTTTCTTGGCGGTAACTACGGCAACGAGGTCGCCAAAGCCCTGGCAGTCCATGCGAATCCATACGCACGTCTTTGTAGCGGAATTGTCAAGGAGGCCATGAAAAGGGAAGGAGTTCCGACGTGATCGCCCATCTCGGGCTGGATTTCGGCTGCTTTTGATAGCGTGTAATGTTAATACTGAAAGTAGCATGAGTTGTAATATGATAGTGATCGCACCGATGACGAGCAGCTGCCGGTGCATTGGAACGTGTCGTGCCACCTAGAATATGGCACCTTGCGGTGAAGCATGAACCTCACGGCAGCCTCATCCCTCCTGCTTTCCTTCTATAGCGGGGTCCTAACGAAAACAAAAGCCCAGCATGTGACTCCATCTTCCTCATTTCTCCTCGTCGCTGACCTCTAATCCTTGTTCCTTTGCCTTTTCTCTGCGCCTTTTTTCCCTGGCGGCCTTCCTGTCTAGTATTCTCTTGAGGTTTTTGGCCCCGTTGAAGACGCCACCCGTTCCGGCACCACAAGCGGCGCAATCGGGCTTCTTGTTGGCGTAGCGCTTCAAAGCGCAGCGCTCGCAAAAGTAGTGGCCGCACTTGGTGACGACGGGCTGCTTATACGGCTCCTTGCAGATGATGCACGCGAACGGGATCTTCTCGAGCAGGGCGGCATCCTCCTCGTCGCTGCTGTCATGGAGCTTGGCGTCGCGCTTCGCCGACGCCACGACTGTGCCGGATAGCTTCTTGCCCTTCGTGGCGGTCTCCCACTCCTTGTCTAGGGCCCAGCCGGCCTTGTAGTCCTCGCGGGCGTGGAGGAACTTGCACGTGTCGCCGAAGCCGCAAAAGCCCGTCTGTTTGTAGTCCTTGCACACGTCGGGCGCGTAGTCGGTGAAAGTTATGGTGCGCACGTTGCCGGCCGCCTTCTGGGGGCCGTAGCTTCTAGCCTGTCTCGTGGCGTCGTCGGAGGCTTCGATGGTGGCGGATTTATCCGCAGCTATGGATGGTGCGGCCGTGGCATCGTACGCCTCGGGCCTTTTGGGCTGGGTTGAGGATGCGGTCACGACGTTTGCCCTGCGGCGCTTGACGCGCGGGCCACTGGCCTCGTCAGGGCTGCTGTCACCGCTTGACCCGGACGGCGGGGAGGCTGGGCGCGGCTTCGCAGCGGCGGAAGGCTTTGCGGCACGCTTTTTGAAGACGACGGGAGCGGACATGGCGTGCAATTGGGGTTGGGTGGGTGTGGAAAGCAAGGAAGAGTGCAGGTAAGCAGAACGTGGCGGGTGGCGGGTGTGGCTGGTCCATTACCAACCTGGTGCCGACAGCGCTTGACTAATTGCGGCGGTGCTACCCGCAGATGAACGCACGAGGTCACGGGTTATAAAGTCACGTGATCGGTTAATATGCCGGTGCTCAAGCCGCGGTCCCCACACGGAAGCTCCGTCTCCGCGCCAGCTGCCGGCCGCCGGCGGCCGGCAGTGTCTGCTGCGCACGCCACGGCTCCTGTCGCCGGATGCACGCCGCATCGCACGTCCGATGCGCTCGCTGCGGTACTCCGTTTTCGACCGCTGCGCGGCGTGCGCGCACGAGCGCTCTGAACGCGCGTGTGGCGCTTGCACGTCCGCCGGGCGGCCTGAGGCTCTGAGAGCCACCCCCACCGGAGCCCAAGGGCAGCCAAATGCGGGGCGGCTGCTCCTCCGCGGCAGGTCACGAGGGGCCAGCCGGGGTCCGGCGTGGGAGCCGCCCGCCGTCGACGCGCAACGGCCGCCGCTGATTGGCCGCGTCGAACCAGGTAGGAACGAGCCTGCCGTCCGCCCGCTCCGCCGTGCGTGCGTGCCAACCCCGGACCTGGCGGCATGACGAAATAATTTTTCCACGCCCATGCCGCATGCCACCGCGCGCCCTTGCGCCCTTGCAAAATTCGCCTTGCAATAAGAGCAGCGAGGCGCTCGTGTCGCACGCCCTCTCCTGCCCGCTCCGATTCCACCCATCCCCTCCGGTCCTCTATCCAACGCCTCCATCTAGGCCGCAGCCGTTCCTTGCCGCACCGCCATCGCGGGCCCCACTCTTGGTGCCACGGCAGCGCCGTCGAGGCTCCACATAGCCGCGCTGCCCCTCTGCCCTTCACGAACCTCGGTTTCGGGACCGGCCTGCGCCTTCTCTCGCCCCCCATCGGTATAGAGCAGCACCCACTACTCCCTAGTGCCTGCCCGCCTGCCCGCCTGCGAGCCTATCGTGCCGCCTCTTGCGCCGACCTTCGGCTGCTCCGCTCAGTTTGCTTTTGCCTTGGCTGGTCCTTCGGCGTGGCGCCGTTGCTTGCTCGCATTTAGATACCCGTCTGCCCTCCGCGCACTCGTCGGCGCCATGAGTGTCCTGCCGTCCGCAATCCGCTCCGCGGCTCCCTCTGCACCGCGTCTCGCCTCCGCGGGGTACGGTCGAGCGATTGGCTTTTGCCCCAGGTCACGACCGGTGCTTCCGGCTGCGTTCGTGGCGTCGTCGTACGTCATTCGGAGCCGCAACATGGCCACCGCCAATAGGATCAAGGTCAAGAATCCCGTCGTCGAGCTCGATGGCGACGAAATGACGAGGATCATTTGGAAGGAGATCAAGCACAAGGTTGGTGAAGAGAGGCGCTGATTTCGGTTCGTGATTGCCGGTTAGCTGACTAGTTGCTCGAACGGCGTAGTTCATCTACCCGTAAGGACGCTCTTCCACCCGCTAGCCGACTCGTCTGACCCGCTCAATCGCAGTTACCTTGAAATCGACCTGAAGTACTATGACCTGGTATGTGTCGGAGGCGAACGCGACACCTGATCAGGTAGTTGTAAAGTTGACAACGTTCTTAAGGGACTCGGGTACCGCGATCAAACCGAAGACCAAGTCACGCACGAGGCCGCAGAAGCCATAAAGAGGTACTCCGTTGGCGTCAAGTGCGCTACCATCACGCCGGATGAGGCGCGAGTCGAGGAGTTCAAGCTCAAGCAAAGTGAGCAGCTACCCGGGAGAGCTCGTGGCTGACAGAAAGCTAACGAAACCAGTGTGGTTATCGCCCAATGGCACAATCCGAAACCACCTGTAAGAAATTCTCCAGCCGCGGAGTTTTGGCAGAGGCCGCCGTGCTGACTTGGTTTGCTAGCGGCGGAACCGTGTTCCGCGAGCCCATTGTAATCCCTCGCATCCCTCGCCTAGTGCCAGGCTGGAAGGAGCCCATCATCATCGGCCGTCATGCGTTCGGCGACCAATATCGCGCGAAGGACCGTGTTATCCCGGGGGAGGGAATTCTCGAAATGGTGTACACGCCTAAGGGGGGTAAACCGGAGTCGATTAAGGTCTTTAGCTTCCCGCCTGGTGGGGGAGTCGCGCAGACGCAGTTCAACACGGCCGAGTCGATTGCGGGATTCGGTCACGCGAGCTTCAAGCTGGCGCTAGACAAGAAGCTCCCCCTTTATATGAGCACGAAGAATACCATCCTGAAGAGCTACGACGGACGCTTCAAGGACATCTTCCAAGAGCTGTACAACAGCCAGTACAAGAAGGACTTCGAAGCCGCCGGGATATGGTACGAGCATCGTCTGATCGACGACATGGTCGCGCAAATGATCAAGAGCGCCGGAGGCTACGTTATTGCCATGAAGAGTGGGTAGCCCCTGCCCTTGAGACTGACAATGATTCAACGGGCGCTGACGAGTCAAACTCTAGACTACGACGGCGACGTACAATCGGACATCGTGGCCCAAGGGTTTGGCTCGCTGGGCCTGATGACTTCGGTGCTGATCACCCCGGACGGGAAGACGTTTGAGTCCGAGGCCGCACACGGAACGGTGACGCGTCACTACCGGGAGCACCAGAAGGGACGGGAGACCAGCACGAACCCGATCGCGTCCATCTTCGCTTGGACCCGCGGTTTGGCGCAGCGCGGCAAGCTCGACGACACGCCCGAGCTGATAGCCTTCGCCGAGGCTTTGGAGAAGGCTTGCATCGATACGGTGGATATTGACGGCATCATGACCAAGGATCTAGCCATCTCGTGCGGGAAGAAGGACCGGGACAGCTACGTAACGACCACCCAGTACATGGACGCCGTCGAGCGGCGTCTGAAAGCCGGCCTGAAGCAGAAGCTCTAAGCCGGCAATGGATCCGCCACGGTATCGCTCGGCAGGTGCCGACATGATAGTTCTCTGTACGAGCGTTCCGAAGCGCGGGAGAAAGATTGGGCCAAAACGGACGGCATGTTGTCGTGCTCGCGCGGTCGAACGTCGCCGGTCCTAAGTTGGAAGCCCGCTGGTGCTGGGTGCGGCATGGGCCGCCATGGACGCTTTGGGGATGGCGCTGGCCTAGAGGAGAATCGGGTTTAGCAGCAAAGTTTTGGTGGTGCAAAACCATGTAGATGTTCGGTCTGGCATTGTCGGCTTGCTTTTAGATACCAAGACGCCAAAGGGCGAGCTGTTGGAGTGGGCAGAGTTACGGCCCTGTAAGTAGGCAGTTAGTATGTTCTGTAGAAAGAAACACAGGAAGGGGCACATGCAGGTTCGACTTCAATGGTCAGCACCTCGGAATAAAAAGCCGCCGGGGGCCGTGCTCGGTATGGTGCCCGATCCCAAGGTACCCGAATCGGGTACCGTACCGTGGGCATGAACTTGGATGCGATGAGCGGCTTGGCGGCTCGCACCCGACGTTGCGATCCCGCTTGGCTCCGACGGGCCCGACACGGGACGCGGTGTGCGCGGCGGTGGCTGCAGGCTGTCCTGGTTGGGCCGGCCCGGCTTGGAAAACGAGATCAGGGAACGCGGCCGCGACCCGCGCGACTCGCGAGAGGATTGGAGTGGAGTGAGTACATACAGATAAGTGGAGCCCTCGGGTTGGCCTTGCAGGCTGCGCGTGCGGCTGGCGGAGACCCGAGCGGTCGGCTGTCGTCGCCAATCACCAGAGGGGCTTGCGGGGACGCCCGCGAGACACCGCGCGGCGAGCGGGGGATGCGGCACCCAGCACCCAGCACCCAGGCCCGCGTGTAGGTACATGTGGTAGGTAGCTATGCTTATACCGTACGTACGTAGTACCTACGTGAGGCGTGCGCGAGCAGCATCTACCCACGAGCATCTCGAGCATCGAGCGCCCGCCGGCGAGTTGCGCGGGCGCCGTGCATAGGTAGGTACGTAGTATTTTGGGCCGCGGTCGGCCAAGGCAGAGCCTCAGCCGCGGCGGATCCGAGCGCCAAGGCCACGCCGTCCCGCGGGCCATGCGCCGACGGATGCTATTTTGGGGCCGAACCTCGTGTGGCTCCCCAGCTAAACCCTGGGCCGCACGCCCAGCGCCCGGGCCCGCGGTCCCCCTTGGCCCTGGCTGCGCCCTGCAACGGCCCCGGACTCGCGACTCCAAGAAAAGCGTCCGTCCAGCGCGGGCTGACTGTGCAGCCACATCCGTCGCGGCGCAGCCTTGCAAGCCTTTCCCCAAAGATATCCCGCGCCATGCAGCTTCTCGCCTCGCCCGGCCCGCCGCACGGCGGCGCGCCGTCAGATAGATACATGTCCTCCGCCCCCCTCCTCCGCGTCCGTCACCTCAGCTGGGCCTCCCTCACCGTGCCCCTCTGCCTGCCCGACCGTTTGCTCGTCCTGTCCTCGACTCTCCGGCCGCCTGCTGCACGCGTCCCGTGAGCTGAGCTTCGCCGCCCCTAGTCTGTGGCCTTACTCCCAGAAGGCCCCCCTCCGCCAAACCTCGGAGAGGTGGCCTCTACGCGTCTCGCGCCGCGGTATATCCCCGTTCCCATCCCGGCTGCCCGCCATGGCTGCCTCCCAGCCCGCCGTCGACCCGGAGCTCTTCTCCCTCCCGAAGAGCAGCTCCCCCATCCAGCGTCGCAGCATCTCCATCTTCAGTCGCCGCGGCACCGACACTCCCGTTCCCCGCTGGCGCTCCTACGAATCCGAAATCATGACCACCGCCTCTAAAGAGCAGCTCGCCAAGACGAGCAAGTCGAAGCTCAGGCGCCAGTCCGCCGACGTCAAGAGCAAGTCTGGCACCATCCTCCGCGCCGTCCCGAAGTCAAGCCGCCCGGTCACCACCGGAAATGCTCTCACCTCGCTTGAGGAGGCCATGGCCACTTCCCCCAACGAGGAGATCCTCCAGAAGATCGGCCAGGGGACTTTGCCTGAGTCCGACACTCAGTACTACTCCTTCACCGCAAACAACGCGTCGGGGCCTCCCAAGTCGCCCAAGTCGCCCAAGAGGTCCAGAAAAGAGACCTACGAGACTGCCCCATCGAATGTCATCGGAGTCTGGAGGGACGGTAAGGTGAAGTGGGACAAGCCGGAGCCCAAGTCACGTCCGCTCTCCACCAAACCCGCCAACGCTGGTGCACGCCAGGCGCCAGAGGCCACCGACGCCTCCCGGGCGCCTTCTGCTACATCTCGACAGCAGAAGGACAAGCGACCGCGCATTCAGGTAATCATCCCGGAGAATCATCGTGCTCGGCCATTCCAGCAACCCGTGCCATATGCTGGCCAACATGGCCAGGCTCAACCTCGTGCCATGCAGCAACCACCTCAACCACCGCCCCGCGCTTCGAGCTCTCGCGGCTGCGTCTCGCCCCCTGCTACCCCTTCGCAAGTCCCCATTCGCACTTCGGTCGTATCTCCTCTCATTCCTGTGCGGCCGAAGCCGCAGCGGCCGGCCGTGTCGATGCTGGCGCCGCTCTATCAGGAAGAGGAAGAGGGCGATTCGATCCATCCCGCAAAGCACGCCCGACCTTCCGTGTCAACGAGCTCGTCCGGATCATCCCGGGTGGGCGACGACGACGAATCGTCCAATTACAGCAAGCGCAGTTCGGTCACGAGCGTAGAATCCAACAACGCGACGACTGACGTTGAACCAGCGAAACCTTGGGCTGGCCAACGTGGCTCGTCTTACTCTGTTGCATCCCCCGTGGAGGCGGGCGTGTTTGACGAGGGTTCTGCCAATCGAACCGCCCCGTTGCCAGTTCACAAGGCAAACACCGTCGGTTATCCTACGATCGAAAAGATTATCCCTCCGTCTCCAGCTCGTCCGCCTCCCCCACCCCCAAAAGAGCTCAAATCGTCCGAATTGCCGCCTCCGTCTGCGCCACCTGCTTTTGGGCGCAAGAACTCTGCGCGGAAGAGCAGGATTTCGGATACTAGGTTTGACGTCTTGGACCGAGCTATGCAGGGAAGGATGCAGTCGAGATTGGGAGCGGCGAGCCCGACCCTAAGCGAAGCAGAGAACGATCTTCGCGTGCAACTTACTGCCATTTCGGAAAACAATCCCTTCCAGTGGGACGCTGTCTCGCCGAACGGACGCATGGACGACGAGCAGCATCCTATCCCGGTTCCGAGGAAGTCGAGCAAGCGTCTGTCACAACTCCGTGTCAACTCAGTCTCAAGTCCCGCACCCTGCTCGAAACCGAAGACGAGTAGCGCGAGGGCGGCGGAGATTCGCGCCCACGTCGACAGGAATATATCCGCCGCGACCGCCGAGACGGTCATTCTCCAGATTCTAGAATCCCTTCATTCTTTGGACGATCTTTTCGCCACGGCCCTAGTGAACAGGGGCTTTTATCGCGTTTTCAAGCGCCACGAACTCCGTCTTATCCGGGGCGCTTTGCGCCGCACGTCCGCGCCGGCATGGGAGCTTCGCGAGATCAGCCCCCCGAGCGGCAAGGAGCGAGAAGACCCTGACAGCGCGGTGCCGATGCCGGAATACACGCCTTCGACTTACCTACGATTTCACATGCGCGATTCCTACATCGTTGCGGCGCTCAAGTCGCTCGTTTTGGACCGCTGCCGTGGGTGGCTCCGTCACACCACAATCGACGCGCTGTCTAGCGCCGACACGCGCGAGGCGTCCCACGTCGACGATGCACTGTGGCGCATCTGGACGTTTTGCAAAGTCTTCGGCGGCGGGAGGAACAGAGAGGACGACATCGTCGGGCAGATGGACTGGCTGAAGGGCGGGCAACTCGCCCACCAGGAGTCTTGCACGGCGACGGTGTGGTCCAGCGACCGGTTCGACATCAACAGCGTTCTGATGAACGCGCCCGAATGTTTCGGCAAGGGCAATGACGGCGGCCTGACAGCGGAGCAGCTCTTCGATATGGATGAGATGTGGAACTGTCTGCGGGCTTTGCTCGAGGGCCTGGATGGCAGGGAGACGCAGGCGCGCGAGTATGGGGTCTATGACTCCACGGAGGTGCGCGGCGGCGACGTCGATGGCGAGGAAGCGATGCTCGGTAAGTCTTCTGCTTCTCCGACCTTCACCATGCCTTTCGTTTCCGACCTTTCGAACGCTCTTGCTGATCCCGTCAACGTAGAGGAATGGCGTTTCTACCTCGTCACCCTTGGACCCTCAGCCATACTCGACCTCGCCACGCCGTTGACGCGGGACGACGCCTCGGCTCTCGCCCTCGCCCGCGAAAAGGGCTGGACGACCTGGACGCCGCCCCCGCTCGGCGGCTCGCGCTCGACGTTCCTCAAGGAGGCCGTCGCGCGCGTCTACGAGGAGCGAATCGCGGCCACCTTCGCGGCGTCGCAGGCCGCCACCCCGGCCTCGGCCACGCAGCAGCAGGAGATGAGGGAGGTCGGCCGGCGCCGCGCGGCCGAGCACGTGCTCGAGCTGCGCCAGCGCAAGGTCGCCGCCGGCGCCGGCGGGCTGCAGCCCGTGACGATGAGCATGGAGCGCCCCATGAGCGAGTGGGACCGCGTCATGAGCGCGTTGGACCCGCAGGTGCCGCGCGCACCGCCGCCGCCGCCGCCGTTGCCCACGCGCGCGGCGGCCGAGCATGCGTACGAGCCCGCAACGCCGCACGGGGCGTCAGCGCCCATGTGGCGCTTCGAGCCGCGCGACTCGGTCGTGTTCGCGGGCGGCGTGTCGCCCGTCGCGAGCCACGGCTCGGGCGGCGGCAGCCGCGGGACGCCGGGCACGCCGGCGGCGGCGCTGCAGCACCCGCTGCAGCGCGAGCTCGTGGACGAGAACCCGGCGGCCAACACGGCCGACAAGGCCATCTTCCGGATCGTCGAGATGGGCTTCACGGCCGACGAGGCGCGGCAGGCGCTGCGCATGACGGACTTGGGTGACGGGCTGCGCATCGACCGGGCGGTGGAGCTGCTGCTGCGGAGGCAGCAAGGGTGAATGGGATTGCAGTTGCGAACTGGCGAGGGCGAAGGAGTCTAGAAGAGAGTCCGGCGCATGACGATAGGCATTTCTTTTGTAGCGATACCCGCACCTGCGTGTGTACAACAGCAATTTGTTTTCGTTCAGCCCTTTCGGTTCAGGTAGCACATGGTCGACGCGGGGAGAGGGAAGGCGGAAGGCTTGTAGAATGAACACCTCCATTGTGTATCGCGCTTGCAAATGCAGGGTGAGAGTAGCCGTCCGTACTGCGTAGGCGTGAGGGTCCGAGGCACATGCGCGGCTGGCCCGAACTCGGCAGTGCTGGCGGCGGCTCGGGAGGACTCGGCGGCCTGGCGCGAATCGCGCGACCGAATTGCCGAGGTGACCCAGCTGGCGTCGCGGCGTCCTGCTCCCTCCTTGAACTCGTCCTCTACTACTCCGTACGTACGGCCACCTCCAACCCTCGATCCATCGTCGTCGTCGTCGCCGTCGCCGTCTCACCAGCGTCTCGTCGCCATGGTCGCCGACGCCGTGATATACCACCCCTCGGTGGCCCACTACCTGAAATTCGTCGCCACGACAGGTATGCAGTCCTTATCGTCAGCAGCGCCAGCACCAGCACCAGCGTCGGCAGCCGCAGGCTAACCACGGCGCCGTGACGGGCGATGCGCGCGCGCTCACAGTCGGGCGCGACAAGCTGCTGCGCACGCTGCAGTACTTCTCGCGCTTCTACGCATGGTACCTGTACCGGACGAACAGGCCGGCCTCGGCCATGGCGCCCTTCGAGGCCGTCAAGAAGCAGTTCGGGCTCGCGCGCAAGCTGATGCGGCTGGGCAAGTTCGTCGAGCACTTCAAGGCGGCGGCGCAGGCGGCCGACGCCCGCGGCATGGACCCGGTGCTGCGCTGCTGCGCCGTCGGCCGCCAGCTCGGGTACGCCGGCTACATGGTGATGGACAACCTGACTGTGGTACGTGCGCCTCCGCGACGGCGGCTGCTCCCGCTCGCCGTCGCCGCCGTCGCGGCCCTGCTTCGACGCGCCCCGGACCGAAGGCTGACGCCCAGCCGCCGCCCCGCCGCGGCACGCTCCTCCGCAGCCCGACGCGGCCGGCATCCGCAAGTCGCCGGCGGCGAAGCGGCTCCAGCGCGAGGCCTACCGCCTGTGGCTGGCGGGCATCGTGTGCAACATCGCCGGCGGCGTCTACACGCTGGCCCGGCTGCGGCAGCGCGGCGCCGCCGTCGACGCCACCGACGCCGAAGGGGCCGTCGAGGCCAAGAAGATGGAGAGGTGAGTTGCGCGCGGGCCCCTCCGAGCCGGCACGGGACGGGACGAGATGCTGACGGGGGCCGGCGCGGCATGCAGGGAGCGCAGCGCGACGACGCTGCAGCTGGTGTCGGACCTGTGCGACTTCACGGTGCCGAGCAGCGCGCTGGGGTACGTCCAGTTCGACGACGGCATCGTCGGGCTGGCGGGGACGCTGAGCTCGCTGATCGGCGTGCATTCGGTGTGGAAGAAGACGGCGTGACGGACGGGGGGGAGGGGGCGTTTTGGGACGAGCAGGCGGGAGGTCTGGGCAAGCCGGCCGTGCGGTCGCCAGTATGTAGCAATGGATTAGTTCGGAATGCCGCCCGGCGTGCCTGGCGTTGATGCCGCAGGCGCTCCTCACGTGCGCTGCAGCCGTGATGGCGGGGACGCGGCGGGCGGGCTTGGCGCGGCGCGGCAAATGGGAGCGCGCCCCCTCGCAGCGCCCGCCCGCCAGCTGGCGCGCCCACGGCGGCGGCAGCAGTGGTATGCGCCCGGCGGCCAGCCGGCCGGGCAGCGCGGGCCTCATCCATCCGACGCCCGCCGTCCGCGCTGCGAGCGGATCGTCGCCGGCCCGTCGCTGCCGCCGCCGCCGCCGCCATGAACCCGCCGCCGCTCTACTCGGACCCGCCCTCGCCTGGGCCTACCGGAGCCGCAGCGGCCGCCGCCCACTCGTCCGTCTCGCAGCAGCCGCAGCCGCAGCTCCACACTCCGTCCAAGACAACCACCACCACCGCCAATCTGAACGGTCCGTCCCCACCCACACCACCCCTCTTCCCTCCGCCCTCTTCTGTGCACACCGCTCCGCTCGGGCCGCTTCTCCTCCCTCGCTCTCCTCCCTCGCTCTCCTCCCTCGCCCCCCCGCTCCTCTCCTCTTCCCCGACCGCCGCCGTCCTCTCCCTGACCCGCGACGCCCACCAGATCCCGCCGACGGCAGGAACATGCTGGCTGGCGGCTACTCCAGCAAGAAGCGAGTCACCGAGCGCTATGAGATCGTCGGCTTCATCAGCAGCGGCACCTACGGCAGGGTCTACAAAGCCCGCGGCCGCGACGGCCAGGTTGGCGAGTTCGCCATCAAGAAGTGAGTCGTCGCTCCCCCTTCGGTCCCGGCCTGCCGCCCGGCTGAACTCTGCCGACCCAGGTTCAAGCCCGACAAGGAGGGCGAGGTCCAGTACACGGGCATCTCGCAGTCGGCCATCCGTGAGATGGCCCTCTGCACCGAGCTGTCCCACCCCAACGTCGTCCACACGGTCGAGATCATCCTCGAGAACAAGTGCATATTCATCGTCTTCGAGTACGCCGAGCACGACCTCCTCCAGATCATACACCACCACACCCAGTCGGCCCGCTACGCCATCCCCGCCCGCACCATCAAGTCCATTCTGTACCAGCTCCTGCACGGCCTGCTCTACCTGCACCGCAACTGGGTCATCCACCGCGACCTGAAGCCGGCCAACATCATGGTCACGAGTGCCGGCGAGGTCAAGATCGGCGACCTTGGCCTGGCCCGCCTCTTCTACAAGCCGCTGCACTCGCTCTTCACCGGCGACAAGGTGGTCGTCACCATCTGGTACCGCGCCCCCGAGCTGCTCCTCGGCAGCCGCCACTACACCCCCGCCGTCGACCTCTGGGCCGTCGGCTGCATCTTCGCCGAGCTGCTCTGGCTCCGGCCCATCTTCAAGGGCGAGGAGGCCAAGATGGACAACAAGAAGTCGGTCCCCTTCCAGCGCAACCAGATGCAGAAGATCGTCGAGGTCATGGGCATGCCCACCAAGGAGCGCTGGCCCTTGCTCACCTCGATGCCCGAGCACCAGCACCTGCAGAGCCTCGGCGCCGGCAACCCGCGCGTCCTGCGGCCCCAGGGCCTCGAGAACTGGTACAACGCCTGCCTGCAGGCCAACAAGTACCCGGCCGACAAGCCGGGCGCGACCCCGGGCGCCGACGGCTTCGCCCTGCTGTCCGGTCTGCTCGAGTACGACCCCCAGAAGCGCCTGACGGCCGAGCAGGCCCTGCAGCACGACTACTTCACCAAGCAGGCCGACCCGCCCTCGGAGAACTGCTTCGAGGGCTCGCGCACCGAGTACCCGCACCGCAGGGTCAGCCAGGAGGACCACGATCTGCGCACGTCGAGCATCTCGGGCGCCAAGAGGACGGGCGTGGCGGCCGACGATTCGCTGATGCGCCCGTCCAAGAGGCTCAAGGAAGGATGAGGGCGTGAGGGCGTGAGGGACGGCGAGCTTTTGGCCTTTGCTTCTGCCGCACCGCCGCCTGTCGTCCCGATTAGGCTGGCTTCGGCTGACTCGGCTGCTCAACCAGCTCGCGCGGGGCGTCACGGCATGTTGCTAAAGACTGCCCTTTCATCTCCCCACTTCCCACCATTTTTCCTTCTTCTCGTTTTTCATTTGTTTGGTCTACTTCATGGACTCTAGATCGCAACTCGCAACCCACGATCATGTCGGGCGTTGGGTTGGTTCATTGGCATTGCATTGGTTGGCGTTGTGTCCATAGGGAGCTGTTGCGGACGGGGATAGAGGATCACGAGATCCTTATCATGTTGGAGAAACGACTTAGACTATTATATATTTAGATGGACGGACGACGACCCTGCCCTTCCATTCTCGATTACGGCTACAATGACATCGCTATGCGGGTAGGTGTACGACGCGTGGAGGCTATGCCCGCAGCTCGGTAGAAGCCACAGGCACTCGTCGCGGTCGGCGAGCTCGCCGGCCGAGTGGGGCGCGCCATAACGTGCATGATGCGAGGCTACAACATATACATATATATCCTTGGCCCGTGGCCACGGAGAAGATTTTGAAAGAAATCGAGGTGCACCGCGTTGACGTGTGCGGATTTAGACATTAGAATCAAGGAGTATAGGCGCTCCCTAAGGACGTTGCCAAGAGGAATCCGTCTTGAAAGCGATGAGCGCCTCGCCTCAAAAAATGTACTGTGGTCAGCACGGTTAGCAAACCGCGACGTACTACAATAGCACTCGGGCTGAACCACGAGCGGCCTCGAGCGCTGTGCGAGTGGACTTACGGGGATGAAAAGATACGGAACCCGCCTCGTGTATTCCTCCCACGCTTCGCCGTACCTCTCCCTGCACCGCTGGATATCGCGGGCGCAGCGGTGGGAGATCATGACGACGAAGAAGACGGGGTAGAACCACGGGAAGGGCGAGTCGAAACCCGTGATGAGGGCCCAGCAAAGAGCGAAGTAGGCATCGCAAGCGTAGTGAACCTTACGCGCATAGCCGTACCAGCCGTCGCAGAGCAGCGAGTCGCCTGTGGAGGTGGGGATTTTGCGGGGGTTCTCGACGACGCGGTACGGCAGCTGGGGAAAGGTGGCGCGCGGGGCGTAGTAGCCGCGCTCCTGGGCGCGGAAGCTGTTCTTCTGGCTGTTGCACGTGTCCCAGACCCAGTAGACGAAGAGGTACGACACGTATAGAGCGCTGAGCGCGTAGCGGTTCCAGCGGTATTCGTCCGGGTGGTGGTTGGCGAGGTAGAGAGTGCAGTGGCAGTAGCTCAGCGGCACGCCGGCCAGGTTCCAGAAGATGAGCATGAAGCCCCACTTCTCGTAGTACATGTCCCAGGTGGAGCAGATGAGCTGCTCGCCCTTAGAGCAGGCATTGGCGTAGAGGAAGTGCGCCATGAGCAAGAAGCCCACCTCGGGCGACACGGCGCCGTACTGCTCGTACTGCCGGGCAGCCGTGCCCATCGACAGCAGCAGCAATATGTACCATGGCAGCCGCACCTCGAAGAACATCTTGAAGTCGAGCAGGCCGAACATGCGTGGGTTGAGCTCGGCGCCCATGAAGAAGTCATAGATGGGACGGCCCGTCATGCGGTGCTGGGCGCCGCGCCACAGGGCGCTGAAGTAGGCCGTGAACGAGACGAGGAAGCCCGAGGCGATGGCAACGCTCATGATGGGGCCAAACTCGTCGACGAGGGTGTATAGGCGGAAGGCGCCCGAGGCGTGCAGCGCGAGCGCCAGCGCGATGGTGACGTAGAAGGACCACACGCCCGAGCAGTAGTAGTCGAGCTGGCGGCCGCCTAGGTGCGGCAGCGGCTTGCCCTTCGTCCACACGCCCGGCATGAGGAGGTAGCAGAGCGCCTCGAAGACGAAGAAGGTCCAGTAGATGGCCCACGCCCGCAGGCCGGGGAATGCACCGCGGCGCACGAGGCCTACCATGTCGCCGAGGAACGCGCCCCAGGACTGGCCGCGCGCCGGCAGCGGCAGGTGGCCGTCGTAGTAGGTCGCCCCGATCCACATGTAGTACATGAGCAGCGGGAAGCCGATCATCATGGCGAGCGCACCGCCCGACCCGCCAAATTCGAACTCCTCGCTGTCGTTAACGCGCGGGTCGCCCGTCGTGGCGCGGCCGTTAGCGGCATGGCCGTTGGCGACGTGGCCTTTGGCAGAGTGGCCGTTGGCAGCGTAGCCATTAGCAGCGTAGCCATTAGCAGTGTGGCCGTTGGGAATCGCCGCGTACCCGGCGGCTTCGTCTGAGTCGCCCTGACGGTCCGAGGCGGGCGTCTTGCGGCTGGCCCGTCTGCGCGCGCCGGGCGTCTCCACGAAGCCCGGTACAGGGGGCGGTTTTCTGGTCGCAGAAGGAGGTCAGCTTCGCAGAGCAATTGGGCCGGCGCGGCCGACGTACCGGGGCGTGTTGCCCGTCTGCGAGCGCGTCACGGTCATGATACTAGCGGTCGCGTGGGCGGACGCAGGTCAACGGCCGGCGGGGGTGGCCGATTGAGGTTGTTGATGTCGGCGCGGAAGAAATTAAAGGTGCCGGGACATGGCGCTTGGGGCAAGATGCTAAAACCTGCTGCCGCGCCCGCGTCACCCCATCCATTTCCGTTCGAGCCGTTCAGGCGAGTGTGGGGCCTCACGAATCGAGCCGCCGCGTGTGGCCTTTCTTTTGCGCTTCGGGACCATCTGCGGCGAGCAGTGCGACCCCGCCCAAGGCAATTGTGGGAGTGTTCCTCCTCCTCGCCGTAACAGGGGTAATCGCTATGCTGCGGGTTTCTGACGTAATCACCCACCCACTTAGTGTTTGCTTTCGAGTGAGGTTGAAGTAGTTTTGCGGCCTTTGACCGATCGGAATACCTGTTGCTGAAATCCGCTCTGTAGACGTCGGGGTTGCTACTCAAATGGCGCTGCCTTGAGCTCCTTGTTTTGTGTAGAGCTGTGCCTTCCCTAGCCAGGAACTCCCTCGGATACTGCAGCAAGACTCGTTTGTTTCTACCACTTGTCAGAAACAGCCAACTTGACCGTTGGCTGGCCAATTGGCCTTCAAATTCAATAGAAGCCTTGTCTCCGAGGCGACGTCGGGTCTACTGAGGCTTTCCGCGGCTCCGACGGCGCTTCCGGTCGTGCACGCCATGGGGCCTCGTTTTGTAGGAGGCGTACTCCGTACTGTGTGCGCTGTTAAAATACCCTTCACTTGCAACCCCGTTAATTTTCTTTTGTTTAACGACGGATTGGTATAACGAATGCTAGGAATGCTACTCTATGTGGATGATCGTTGACTTAGATACAAATTTCGGGGGTATCCGTAGGCAGTATCGTGGTATTCAGATGTGCATGTAAGATGGCCCAAACGCGGAAAATTGTTGTACCGGACAGATTGTACTGGGCGGGGTCCCGCCGTACATACACACATACACGCTGTACGGCGTGCTATGCCACTTCTTTAAGATGCCACATATACGGATTCGGGCAGGGCGCCTGCTGGCCAATGCTGTTAGCGCCGCTTCCCTATCCACCCATTCCCGCTCATAACCGCTTCAGCACATCCTCAACCACAGCTTCGGTTGTGGCGGTGCCACCCATATCGGGAGACAGTAGCCGGCCCTCGACAAGGTTCGCGTCTACAGCGGCGTAGATCTTAGCGGCGGCTTCCTCCTCACCCAGGAACTCTAGCATCAGGGCCGCGCTTCGCAGCGTCGCGATTGGGTTCGCGATGCCCCTGCCCTCAATGTCCGGCGCGGACCCGTGGCAAGGCTCCCCAATGGCGAAGCCGTCGCCTACATTGGCGCTGGGGACCAGGCCCAGGCTGCCCACGAGGGCGGCCGCACCGTCGCTGAGGATGTCGCCGTACAAGTTCGGCGCGACGATGACGTCGTAGTCGGCCGGCTGTCGGAAGAGCTTGTAGACCATGCTGTCCACGATCTGCTCTTCTACGCTGACGGCCTGGAACTTGGCGTCGGCGAGCGCCTTACGCGCAGCCTCACGAAACAGGCCGTCGGTCTGGCTGAGAACATTGCTCTTGTGAGTGATGGTCACGAGCGGGCGTTTGTGGATGCTCGGCGCACCCGTGTCTCGCACGCGCTGACGACGGAGAGCCAAGTCGCCCGCCACGCGTGCAATGTTGAGACTGGCCCGCTCCGAGATGCGCTTGATGGCCTCGGCTACCCTGCCATGGGCTGTCTCCATAGTCCGCTCTTCCTTGACGTAGAGGTCCTCAGTGTTCTCGCGCACGATAACGAGGTCAACAGGAGACCTGGCCGCTGCCACCGTCTTGACTGGGCGTACGTTGGCGTAAAGAGAGAGCCGCTTGCGCAGTGCGACGATAGGAGACGAGTAGCCCGCCGTCTTGACCGTGGGCGAGCTGTAGCCATTGGTGTCGTGGCACTGTTAGCATCGTCGCGACGGTGCGCCAGGGGCCCGGTGATTTTAAGTTGTGCGCATCGGTAGTTGGGCTCCGCACCTCACGGCGCCGAACAAGGCGCCATCGCACTCCTTATTGAGCGTTTCGACCGTCTTGTCTGGAAGCGCGGTACCTGTCCGCTTGAAGGTGTCAAAGCCGGCGTCGAGATCGACGAAGGTGAATTGGAGCTTCGTGGAGAGCGGGAGGGCTTCGAGGACGCGCCGGCCGGCGGGGATGACCTCGCGGCCAATGCCGTCGCCTGGGATCAGACCTGGAAGCGCGTTAGCGACCACGCGAGGCGGAACGCGGGGCGTGTCGGGGTTGGAATACCTATGCGGAGCGTTCTCGTGGCCGCCATCGGTCGTGTGCGAAATTTAGGAACGAAGGAAGGGAAAAGATAGTCGGGGTTTGCAGGGCCAAGGACCGAGGCCCCGATGGCCGTGTTTGTGCTGTTTGTCCTAGCCGAGGACACGACACGCCGCGCTTGAGCTTCCCCAACCTCTCATTGTCCGGTCTCTCCCCACGCCCTTTGTCTGCTTTTCCTGTCTTCGTACCGCGCAGCTCTGTCCCGCATCCAACGCTACCTACAAGCCCCCGCCCGTCCGCTATGGCGAGTCGTGGCTACGATGTTGTCGTCGACGTCGACACCGAGGTGCGTGGAGGCCGCATCTGCCTGCAACGAAGCTTCTAACCCGTAGCAGGGTGACCTCGGCCATACTGACCTTCAGGAAGACCTCGAGTTCCACTCGTCAAGTGCGCGCTGCCACGCACATTCTCCCGTCTGCCGGATGCTGTTTCTGACGCAGTGCTAGATTTCGAGAATCCCCAAGGACGTGGCAAGATCCCCCCGGATCAGTCCGGCTCCTTTCTAGGCGGCACCTCGTCCTCACGCGGTCCCGCGTCTTCAAAGCACTTCCTATGGAACCTGTCATTTTATGCCCAGTTTTTTGACGTAGACACCAACGAGGTGATCCGACGCTGCGGCGCCGCCGTCTTCCCGCGCGCCAACTTCCTCGATGTGCTCGAGGGGAATCCGGACCTATATGGCCCTTTTTGGATCGCTACCACTGTCGTCATCATCCTCTTCCTGACAGGCACGATTAGCCAGTATCTGGCGCACCAGGGCAAGGAGCACTTCGCGTACAACTTCAAGCTGTTGAGCGGTGCGGCAGGGCTCATCTACGGGTATACTGGTGAGGCCAGCGGATTCTTGACGCCGCCATTGTGCAGCGCTAATGCTTTCCAGGACTCATCCCAGTCGGACTATGGGGCACGCTCAAGTGGTTCGGCAGTGAATCTGCCAACCTTGTCGAATGCTGGGCCCTGTACGGCTATTCGAATCTCATCTGGATCCCAGTCGCACTCATCTCGTGGTCGCGAATCTCTGGTGAGTTGATCTACCGCAACAGTGCTCCGCCATGTGTCCCACATAGGTTTGACATTTGCCTTCATAGCTCTCAACTATGTCTTCGTCGCTGTTGGGTTCGCCGTTTCGGCGCTCTTCCTGTTCAGGAACTTGTATCCAGTTCTGAGTGCAACCGATGTGCGAACCTCCAAAATCCTCCTGATCGTGGTGGTTGCCCTGCACGCGGGTCTCGCTATTGCCATTAAAATCCTTTTCTTTGCGTAAGTACCCTTTGAAGCTATAAGTAATGTTGTTAGGGTTGACTGTCTCTTAGGCACGGCAGCCCGGCGGCAAAGGAGTCGCCGGATGACGACGACACCGATGACGAGGACAGGATCAAGTTCGCGAGAATGTTGTTTGGGATGTAATATCAGTTCCAATCGGGCAATTGTGCACGCATATCGACGGTAGTGGTCGGGTTGCATTGCGGGCTGTTTTTGTTTTGTACGATACTTCGATAGACAATGACGGTAGCATTGGTATGCGGTGATGAAGTTGGCACTGTGAAAGGCGCTGGATTTCTAACCTTTAGTTGCGTCCGATCTAGACCAGAGGGTATATGGTTCTGTGCATGTTCACTCTGAAAGGCCTAGGACAGGCGGAGAAAAGCGCTATGGACTGATGAGGAAATACGTTAGTGAATCAGAAAAGAAGAAGTTAGCATTATATTAAAAATACTGCTGACTTTTGTCTGATTCGCCCTTTTAGCTCAGTGGTAGAGCGTCGCACTTGTAATGCGGCGGTCAACGGTTCGATCCCGTTAGGGGGCAAGAATTACTCTTTTGCTAATAGGATCTACGCTCATGTTTTAAACCTTCCCGCCGCTGCTATTTAGAGCGAATCTTTACTTTTGGCTTGGTCGGGCGCGCCCGGCGCAATGGGATTTTGATCTTGTGGAGTCACGTGCTCGCGCGTGTATGTAGCCAACCAGCCTGGGCTCGGGACCCGCCTGCAGGTCGTTCTCTCTCGACGATCTCTACACCGTACGTATAGTATTCTACACACAACTGCAATCATGCCCCTGTGAATCCTCTCTTCGCCCCCTTCGTATCTTGGCATTTTGTCCTTCCGTGGATTTCACTCGAGATGGGCGCCACAGAATCGCGACCGCAAGCCCAACCGTCGCAATCACAGCAGCAACAGGCCGGCTGCCCCGTCGATCACAAGGCGCGCGAGGCCTGGTTGGAGAATGCCAAGCAGCAGCGGCAATTACATTTGCAAAGCTCTCCGCTTCCTTCTCCATCGGCCGCCGCTGAGGGTTGCGACTCGTCGAAGATCGATCTGCGGACCTCCCCCCCGGCCCTATCGCCTTCTCCGTCACAAAAGCTCTCCCGCGATGGCAGGCTAGGTACTGACCGCGAAGTATCTTCGATTCCGCGGACAAGCCCTTCAGAGGCAGCGTCGGCGGAGGCAGCGTCGGCGGCGGCAGCGGCGGCGGAAGCGGCGGCAAACGCGGAGCGGGAAACGGGCCGTGATACTCGCACGGGTAATTGGATATACCCCTCGGAGCATATGTTCTTCGAGGCTATGCGCCGCAAGAACTACGAGGCGCGGGCCGAGGACATGCGCACCATCGTGCCCATTCACAACGCCGTCAACGAACGGGCGTGGAAGGAGATCAAGCAGTGGGAGGAAGGCCGGGGCTCGGAAAAGTACGTTGCGCACATCGCTTCGCGACCTTGCCCCGTCCCAAGAGTGTACACGTTCTAACTCTTCTACGCTGTTGGTTGGGGCAGGTGCGGCGGTCCAAAGCTCCACTCTTTCAGTGGAACGTCAACGGCGCTGACGCCCAAGGCGCGTCTCAACACCTTGCTCGGATACCAGCCACCCTTTGACCGCCACGACTGGGTCGTCGATCGTTGCGGAAAGCGTGTCGAATATGTCATCGACTTTTATTCGGGGCGGGACGAACGGAGGCCCGGCAAGAGTTTGAACTTCTACCTCGACGTGCGACCAAAGTTGAATTCGTGGGAGGGCTGGAGGATGCGCATGGAGCGGCTTGTTGGACTCTAAGGTCTGGGCTTGTGTACGGCTTGTGCGTGGAAGCAAAATTACCATTTCTACGTGCTGGACCATATCACGTGCACGAGGATGTTGCGGAGCAGTTTAGAGCACTGGGCAGCATGTTGGGCTGAATGGGGAAGTGCTGTACGATAGGAACGTCGATTTGGAGGAGCTTGACGACGGCATGTGTGGCCGTCTCGACAGGAGCACCCCGACGTGGAGTAACTCGTCTCATTTCACATGCATAGATAACGACATCCCTATGGCGCTTCGGCGTCGTCGAGAATATACATACATATAAGCGCGACAGGAGATTAGATCTTGAGGAGACCGGCATGTTCCTCGTCAGATTCTGCTTCGGCCGTTCGCCAAAACTGCCACCGCCTCGCCGGCCCGCGACGTGCGCAAACGTCACGGTCGCTCTGATCATGCTCGTCCATGGTCCTCTCGCCATCGCCGAAGACGTCGTGGAAGAAGGTGTCGTAACTGGACCAGACGGCCGCGAAGATGGCCCCGCTCAGTTGGACCAGCCAGTCCGGACTCCGGCCGTCGGAGTCCTTGAACGCCTCCTGCAGCGCGAAGACGAGGGCGATGAACGGCCCCCAGAGGCTCAGGAATATGAAGGCGCCGAGCCTCTGCTTCTGCGTCGTGATGGTGTAGGGGCGGAGGGCGCCCAGGTACTCGCGGTACTCGGCCGGCAGGCTGCACTCGTCAGCGCCGTCGGTGATGAGCTTGAGGTAGCGCGCCGAGGGCTGGGCGTAGGACGGGTCCGGGCGGGAGAGGCGGCCGCCACTACCGGACGACGGGTCGTCGGGGTCCTGGCGAGGCGCGAAGAGGGTGTGGGCCTTGAAGGGGGGGACGTCGGGGTGCGTGCGGGGCACCGTGTCCCGGCCATGCTCCAGCGGGTAGCAGTCGACGAGGACATCGTGGTAGGCGGATCCGCCGCCCTCGGTCGCGATGATGTGGGCGTAGTCTTCGCTCGTGACTTCGTAGACGACGCCGACGAGGCCCTTGGTCCAGCGGCGCTCCCCCTTCTCCTTCTCCTTCTCCTTGCCGCCGTCGTCGCCGCCGTCGCTGTTGTCGCCGCCGTCGGCCCGGCGCCGCGCCGTGTTGGCGAAGCACGGCTCTGTGTACGGGATGCCGGGCAGGTCGAAAGTGAGGCGCAGCTCGGGCACCTGCACGTTGACCTGGGCGAGCGGGCGCACGCCGCGCCGGTCCTGGAACGTTTCGTAGCACAGGTTGGAGCCGTACGCCAGGTAGAGCACGGTCGGCTCGGGCTTGGCGGCCGGCCCGTCGGCGCGGGCCCGGTCCAGGCGCGCGGGCGAGAGCAACGGGAGCGGCGGTGGCGGCGGGAGGTGCGCGCCGCGGGCGCGGCATCGGGCCAGCCGCGCAAGCTCGCCCAGGGCGGCAGCGCCGCGCGCGCGCAGGAGCGATCGGGTGCTCACGTCATCCACGGCTTCCGGGTGCTGCATTGCGAGCGCTCGTACCTTGGGGCAACGATGGAGCCACGATGTGTATGCGACGATATGTATGGCCGGGCGAGACGGGGCGCCCTTTTATGGGCCGGCCTCGACGCCCGCTTCTCTCGCGGAGATTGGTAATGAGAGTCGGCGCTCGGGTACATCTCCCCAGGGCCGTGACCGGGGTCGGCCAATCCGAAACCCCGACAGGCACGTGCCCACGCGTTTTGGGAAACCTGCTGCAGCCGGACACTGTTCCTCCTCTCAAGGTATGCATTTTATTACCGTGTATTATTCTTGTCTAATGCTGCGTGCTATGCGATTATGAGTAAAGTTGCTAGGTCGCCAAAGAAAGCGGGCGACGAACAATACAGGATTACCAAGGGGCATGGCCCCTCCACGTCCTCTCCTCTCCTGCTCCCAAATGTTTCTGCCGCTCAATTACACCGTACATATTATGCTGCAATTGCTTGCAGCGCCCAAGAACATCTCGTTGCCCGGTAACCCATCGTAGTCTAAGCAGTGGCCCAATTGAAACCCGAAAAATGAAATTGACCTGCCTGCAATACCGACGAACTCCCTGCGCCGCTCTATATGCAAAATGCTCTCCTCGCACCCATGGTTGTCGCGCGTTGGATCTGCTTCACCGTGCCCCATTTACCGATCGGCCGCCCCAGTTACACCGCGGCGGGCATGGCACCTTTCCGGTCGGAAAGGTTCCTCCGGTCAAAGAACACCATGGCAACGCTCGTGACAACGGCGACGCCGGCCATTGCGATGCCAAGGGCGTACGCATCCTTCAGACCGTCCATGTAGCTCCGGATAACGCCGGGAAGCACATCCGAAGGGAAAACGTCGCGCAGTTCTGTGGCTCCCGTGGCGACTACGAGACCGGGATTAACGCCTGGCGCGTTCTCCGGGATCGACTCTACCAACTGGTTCGCGAACAGGGACTGGCCCACGGAGACGAAAATCGCGCCGGAGAGTGTTTGGAAGAAGATAATGATGGCCGTAGCGGACGACACGTCGACCGCATCGACGACAGCCTGGCCGACGATGATGGGAACCTGTATTCCCAGGCCGATACCGATGCCGGACAGCGCCTGGTAGCCGATCCATTCGGACGACGGAGTACCGGCGTCGAGCGTGTAGATGAGACCGGAACCAATGGTGGCAAGGACGGCGCCAACGACCAGCATCGGGATGTAGTGTCCCGTCACGGTGATGACGCCGCCGGACACGATGGTCAACAGAGCGATGCCAAGAATGTAGGGAAGGTTCCGGATTCCCGAGTCCGCCGCGGAGACGCCCGATACGACCTGGAAGTAGATCGGTAGGTAGTAGAGCAGCAGCAGAAATGTGCCCGAGTTGAAGAACTGGAACACGTTGAGGAAGGCAACTGTCTTGTTCTTGAGCAGCCGCGGCACGAGGAGCGCACGCTCATCTAGGTAGATTTCGACGCCGACGAACACGGCTAGGATGAGAACGAAGCCGACGAGGGTGCCGATGACTTCCGCATCTCCCCAGGACTTGGTCACGCCGCCCCACTGAAGGGAGAGGATGAGGCATACGATAGCAGCCATGAGGAGGAAGGTGCCGGCCGGGTCCATTTGAAGAATCTTCTCCTTCCATGTGGCTTGCACTGGCTTAGCAGCCTTTGGAGTTTGGAATAAAGCAAGAATGATGGCGGCAGAGAGGCCGCCGATGGGCAGATTGATGTAGAAACTATATCGACGTCACGGTTAGCCGGTGCCGCTAGATTAGTCGTTCGACGCAAGCACTTACCACCAACGCCAAGTAAGGTTGTCTGTGAAGACGCCGCCGAGGAGCGGGCCAATGACGCTGGCAACGGCGTAAACGGCACCAAGTAGGCCCGTGAGCGCGCCGGTCTGCTTCGGAGGCGCGGAGAAGGCAATGATGGTGTACGCTCCAGATGCGAGACCGGCACCACCGGCACCGGCGATGGCCCTGCCGACGATGAGTGTGGTGCTGTCTTGGGCCACCGCTAGAGACAAACCAGTCAGTCTAGCCTCCACGCGTCGGCGAAGCAATTGACTCACCGCAGATCAAACTTCCGACTTCGAACCAGAAAATTGCTTGCAGGTAGGCCCACTTCAGGGGAAAATATTTGTACGCCTTTCCCCACGTGGACTGGAAGGACGCAATGGTCAAGAAGAAGGCGGACCCGTACCAGCCGACCTGGTCCAGACTCTGAAACTCGTCCGTGATTCGGGGGATAGCGGTGGCGACAATTGTCATGTCCAGCGCGACAAGAAATATGCTCAGAGCGAGAGCTACCAATATCACGATAAGTTTTAGCGCCTTCGGATACTCTTCCTCCTGGTTCTCCTGGTCTGCCTCAGGCTTCGGCTCCTGTTCCGCTTGGCGTGCTTCGTCCATCTTCTCCTTCTCCTCATTGATACTCAAGTCGGAAGGCGTGACGCTTGCTGTATTGTAGCCCGTGCCAGGGACAGCCAGGGAGCCGGCCGTCGAGTCCATGGCCTTGTCGGGTTCTGGAGTGGACCTCCGTTCCTCAGCGGACATCGTTATCCAACGGTGAGTGGAACTAGCTGAGGGCGCGTCGAGCAAGAGAAGTGAAAGAAGGAGAGAAGCGGATGTGTTAAATGAATGCCGGCACCCAAATCGCAGTTAAACGGCGGGACAGATGGCGATCGATGTAGTTGATGAGAACCCATCTTGCGGCTGGTTCCAGGCCAACATATATGCTCGTTGCAAAACGAGCGGCGGATTCGATTGAGGGCTGAAGACCACCCTAAAAGCCTATCACCGTGCAGGCATGATTGCTACCTGACGCTCAATCCGTGCGGTCAAAGGCGGCTTGGCATTCACATTCGTCCGGCCTATGGATGGTGCTTACGACAGCAAGTTCACGGCGCCCAGACGGGAAAAGCAAGCCTTCGGCGACATAACTACCCGAAACGGCAACGCTGTCCTTGTGAGTCAAGAGGGCGGACACGAATGAACGGTGCAACATCAGATCCGGCGTTAAAAGAAAATCTGCGATGATGAAAGGGCGTTGCTCCGTACTTCGTACGTCCCGTGTATGTACGTAGTGCATATGTGCACTCAGGGGGCATGCTCGCTTCGCACGCGGCGGCTCGTAGGGCTGAGGCAGGGTGGGATGATTAATCCTGGGCCTACGTTCGTCCGTCCGCACCGGACGAAGCGCCCCGATGGGGAACGCCCCGCCGTCGCCCTTTACGGAGCGCCCGACCTGGCAGTTTTCTGAATTATGTAGCTGAGCCGCCCGTCAAGGGGCTCGCGGCAGCACTAGTACGTACTTAGCGGTCGGCCCTCTCGATATGTCCGCCTAACCTCCGCGTCATCGAAAGCGCGACACCCTTCACGGCTCATTGTCGGCATGCGTTGACCCAATGCAACCAACTTTTTAAGTTTCTCAGGGCTGTCTACTTTTCCTAATATACAAATCGCCGCTAGCGTGCAATGTAGCTAGCACGGATGTCGTCGCGACTAAGGTGTTCACGGCAATGTATTAACGTCGATATTACCGCTTGAGCCGTTCATGTCATTGGCCGCCTTCGTCTGGAAACCCTTTGGTTCATGGACGCGTTCGAGCCAGCCAAATGTGTCGGCTAGTTTGCCCTGCTGGATGCCCTTCAGCGTGGTTAGCAGCTTGACACACACGGGGCCCGGTTCGTCCGATCCCTCTTGATAGTCGAACTTGTCACCCTTCGACCTCATGGTGATGGACTTGATGGGAACGAGCGCCGCGGCGGTGCCCGCCGCCAGCACTTCGGAGAAGCTAGGGAGTTCTTCGTATGTGATCTGCGACACGTTAGCCACCCACCGTTGCCCCCGCAGAAGCATGAACTAATGCGTACCGGGCGCCGCTCGACCGTCCACCCGAACGATCTTGCGATCTCGCAAACGCTGTCCGCCGTCACGCTTTTTATGACGTTCTTGCTGGATGGCACCGCGAGAACGTACGAGTCGCCGACTTGCTTCACACCGATGAAGGCGGAGGTGGAGAACTCGTCGATCTCGGTTCTCGTCTTGCTGTCTAAATGCAGAGTAATCCCGAAGCCCTCCTTCCTGGCCCTCTCGCTCCAGCGGAGCACTGGAGCATAATTGCCCCCGACCTTGGCCGATCCGGTGCCCTCGGGAGCCGCGCGGTCGAACTCCTCGAGGATCAAGGCATCTACGGGATGCACGCCGTGGTACACGCCGACGGGGAGGACGTAGACACAGAACAGGTACTCGTCGGGTGGGTTCAGGCCCAACTGCGCGCACGAGCCGAACAGCAGGGGTCGGATGTACATGGCGGCCCCGGTCTCATGGGGTGGCACGTACTCGGCGTTGAGGCCGACGGCGAGCTGGCAGCACTCGACGAAGAGATTCTCGGGTACGCCCGGGATAGACACGAACTCAGCCGAATGCCGCATGCGCTGGGCGTTCTGGCCGGGCCGGAAAATGTTGACCTGGCCGTCGGGCCCGCGAAAGGCTTTGAGGCCTTCGTAGCACTGCTGCCCTGCGAGCGCGAGAGCGCCTTAGCGGCAGAGCGAGGCGCGGGCAGGGGCGAGGAGGCATTACCGTAGTTGAAGCCGGGCGCCATGCCGTGGATGCGCAGGAAGGGGTCCTCGACGAAGCGCGGCGCGGTCCACTTGCCTGTCGCGATGCTGTAGTGGCACTCGACATGGCCGTTCACTGGCGCGCGCCGATTAGCCTAGGAAGGAGCACGAGGGGCTGGGCTCGAGGGGGCTGCAAGCGCACCTTCGCGGACCTTGAACCCGATGTCGCTCCAATCTAGAGGCAGGGGCGTTAGCGGAGAAGAGGGCCGGGCTCCGGGCGGGCGCCGGAGAGAGGCGGCGACGTACCAATGGTGTTGACGGGAGGCGGGGGAAAGGACGCCATGGCGAGAGCGCGTTGGTGACGAAGGGCAGACGGCGGGACTTGGTTGTGGAGGGGATTGGGGAAAAGGCGCGGACCCGGGTATGTTTAAGTACGGAGGGTGAGAGCCGCGCGGTCGCCGCTCCCGGGCGCCTGGGCGCGCAAGCAAAAACTAATCATTAGCCACCATCGGCCTCTGCACTCAAGAGCGCCTTGCCCGGGATGGTTTGTAATACCATCTGCAGCTCTGCGCACTCTATTTTTTCGTGTCCTTCTTGGTGTTGTGCGCGCCGCGCTCGGTTGTCCCTGGGGTTCCGCCCGAGATCGGTGGCGCCACTATTGGCCACGTGACATGCGACGTCACGTGGTGCGCGACGGGGCGCTATGTAGCTGCCGGCCGCCCCGGGCCCGCCTCCACGCGGCCCGGCCACTTCGAACACCGAGTCTCGTTCGGTCACGCTTGCACGCCATGATACCTGTGGGTGGTGGCCGTCGCTTCCTGCTCCTCCTAGTCCTGGCCAGCGGCCTTCTCTTCTTCCTCTTCGCCGCCTCGCTGCGGTCCAGCCCTCGTGTCTCCTCCCTGGCCGGCGCTCCACCCCAACTTCCGCCTTCGCCCGCTCCCGTCGTCGGCCATGTCATCGCGCCCAAGCTGGGCAACGAGACGATCAAGTGGGTCACGCCCATCTCTCCCATCTCTTGACGTCCTCCGGGATGTGCACGCGCTCTGGACATGAACTCGGGCTAACGAGCTGCTCGCCTTCGCCTTCCCTCCAACTAGGGCCGAGCTAGGCCGCGCTGCTTGGAAGTTGCTGCACACCACCTTTGCGCGCTTCCCCGATCAGCCGACGGCCGACGAGAGCGCCGCGCTTGAGAGCTACATACGCCTCTTCCAACGTCTCTACCCTTGGTGCGCTCTCCGCCGCCCCCTCTACCCGCGCCACCGATGGCGCCGCATGCTGACGTGAACGACTTTAGCGGCGAGTGCGCCGAGCACTTTGGCCTCCTCCTCGAGCAGTTCCCGCCGCAGGTGTCGTCGCGGTCCGCGGCCGCGGCGTGGGGTTGCCACGTGCACAACGAGGTGAACAAGCGCCTGCGGAAGGAGCTGTTCGACTGCTCCAACATCGGCGACTTCTACGACTGTGGCTGCGCCGACGGCGACGAGGAGGGCGAGAACCCCAGCGTCGCGGCGGCGGCGGCGGCAGTGGCGGTAGCGTCGCCAAAGCCCGAGATGAGCGAGGAGAGGAAGGCGAAGCTGGCTGGGGACACCGGGCGGGACGTGGACGAAGACTTGCTTTCGGGGAAAAGGCCACTTGGCGTTGCGCATGAGGGGTAGGTACGTACCACGCGCGCACTCTGTACTTGCCGGTACGTAGATGCGCTCGCGAGAGACTTGGACGGGTGGGGACCGGGGGTAAAACCTGGCTTCCGCCTTATCTGGAGGGCTATGGGAAGGGGGTGGGGGCACGTGAAGCGTCGGAGGTGGCGAAGCGACGGCTGAAGGGCGCCATCCACCACGAGTTTCAGAGGCGGGCAGGGGGCCTCGGGGCCCGGGTTGTGTGTGTACTAATAATATACATACGTAGGATAGTGTACGTAGTGCTCCGTACGTAGCTGTTGCATGAAGGCGTAGGGCAGGCGTGGACATGCATGCACCCATGCACCTAGGACGCGGCGGGATGAGCTCTGCTCTGCCCAGCTGGCTACCTGCCTCCCTTGTCCCTACGCCCCTACGTCTCTAGGTCCCGCGCGGCGGCCGCGATGCGGGCAGGGGGCGGGACGAGGGCTGCCGCGTGACTGCTGCCAGGGACGAGCGCGTGGCCCGGGCGGGCGCCCCCGTGGGCGCGGTATCGATACGCGCCCGCCCGCGCCGCGCGCCCGCGCCGACGCTTCCCCCTGAGCCCGCGCGCCCTCGCCCGCGGCCCCAGACAAAAGCGCCCGCGACTGCCTCAGGCCGCGCCTCTGTCGCTCCGCTCTCCGCTCTCCGCCCTCCGCCCTCACCGCTTCTTCTCCTCCTTCGTCCTCCCCGCCGTAGCCTCCTCACGCCCCCGACGCCGTCCGCCCCCGCCGCGCCATGGTGTCCTTCTCCTGCGAGGTAAGCCCTTTCCGCCCACCCGCCGGCCGGCCCGCCGCCGCGCCGCCGCCGCTCATGCTGACCGTCCAGGCCTGCGGCGACGTCGTCACCAAGAAGAAAGCAGACGCCCACCGCGGCCGCTGCCAGGGCGCGCCCCTGACCTGCCTGGACTGCATGACGAGCTTCCATGGCGCCGACTACCGGTCCCACACCGTACGTGCCCTCCCTCCTCCCGTCCTGCCCGGCGTGCGCCGTCCGCGACGGGGAAAACAACTCCCCGAGTCGCACCGCGTCGCGCGCCGCCCCACCGCCGCCACCCGCGCGCTGATTGCTCCGACGCGCTCGCCTCGCCCAGAGCTGCATAAGCGAATCGCAAAAGCACCAGGGCCCGCTCTACCGCGAGAAAGGCTCCAAGGCGCGACAGCAAGGGCTCATCCCCGTCGACGGCGGCCAGGCTCTTGTGCCGCGCAAGCCCCACGTCGAGGACGCTCCGGACGCCGACACTGGCGCCGTGGCTGTTGTCAGCGCTCCGCCGCACTGCCCGGACCCGCCGCCCGCCTTCAACGTCTTCGACTTTCTCGTGGCCGACGATGGCGGCTCCGACGGCCGGCCGGCGCTGCCGCCGCCGCCTGCGCCGCCGCCAAACCCCGTCGACGAGTCGCGCATGATTGAGGACCACCATCCGATGCCTCGCGAGCTGCCCACCATCCCGGAGGAGATGCCACTCGAGGCCGAGTATCGCGTCCACGAAGCCATGCCCGGGGATTTCCCTCACGAGACGCCGCACCGCTACGGCTCGCCCTTCTACGACCCGCAGGAGCACTACGCCATCCGGGGCTTTGCATACGGCGCCGATCCCCTAGAGCGGTCCCTGGCACGGTACGGGTCATTTCCCAACCTCCCCACCGCGGGATCCGAGGATCCGGACCCCGCATACACAACTCCTGCGCCACGGCGCGAACGCGAACGCGAGCGCGAACGAGACCGGGACCCCGCGAGGCCGCGCGAGCGGCAAGCCACATCCGGCAAGTCAGACAAGAAGCGCAAGCGACAGCCCATCGAGGACCTGGACCTGTCGCGCGCACGCGCGCCACCCGAAGAGCGTGACGAGATCATGACGGACGCGCCCGCCACGATACACTCCGGCCTGACTGGGGGCCTGAATCGACTCCTCATGCGGCCAGATTTCCCACCCAGCCCTGATTACTCCGGAGGCGACGGCGCGGAACCTTCTCCGATGAGTCCGCTGAAACGAACCAGGCACCACCGCTACAGGTCCAATGCCGGGACGGTGAGGTCAGAAAATCACCGCGACCGAGGCGGCGAGCGGGACTCGAAGCCGCGAAAGACGTCGGGGTCATCTTCCAACTCTCAGCACGCCGACCGCGGCGACACTCGCTCCCAGAAGTCGTCGCGGCGCCGTCGCTCTTCTCGTTCTGAGCATGGCGGCGAGACTTCCCAGCATCATCGGGACCACCACCGGAGGCGGAGGCGACGGT
This sequence comes from Lineolata rhizophorae, assembly GCA_010093515.1. Classification (NCBI taxonomy): domain Eukaryota; kingdom Fungi; phylum Ascomycota; class Dothideomycetes; order Lineolatales; family Lineolataceae; genus Lineolata; species Lineolata rhizophorae. Next base: position 344,326 of record MU001682.1, on the reverse strand, counting down.
CTGGGTCGTCTTCGCCGGAGCAAGAGAGGCGTTCGGCCCCAAGGCCCCTAAAGGCAATCGAGTACCGGCCCAGTTCCGCGTCGGCCGAGCCCTCAGCCAACGCGGCCAATCAGATAGTGCTGCACGCCGAGGCGCGTGCCCCGGTCGTCAACTGCGCCGAGCTATTCATGTCCTTTGTCACGAAGGGCCCGGAATCCGGGAAGGGGTACAGCATGAACAAGGCTCTGAAGCGGTACCACCGCGAGATGTACCGCCTGAATGGAAAGGCCAACCCTAAAGCTGACGATGAGAAGGACCTGTGGAAAGCGCTGCGGCTGAAACGCAATGACCGCGGCGAGATTGTTTTGTTTGCTTAGGTGCTCTACATGCGCGCTGGGGGGCTAGGGAAGGAAGGCCGCCTGGCATGAGATGTGAGTGCCACGCGAGGTCACGCTAAGAGAGGGCTAGACTTGTTTTTAACTTTCATTTCCTACTTGCGCCGTTTCCAATGGAAAGGAGGGGGGGACCTAGCGCGATTATTTCTGCGCCAAACAAATTGCATGCTGTCAGTCAGACTGTAACTTTTTCTTCCCTCTCTCTCTCTTTACCAACGCCTGCCGCAGAATTTTCCTTTCAATGCTGATCTCCATGATCACCATGTCGACGCGTCCTTGGTCTAGCGTTTCTTCTCTTTTGTCCTTCTTGTATACTAGCTCTCCTCCGAGTGATGTGGAGGTGCTATTTCCTAGCAACTGGCGTTCTCCGGTTGGATTCGCCGGGCTGGTCCCCCGAGCACGTAATATTAGCTTCTTGCTCCTTCAGACGCCGGCTTTCCGCTTTGTACAGGCACGTGGGATGGACAAAGCAGGTGCTTCGGCGCCTCGACTAACCTAACTAGCCCAGGTCCTTGAACGAGACACTCCACTAGCCCTTCTCCTGCCAAGGCCCAGCAGATGTTCGCTATTCACGAGCGCCGCAACGCTGCTCTTCCTATCAGCCAACGACAATCGAACGCGCTCTTGCGACGGCCACGGCTCCACTATGGCCCTGATGACCGCATGTCCCAGTCACCGCGGGAACCCGCTCACGGCCCGCGTCTCCAGCGAAGGAGGCGGCTCACGGCCCAGGCGGCGGCTAGGAACACGACGACAGCGGCGGCGACCAGGACGAAGGCGACCCTGCCGCGGAGGGCGAATGCGTCGTCCAGGGCGGCTCTGGTCACGCCCCTTATGCGCTTGCGCCTATACCAACCGGGCGCGTCGGGCGCATCGGGCGCGTCTGGCGCATCCCGGTACGGTTCGGGCCCGGTCCAGGCACGGGCCCGAGCCCAGGCCCGCGGCGACAGGCGGGCCCAGAAGGGCGGCGGGCGCTCGCTGGCCGGCGGCGGCGGATGCTCGGCCGCGCGGTAGGCGCGGTTGCGGCGGTCGACGAGGAACAGCGACACGAGGAACGAGACGAAGAGGACGGGCGAGACGAAGATCTGCCAGGCGCGCGGTTATTCTTTGTCCGTTTTTGCCATGTCCCCATGGGCTGGGGGTCGTCGCGGGGCTGGCCGGCGTGCACGCACCCTGATGACGAGAGACTCGGGCGGGGTCTCCTCCTCCCCTCGCGGATGGAAGCCCGCGGGCCCGCCGTCGGCGCCGCCGGCCTCCTCGGGCGAGCCCGGGCGGCTCGGCGACCTGCTGCCCGCCGGGCTGGCCCCGGGTGTCGCGAGCAGCTCCAGGAACGGGTCCGATCTGGCCCTGCGGTGCTTGGGTCGCGCGGCAATTGGCCGGAGCTGCGGTGCCGACTCGCTGGCCATTTAGAGCCCCCTTCTTTCTTTCTCGGAACCGTGGTCGATTAGCGGCGAAGAGCCGAAGACGCGGCGAAGGTCGAGCTGGTTCGGAGGTACCCCCGAGCGCCTACCTCCCTACGCTGCCGGGTATGGACGAGGAAGTGAAGTGCGAGGTGCGGCGCTGCGGCGCGAAGCGTGCCGCAGCCCCGCGGTTGGCGCGGGCCGCGCGGCTCCGAGAGGGCCGGGCCCGCTCGCTACCTGCATACCCTAACAGTGTGCGCTACATATCCAGGTATGTACATACTACTACGTATGTACCTACTACGTAGGCACTCGTCTATCTCTTTGGCCGCACGGGACGATCCCGCCGCTAAAGATGCAAGATGTTTGCCTAACCCTATTCTGGCAAATGGCCTGGCATTAGTACTCACATGCAGCAAGTGCTCGGCGTCTTATTCAGCCCAGGCGCGTGGTTAAGGGCGGACGAAAAGCGGCGGCCGAACCACCACCGCCGCCCTCCCCCCCCCGGTCACCCAGCCGCCCATGGCGCTCCAGGCAGCAGCGTTTCTGCAAACTCCTTTATCCGGGCCCCCGCCTCTCTCCACGCCACGCTTCGGCCGGCTTTCTCGCTGTTTGCGCGGAGCTACGTCGTTCTCGGGCGAGACCGCGCCGGACCTGAGTCCTCGGCGGACAAATAAAAGCAACGGAGCTTCCGAACGCGCCGGAGAGATGCTTCCAAATCAACAGTCTAGCTCCACTGGCGGCTTCATACCGGACGAAATGCCCCGCGTGCCGTCGGACAGCAGCACCAGGAGGAAGATGCGGAAGGGAACTCACAGCTGCTTCGAATGTACGTGCAATCGGCCGGCTGCTCCGACTTCCTCGTCCCCTGGAGTAGTCGGCTACCAACACGCCGACCCCCCGTGCTCCACCCCCCCTCCCACTCGAACTCACCACCCCACCAAGCTCGTCCACACCCTTCCCAACCCGCTCTCTCGGCCCCAACTGGACTCGTGAAGGCGAGTCAATCCCAGTTCCGGACGAGCCCGTAACTCACTCGCGACACGCTTCGCAGGCCGCCGCCGCAAGATCCGATGCATCTTCACGGCGGACAACCCCAAGGTGTGCACCGAATGCTTCGCCCGGGGCTCGCAATGCGTGGACCAAGAGCACGCAGATAGCGATGTCATCGTCGACCAGCGCAAGAACCTCCGCGAGCGCGTCGCGAGGCTCGAGGCCTTGGTCGACGGCCTTCTCGAGGACAAGCAGAGCCCGTCGCCGGCCAAGGAGAAGGAGCCCCGGCGCCCCGGCCAATCGCTGCTCCCCCCAACCCCGATCTCCTCGGAGGCGTCTTCGTCCGTCCCCGTAGTGCCGGAGAACAATCCGGTTATGACCATGTTTGACAATGCTATAGTGCGTCCCCCCGCGTGTTACTCTTCCGGCACCTTGCCGGTTTTGGCACCTTGCCGGTTTTGGCGCTGTGGTTCGCGGGCGGGCCCGTCACGTCTCGCGCGGCGCGGTCCGTACATGTCGGGAATCTAACCTCGAGAAGTTCAGTCGCGCCGGATCCGAGAGTACGGCTTCGGGAAAGGACAGGTCTGATCATGGCGGTGGTTGCTACGCGACGCCCGCGTCTCGGACGGTCCCGGAGTATCGTCGAGCGGAGACGCCGTTCGCCGGGATCGATCCCGAAGACGACGAAGCGTTGGCTAGTACTGTTATGAAGGACCGGAAGGAGCGCACTCGGAAAGTCCTTATGCAGCATCTCCCCAAGCGCGACAGGATGTATCAGATCATGAACCAAAATCAAGAGTGGTGGATCACGTGGAGGCACAAGTGTTCCGGCACTTGGAAAAACGACGAGTCCCTGCCAAGCTTCGCGGATCGCGCCTTGCGGTCGGAGAACCCGGTCTTGATCGGGATCCTGCTTATCTGCATCGGTATCAGCGCTGAAACAAACATATTAGACAAGTACCTTGCTCTGGTTGATCATCACATCACCAGCGTAGACGAGTTCGCCGTCACGTTGGAAGGAATGGAATGCATCCTTCTCCAATCCAAGGTGTATGCGGACATAGGGCAGCCACGACGCGCGTGGCTTTGCTTCCGTCGCGCCGCGACGTACTGTCAATTAATAGTACTGTAGCCCGCGGTCCATTGTGGTATTCGCCTGCATTCGACTGACTCGTTGACCAGGGACTCCACCGCAATCACACTCAGTCTCAGACTCACGAGAGCCTTTGGTGGGCCATTTACTCGGGCGACCGCTTCCTGAGCTTGATGCTGGGTCTTCCATACTCTATCAACGATGCGCATTGCAACCTCGATATCAGGAAGGACTCTCTTCCCCAGGCCCAGTACTTGGCACGGCTTTCCCGCGTCGGTGGTCAAGTCATCGACAGAACTCAGGGACTCAAAGAGCAGTCTTTCCCCGCCGCGCTCGAAATCGATCAAGAGCTGGACAGCATTGCCTCCTTGCTACCCCCTAGCTTCTGGGACTCGACCTCGACATCGATTGACGCGACGCTCAGCGTGGCCGATATGAGGGAGAGACTGCTCTCTCAGATGTGCTTTCACCAGATCCGTGCCTACCTTCATCTTCCCTTCATGTTGAAATCGACGTCGAACCCCCGGTTCGAGTATAGCAGCAACGTATGCTTCAACTCGGCCAGGGAGTTGCTCCGGTCCTACCACGTCCTGCGCGGCACAACCGGACAGCCGCTGTACGAGTGCAAGGCCATCGACTTCATCGCCTTCACAGCCTCGATTTTGGTGCTGCTCAATCTTCTGGGTTACGGGCGGATGAGCCCGGTACACAACAGCCAGCGAGACGAGGCCGACTGGAGGCTCATAGAGATCTCCATGGGCATCTTTCAGCGCGCGTCGAACGAGAAAGGAGGGAAGGTGGCGGCGCAAAGCTACAAGGTCCTAGAACAGATCAGCAGCATCAGGAACGATGATTGCAACAAGGCCCAAGACGGCAGCGAGACGACCAAGATTTTCATCCCGTATTTTGGGACCATCACTATCCGCCGCGGCAACAAATTCAACCACCAGCCGATCACGCAGCCTGAGCAGCAGTCCGGGTTCGCCACGCCGCAGTCGGGCGGCTTCGGAAGCGCGTTCAGCATGCCGCAGGCGTCGCAAGGGCTTGCCGACGACCAGTGTCTGGCCTACGACGGGGTCTACTTGCCGCACGACACGTCGTACGACCAGACCATGCATCTGGGCGACGACTCCCTGGGGTTCATGTCGGGCGGCAATAACTTGCCGTGGGACAGCGCGGCCGAGATGGACATCGACCGGGACTGGAACTGGTTCTTCAACGATCTGCAAAAGCAGCAGCAGCCATTCACGCCGCTGGCGACTCCGCAGCAGCAGCAGCAGCAGCAACAGGCGTCCATGTTCTGAGGCGGCTTTCTCGGCGGGCGGGACGTCCGGCTCTGCCCATGTGGACGGGGGTAGGCGGCGGCGGCGGGTGCGGCTGGAACGGCCGGCACCCAACTTTTGCGCGTTGGCGGAAGCGTAGGGTCTTGGAGACCATGTACGTACCTAGATAGCTAGCTCGGAGCGCCGAGGCCTGGCACATGCAATGATACGGAGGATCCCCGCTCGACTCGGCGCGCATGTTGTTCTGAGGCCGGCGCGATGTGCGGCCCCGGGTGTGATCACGTGCGGCCGGCGGCTGAGGCGTCGCCGCCGGGCGTCGGCCTGCGAGCCTGGCCGGCGCCCACCCGTGCCCCGCCGCGACGCAGCACCACCGCCGCGATAGTCCGCCCGCCGCCACGCGCCCGCCCCTTCGCCCTTCCATCCAGTCTCGTCCTTGGCCGCCGCCGGCGCGCCCTCCCAAGCCGCCATGTCCAGCTTCCATCCGTTCAAGGGCAAGGTGAGCAAGCACTTCGGTGACCGGGTACGCACTCCGCCAGCCCCTCCCCGCCGAGCCCCGCCCGCCCCCGCTCGCTGCCGTGCCGCCAGAGGCTGCTGACGCTAACCCCCTGTGCTCGCGCCCTTCCTCCAGCTTTCTCCCGAAGATGCCTACCTCAGCTGTAAGCGCCCCGTGTCCCCTTTCCGCCGACTCTCCCGCCGCCGTCGAACCCATGCTGACCGCTCGCAGACTACGACACGCGCCGTAGGTGACGCCCGCCGGTCGCGGGCCATGCTCCCCTCGCGAGCGTCTTCATGCTGCTTCTCGCTAACCTGCCATCAGTCACGAGGGAGGACATCGACAGCATCAAGGATGACTGGCTGACCGACAATGCAAGGCGCCTGGGACCCCCCCGCTCCGGGGCTGCTCTGTCTCTCCGGCCGGCTGTTTTGCTAACTTCGTCGCGCAGGCCATCCAATTCTGGTGCGAGTGAGTGCCCAGACGGCGTCCCGAGCGAAGGCAGTGCTTACCTATAGCTAAAAAGGTACCTCGAGCAAGAGAAGCTCAAGAAGGAGTTTCCGGAAGCCAACATCATCCTCCTGCGACCCGTCATGACATACCTCCTCATGTTCGAAAACGACATCAGGGCACTCAAGACGGCGCTGCCGGATCTCTCCAAGACGACGCACGTCTTCTTGCCGGTGAATGACAAACACAGCGTCGACCAGGCCGGAGGCACCCACTGGAGTCTCCTCCTCGTAAGCATCATCGACGGCGTCGCCTTCCACTACGACTCGCTCGCCTCGTGCAACAAGATCGACGCCATGTCGGCGACTCGGAAGCTGGAGCAGCTCATCCGGAAGCCCCTGAGATTCATGGAGATGGAGGACTCCCCACAGCAGGACAACGGCTCTGACTGCGGCGTGTTCGTCTGCATTTTGATGAAGCACCTCCTGCTGAAGCGGTTGCTCCTCACCGACGCGAGGGGGAAGATCAGTATGACCATGGGGGACAGGCAGCTCAACGCCTGGCAGGGTAGGAAGGAGATGCTGAAGACGATTGAGAGCTTCCGCAAGGAAGGCGAGCGGAGGAGATCGTGAGCGCAGTCCCTCTTCCCATAGGCACTCGTGCCAAGGGTTAACTTTGTAGCAGGCGCAGCTTGAGCCCGTTTAATAATAAGGATCGCTCCAGCAGCCCCCCTCGCGTGGGCGAGTCGTAAGCGGCGATCTTGTTTTTATTTTCCGGCCTGGTGCCTGTGTGAATTTACGGAAAGGGCGCGAGGTTGAAATGTACGGGTAGCAATGCATTACTAGTATCTATGCTTCCTTCCTCATGGTATCGGGATTCACCTCCCTTCGCTTGCTAGCTTCCTAAAACCAAATACCAAATTGAGCGCGTGGGTAAACAACCTGTCTGGAGGACCGGCGTGGTGGTGCACGTTGGCCGGGTGATTTGGGAGACAATGTATCTAGCTTTTTTGGCCAGCTCCAAAACTTAGATTTCATTGCTGTCGTAGCTACTCCTAGAATGCTTAGAATGCTATGTCGGCATCCATACCCTCCCAAACTGCAATGGGGCCCTGCCGACGCGAATCTGTACTCGGGTCTCGCTCTATATCGTCCAGCAACAGCGCCGCGTCCGGCACGTCCTTGGCCAGCGCGTCCAACACGCCTTCCACCTTGTCCTTCATGCGCTTGACAGCGTCAACCTCGGCGCGCTTCATCTCCAGCTCCTCCTCCATCATCAGGATGAGCGTCTCGCGCTCCTGGTGCGGGCGGTACTTGTTGATGAGGGCGTGGGCGTTGAGGAACAGCCACGTGAGGTGGTTGATCTTGTCGACGAAGTGGGCCGGGTTGACCGCTAGGATGGCGACGAGCTCGAGGTAGTTGAGCAGGATCGCCTTGACCATCTTCTTCAGCTGGAAGGCGCGTTCCCTCGTCTCTTCGGGCTGGACGCCGGCGCTTGGGCGTGCGGCGGTAGCGCCGGCTGGCGATGCTTCGGGCGACTCGTAGAGCTGCTCGAGCTCCTGCTCCTTCAGCGAGTAAATGCGTTCGTGTGCCTGGCGGGCGATGGTCAGCATCGGCGGTGGCGGCGGCGGCGGCGGCGGCGGCGAGCGCCGGAGGAAAGGAGCGTGCGCACGTCCTTAGCTTCGCCGAAGCAGAAGTACTTGTCGGTCGGTGGCTCCGGCGGCACGAGGAAGCGTAGGTCGGGCGGCAGCCGCGGCGGGGCCCCGTCGTCGGCGCCGGCGGCTTCGGTGAGAGCGGCCGCGCGGGCGACATTGCTCGGGGTGAAGTAGCGGTAGAAGGGCGGCGGGGCCGGGTAGGTGGAGCGCAGAGCGTTGGCCTGGTCGTCGTCGTCGGCCATGGCGGCGGTGGAGGCGCAGCTGCGCGGACGCCGGGCGACGTGAGAGCGCAGCTCAGATGCGGCCCACGTGATCGCGCGTGCCCCGCGCGCCTCTGGTCGCCCAGGAAGCCCCCACCACGATGCTTGGCAGAAACCAGCTACGGCCTGTGGCCGCCTAATCACAATCACAATCAACAATATAGTCATCATCGTCACAATCATAAGTCCCTTCCACCGACGTCTCTATTGCCGTCCCTTTTATCATCACTGTTGTCGTCGTCACCGGTGACATGACCACCACACACATGGAGTGCACTCTCGGTGCGACGCACTCTAGATTGAACGGGAAGCGGAAGGAGGTGCGTCTTGCCCTCCCCATCCCGCTTCCCAAGCTTCTGACGCCCTCAGATCTCGGATGGGCTGTCCATTTTCGACGACGGCCCGGCCCGCAAGATCCGCGGGTGCTTCCATGAGCTATCATCGGAGGAAAGCTTGCTCGCGCATGACTCTGTCTTCTTGATCGATGCCTTCCACGGTGTTTCTACGGCACCGCTAGCTTCGAAAGTCCACGACTCAAAGCAGCGAAGGGCGGCCGTGGCACAAATAGCGAAGAATGCAAGCGAGTTCTACACGATCAACGAGTTCGGGGACCATGCTCCAGCTAGCACCGTCAAATGCCGCTCGGCCTTGTCAGCCCTCAAGCACGGTGCTCTAACGCCGACTGGCAACGGGCATGCTTCGGCGAACGCGGTTAATGGCGATACCTGGACTGCGCCTTCGACTTCAGCAGAATCTGGAGGCGAAATAAAGGCGGTGGGAGTCGGGTCAACGACCGCACCTGCGATCTATCCCGTCCGCTCCCGTCTCTGTGTTCCACCTGTCGAGCCTAGCCAGGCAGCGTCTTCTGTGGGACGGCAACAGATCCTCGAAGACGGCGTCAAATACATCCCGGCCGGCAATCTCGCGTTCGACAGGGTGAGACCGGCCGTACATCCGCGGGAACTTGACATTGGTGAGGTTTTTGCGGACAATGGGACGAAAGAACTGAATGGCTTCATCCGGGACGGGACTGATCTGTTCGCCATTCGGAACTACTCAGCAATGAGGGAGAAGTATGGCACGCTGGTCTCGGATGACGAATTGTGGGACTTCATCCTGAACAAATATTTCTTGCTGCCTCCTGCTAAAATGGCCTTGCTTGATTCTCAATTCAGGCGATTGCGGGACGGCAATCTCGCCTTTCTTTCCGGCTCGCCGGAGGTATCGGTGGACGAGGGGTCCGAAAGCGAGGACGGCGAGGTTCGCAAAAAAAAAGAAATTTACTCAATACGTCGGGAGCACGGCTGACACACGCTTAGAGTCATGGCTTTGCGGCGTCGATGTTCGGGGACTTTGTGCCGCGGTCGAGCGCGGAAAGGGGCCAGAAAGACACTAGAACCAAAAGCGATGGAGGAGATTGGAAGCAATCCGGCACGTATCGTAACCCTCAACTTGAGCCCGCGCCTAAAACCGTCCGACCGCATGAATCCCGTGACCACTCTAGCGAGGATGAAGACGGTGATGGCGATAAGGCACCTACCTTTCACCCAGATGACGACGTTCTAGACGTACGTGCTTCCCCTCAACCTCACCGCCGCCCCCGTCAACGGTGACGCGCGGAGCCCGCTTTTATCTTCATTTCCTCCGTGTTGCTCCCATGCTCACTTAAACAAGGACGAAACCGAAACGAAGACCCCTATCGTGGATCTCCTCCTCGGCCACGATCAGACATTCCATCAAACGGACGCCGACTCAGTTGCATGTCAGATTATCTGGGCCCTGGTTGAGCGTCGCAGCCGCAGCGAATTCGATGTAAGTAAACCCCTGCACTGAATTTGCTTCGCAAAATATCTCGGTCTAACAAATGCAACAGTGGGATACAGTGGGGTTTGACGAGGATGACAACGTTGTGGATCTCGAGTTGGAGGACGATTACGCTCTGGGGTCATCAATCAAGTCCACTTTCAAACTGACGCCGTTCAATGAGCACAATGTACGGCATGGAATCGAAAGCATTCTTCGTCCGCTCATTGGCCACAACTGGAATGCCTTCCCGGAACTCAAGCGGTGCTCCTTCATGTTCATATACATGGCCCCAGTAAGTTCTCAGCTTAACATCTCCACCGCCTAAGCTGCGGTGGCGACCACACCGATCGCTCCGGTTCCCAGTCGCTAATAGACGCAGAGCAACACTTCGACGTTGAATTATTTGAAGCCGCGCGGAATGACCTTGGATCGGAGCTGCGGCGAGTTCGTATCCGCTTTTATCAGGAAACTTCAGACCGACGTAAGGCTACATCCAGCGGTGTGTGAGAGCTTCGAGCACTATGACGCTGGTCAGCTTAACGGGCGAATTACGCAAATGAAATTAGAGTATGGGCGCTCGTTGCAAGAGCTTCACTTCGAAATGTTTCGAGCGTTTCGGATACCTTGGCGCAGGTTTCGAGAGCGGAAGCTAGACCAAACCTTTAGAAGATTTGTGATTCACAACAGCAGCCATTTTCGCCAACTGAAGCATGAGATTCCCTTGATTGCCCTGTGGGAGGAATTTTCCGGGATCAAGTTCTGAGCCGCGTCACACGGCACCAGGCACGTTGGACCGGGAAGTCCCCAGCGATTGCGCCTAGCGGCGGAAAGTATTGCTATTACACAGGGCGGCGGCCCCGGATTGAGCTTCCAACACTGTAGCATAGCTTGTCAATACCATTGATTCGAGCCCATATCGACTACTCTTTCTCAGAAACTGTGAGCGGGTAGTCACGGAAGGTCACAGAGGGCGGCGACGGCTGCTATCACATGACAATGTGGTCGCGCGGCTGCAGCAGGAAGCAAAAGGGTTTGAATTCTGATTGGAGAAGGTCAGCAGCGGTCACGGTGGGGCCGCCGGATATGCATCCATTCGCCGCGTCCAGCCCCAAGCAAAGTGAAGATGAGAATCACGCGCTCGCTAAAGCCTCATGCACAGTTGGTGCCACTATCTCAGTCTCCTGGCCTCGCGCTCCGACTCTAGCAGACAAAGGATGTCGTTTTCGCGCACTGCGGCGAAGCGGCGCACAGGTTAGCAGCAGGACCACAGGGACGGACAAGGGGGGGCATACCAGGACCCTTGACGTTGCGGATGATGCTGCGCGTAGTGTCGTCCATGAACTCGACGCGGACCTGGGTGACGCCGCCGCGGGAGCCTGCGCGGGAAGAGATCATTAGCAGCCGGACGCGGAGGAGAGAGGTGGCCGAGGAACGCACCGGTGCGGCCCAGGACGCGGGTGACCTTGACGAGCTTGACGGGGACCTTTGTGGAATCCATAGCGAGAGCGCGATGTGCGTTGGCTGCTCGCGACGAGGGTGTTGGGAGGAGGTGACTGCGCTGGTGGTCGAGCTGGTGGTCGCGGTGGAGGAGGAGAGGAATCGTCGTCGGGCGGCGGCCAAAAATGCGCCCGAGCTTGTGTGGGCAGCGCGCCGGCGTTTAGCGAGAGAGGGGCGAGCCTCAAAGGGCCCGGCCGCTGGCCCCGCAGCCCACAGAGCCGCACGGCCGCCTTTGGCCGGTCTCGGAGCCGCCCGCACTCCGCCGCGCTCTCCCTCGACTCACCATGCTCCATTCTCCGTCCTCCACCCGCCATCCGCCTCCGCCTCCGCCCTGTTCTCACGAGTCGGGGCCGCCATGATGGAATTGGCCGAAAGGTACGCCCAGTCTCCCTCACCACGCGGCGCGTCGCCGCCGCCGACTAGCTAACCGCGCCTCCGCAGCCTCGACGGCCGGCTGCTCTTTGCCGTGCCCAAGAGTACGTCGACACCGCAAAACCCTAAGCTCCCCTCGCCTTGCTCCTAGCCGCCAGCCGATGCCTGTCGCCCGGATGCTGACCCCGCCGCGACGCAGAGGGCCGCCTCCACCAGGCCTGCCTCGACCTCCTGTCCGGCAGCGACATCCAATACCACCGCCACACGCGCGCCGACATAGCCCTCGTTAAGAACCTGCCCATGGGCCTCGTCTTCCTCCCTGCCGCCGACATCCCCACCTTCGTCGGCGAGGGCCGCGTTGACCTCGGCATCACGGGCCGCGACCAGGTCGCCGAGCACGAGGCCGGTACGCCGCCGACGCCGACGACGGGCGTCGAGGAGGTGCTCGACCTCGGCTTCGGCGGCTGCAAGCTCCAGGTCCAGGTTCCCGCCAAGGGGAGCATCCATCGCCCCGAGGAGCTGGTCGGGCGCACCATCGTCACGAGCTTCACCAACCTGACCGAGGCATACTTCAGGGACCTGGAAGGCGCCGCCGAGGAGAAGCCCAGGCTACGCACGACGGTCAAGTACGTGGGAGGAAGCGTCGAGGCGGCGTGCGCGCTCGGCGTGGCGAACGGCATCGTTGACCTCGTCGGTACGTTTCCGTGTCGCCGTCTCCCACCTTCAACGTCGGCGCGCTGACGCCTCACTCGTAGAGTCCGGCGCCACCATGCAAGCCGCAGGCCTCAAGGCCATTGCCACTGTCTTGGACAGCACGGCCGTCCTCGTCAAGTCGAAGCGACCGTCCGACCCCAAGCTCGTCGACAAAATCGCGTCGCGGATTCGCGGCGTCATTAGTAAGAGACTGCGTTTCCGTTCAACTTACACGAACTTCAGCGCGCGGGGCCCGTTGCTGACTGAAGCGCGCCAGCTGCTCAAAAATACGTCCTTTGCGTTTATAACGTCGAGCGGTCCAAGCTCGATCAAGCGTGCAAAATCACCCCTGGCAAACGTGCTCCAACAATCAACCCGCTCGAAGAGTCGGGGTGGGTGGCCGTCAACGTCATGGTGACACGCAAGGACATTGCCGTGGTGATGGATGAATTGGATGCGCTAGGGGCGTGCGACATTTTAGTCACGAAGATCGACAATTCGAGGACTCAAGCATAATTGTTCTGTTCACTATCCTATCTCGCTACTTTTGGCCATTTTGACGTTCATGTAGATCTCTGTGGCGCCCAAGGTATCCCTAACAAAAAGCTAGACTTTAATTCGGCCTAGGTGGTGGTAGTAAAGGATGATAGACCTACTAAGCACGCAACAAATAAAAGTTTCTGAAATTGGGCAGCAAACGACACAATGGAAAAGGAAATGCCGGTAAATTTTAGGTAGTTGAAAATCACGTGCAGGCAGAAAGCATTTTGATAATTATATCTGCGTGGAATCGCTGACGTGGTTTTGGAAGTGGATTGGCATCATCTCAGGACTTGAAGATCTTCTCGAGCCCATCGAGGAGAACGTCGGCTGCAAGGTGATTGGTCAGATTCGGTGGAAACACAATCTCAAGAAGACCAAAGGGCAAGGCAAAGTAACTCACCATGATGCTTCTGAAAGATGAGCATCGGCCTCAACCGCACGGCGCGTTCCCCGCTCCCACCAACATTGATACCAAAGCTCTTTGCCCGCTTCAGCACCTCGTCTCGGCGCGGACTGTCCCAAGCAATGAAGGTGCCCTGCCCTTTGCCCCTCAGATTCCCGATCTCGCCCGGGTACTTCCCCGCCAGCTTACGCAACTCCTCGTAGACGTACTCGCCCGTCGCCGCCGTGTTGGAGACGAGGTCAAGCCGCTCGATCTCGTCGATGATGCCACGGAACAGCAGGGCACGCGCCGGGTCGCCCATCCACGTGTTGAACTGGCGGTACGGCTTGTTGGGCCGGAGATCCTCGTTCCCGAAGTAATAGCCCGCCGTCTGGGCCTTCTTGGAGAAGGTGACCATGTCCGGGGGGTCCTCGAGGCCCCAGTGCTCGTGAGCCCAGAATCGGCCTGTGGCGCCCACGCCCGTCTGCACCTCGTCCACGATGAGCAGGACGTTGTGCTTGCGCGTCAAGTGGCGCAGCTCGCGGAAGAAGGCCGGGCTGGCGTGGTTGTCGCCGCCCTCGGACTGGATGGGCTCCACGACCACGGCCGCCGGTGGGAGCGGCCACTCCTTGATGAGGCGCTCCGTCTCTTCGAGGCAGCGGGCCTCCTCGGCGGCGTTGTCGGCCGAGTGTTCGTCCAACGGATACTTGCACCGCGGGAACGGCGCGTGTGGCCAGTTGAAGGCCGGTATGTCGAGTTTGTGGATGGGCTTCGAGCGCGTGGTGCTCAGGGACCCGAAGAGGCGGCCATGAAAGGCAGATGAGAAGGAGAGGATCGACAGCTGCGGCGCACCCGGCATCTGGTTCTTCATAGCCGACGAGATCTCGTCGTGCGTGAAGTCGATGTGGGCCCCACCACGTTCCATGCGCCGCTTCCACATGAAGGCCGCTTTATAGGCGAGCTCGTTGGCGTCGGAGCCTGATTGGGCCGTGAAGACCTGGTCCAGGCCGCGGGGCGCGACCTTGAGGATGCCGGTGCTCAGGATCTCGGCCCAGTCGTGCTGCGGGAAATTTCCAAGCGCGGGACGGTTTACGATGGCGCTTGCCATCTGTGGGCTGCGGGCGACCTCGAGGAGGGACGGGTTGTTGTAGCCGACGGGGATGGAAGCTATCTGCGCGTACCTGGTGTCGACCCGAACGTTAGCGTTAGAGTCGGCCGCGACTCGACGCCCGGCGACGGCGGGCTCACACGTCAAGCAGCAAGTTGCCGTCTACATCGGCGATGCTATCTCTAAGAGTCAGCACACTGAAGTGGTCCCGCGGCCGGAGCGGCCAGCGAAGGGCAATGCCCCGAGGAAGTCTCACTAGTTGCCAAAGCTTTTCGAGTAGTCGGCCACCATGTTCAAGCTGCGCGTGTCGAACACCTCCTCGAGCTCCTTGGCGGCGGCCTTGCCATTGGGCCCCGGAATCTCCATCTTGACAACGGGCCCCTTGGCCTCTTGCGGGAACAGCGGATGCTCTGTGGCGCGACGTTCCGACGCCGACGCGGCCGCGGCAGTAGCCAGGCACCGGAGGCGCGGCGAGGGTAGGGCGGCCGCGGGCCGGCGGCGTGCCGCAGCGAACGCCGCCACCGCCGCAGGGCGCAGCTGGGTCGAGGCTTTCACGGCCGGCTGCATCGCGACGAAGGGTCGGGGCGGGGCGGGAACGGGGTGGAAGGGCGAGGGCGAGGCCGGCGGGGTAGGCGCAACGAGCTTTATACGCGCCCCGCGGCGGGTGGAGAGTGGGGAGCGCAGCGGCGCCGCCATGCCCCATGGGGCTGGTGCACGCGAACACCCGGCCAGGCGCCCCGGCCAGCAGCGGGTCCAGGCGCGGAACGCCGGCCTCGTTGCATGACCTCACGCCGCCCGCGACGCGGTGATGTCGGGTGCGTCGTGCCGCTGCAGACGTTGGGTTTCTCATGCCTCCGAAGCTGCCTGGCTCTGCACCTGGCGGGCGGGTCTGCAGCTCGCGGCTTATATGGCTGCGGCGGTGCGCAGCAGTGTGCAACTCGTTCTCGACGTCCTAAACGGGTCCACTAGGTTTAGCTATCGTATGCGAACCGGTCTAATACATTGAGGAGTCGCATCGGCGCAGAGAATAGGATACATAATAGATACATTCGTCGGCAGAAGCGGTCGCCGCATGAATCTGACAAAGTACCGCTCACTCAGCCGCCCAGCCGCCCATACGCACTTCAACACCGTGACGCCTAGAGCGAGAGAAAACTACACTGGGGAGCCTTCGCCGTGTTTCGTCGAGAGCGCCTCGGCAGCGCACTTCGGGCTGCACGCCCTGCGAAGAAATGGGAGAAACAACGACCCGGGCGTCCACGTCAGGGAATCAGGGTCGTGGTGCCAGTACTGGATCCACTCGGCGCGGGCAATGACGTACTTGCTCCGGCACACCGAGCAGAGTCTCCCTTCCCTCGCCTTCGTGGCCTCGTCGAGTCCCGAGACTATCTGGCTGGGGCACCCCGGAGGAAGGAGCTCCTGGAGCTGCGTCGACAGGCTGGCCGAGGCGCACGTGCGAAGGCACAACTCAAACAGCGAAGGGACGCGGCTTTCCAAATGGCCCGCGTGGGCGAACTCGATGTCGGGATTGCCAGCGGGGATGACGCGCTCCTGCACCCGCGACGGTGGCGTCGCAGACCCCTGTATGGGAGACCCGTCAGACTTTAAAAGAGCCGGCGGAGTCGAGGCCATGTAGACTGGGTCCACTTTGAAACAAAGCGCGCCGCCGCGACCGCACCGGCAGCGGAGATTTTCCCTGGTCGTCGGGGAGTGCTTGCCGCTGTGGCCGTCAGCCTTCATCCTGAGATACAACGTCTTCTCCAGACCGCGCACCCAACGCAGGAATTCATTCGGCGATTCCTGGTCAGCCGGAGTAGACTCCGTCTGCGGCTGGGCGGTGCTTGGAGTGCCGACAAGCCATGGCGCCTCCTCCGCGTACAGCGTGTCTAGACGCTGCTGGTCAGTGTTTCCAGCACCGAACAGCATCCGCGGAGTCACCGAGTTCTGCATATCAAGGTCAAAAGGCTGCACAAAAGGGTTTGGGGACGCTGTGAACCGTCTCAGTCTCCCGCCGGAGCCGAAGAGGCGGAGCAGTTCGTACGGCAGCCACCGGAGCAGGTTTCCGGAGAGGTTGAGCTCGACCAAGTTCACGAGGTTGGAAATCGCAGGTGGCAGTTCGGTGAGTCGGTTGTTGCGCAAGCTCAGAACAGTGAGGTTTTGGAGGCTCCACAGCTCGAACGGGAGCGATACGAGCTCGTTGCGAAAGAGATAGAGCTGGAGGCGTGGCGTGAGAGACTCGTAGCACTCGGTGTCTGAGGCGACATTGAAGGCGGGGGACTGTCGGACCAAGGTCTTCAAGGGAGCGAGGGCGTCGCCCTCCAGATGCACGAGGGACTGATCGCTGGGAAAGTTTTAGTACAGCAAAGGGTGGTGCCGGACGGGCGCACGTACGATAAGTCGACTATCTCTCTCCCCGTCTCCAGGCAATGCGAGACTTCCCTGCGGACGCGGTCGGCAGCGGGATCCGGGCGCGAGGGTGCTTGCTTGGTCTGGGAGGCGGGAGGGGCATCCGTCAAGGCGGGTACGGCCGGGCCACAGGCAACGGGCACGGGCGGGAGCGCAAGCGAGTCGTCGCTCCCGTCGCTGCCCATCCACACGCCGCTATCCACGTTGCGGGCCAGGTCCCCCTTGGGCGCTGGAGGCTCTGCGCAAGCCCGTGCCGCGTCCCCGTGGTGCCACCACGGCCCGTGGTGGAAGCGCTTCCGCCTTGGGCGGGCGTAGTCGTCGACGGACGCGTCCTGGATGTCGTCGCTGGAAAAAACCGGGAGATCGCCGCTCGACGATCTGGCGGCAACATGGCCGGAGTCCGCGTGAGGCCGCTTGCGCGGGGGCCGGGCGGGGAGCGGCGGGGAGCTTGACAAGTCGCGCGCTGGGGGGGAAGAAGGTAGCATGGCGGCTGGTAGCGGTTGCCGCGTGAGGGCCAACGGGGGCAGAACAGCGGACGACGATGAGGGCGAGGAAGAGCAGGAGGACAGGGCAGAAGATGAGAGAGAGTCGAGGGTGGAGGAGGGCAAGAAAGCAACGCGCGTCGGCGGAAGGATGGAAGGCGCGGGCTCGGCGTCGGCCCCGCGCGACACGTGTGCGACGCGAGGTCGCGTGAGTGCGCGGCGGCCTCAACCCAACAACAACGCCATGCCCCGCGCTCCTTGTCCCTGCCAAGCGCGCGCGCACCCCACAACCCCCGACCCGGACGAACTCCGCACCCGACCACCAACCGCGTCCGCCATGTGCGTAGAAATCTCGGACGTCTTCACATGTGAGTCGAACGCCGTGTTTCCCTCCCCTAGCCCCGTCCCGTCTGCGGCCCGCTCTAACGTGAACAGCCTCGCAACACACGGTGCCGTCGCCTGACGGCGAGTTCGTCGCGGCGCTGGGCGGCGGCCGCCTCACGGTCCGCTCCGTCGCGTCGCAGGAGCTCGTGCGGAGCATCGCCGTCGGCGCTGGCGCCGGATCCAAGGCGACCTGGCTCCGCTGGGGACCCGGCGCGCCGCGCAAGCTGCTGGTGGCCGACGACGAGGGCGCGAGAGTGTGGGACCTGGGCGACACGAAGTGGAGCGCCACCATCGACAACGGCAGCGCAGGCATGGGCCGCATCGTCCACGCGGACTTCGGAGGCTCGGCCGACGAGGTGCTGCTGGCGTCCGACTTCGCGGCCAAGCTGACGGTGTGGTCGCTGCGCAGCGGGCGCAGCGTGGAGATACGAGACCCCAAGTTCACCACGGGCCGGGGGTTCGGGTACCGGCCGAGATCAGGAATATTCTCGCTACTATCACGGCCTGGCCCGCACGACGTGGTGACGCTACACGCGCCCGGCACGTACAAGGTGATGCGCACACTGGCGCTACCCACGGTGGACGCGCAGGGCCTGCGGTGGAGCCCGGATGGGCGGTGGCTGGCGGCGTGGGACACGGCCAGCGCGGGCTGCAAGGTGGTGGTGTACACAGCCGACGGCAATCTCTATCGCACGTACACGGGCGCGGGCATGGGCGCGGACGACGTTCCGGAGGGTCTGGGCCTGGGCGTCTGCAGCGTTGCGTGGACTCCTCGCGCGGACATGCTGGCCGTCAGCGGCCACGATGGGCGCGTTGCGCTGCTAGGCACTCGAACCTTCTCGCCCGCGGCCATCCTGGCTCACGCGCCCGCGGTGCGGCTCCCCCATGGGCCTGTTGTGGTTGAGCAAGTGACAGCAGCCCGCGAGCGCCGCTACGAGCCTGCGACGCAGCCGCTAACGCCGCCGCGTGCGCCCGAACCCACGCCGCCAGCGCGCGTCGCACTACTCGCCTTTGATGCTGCCGGCACCGCCCTAGCCACGCGCGACGATGCCGCGCCTACTACGCTGTGGCTGTGGGACCTCGCCCGCCTCGCGCCGCTCGCCGTCGTCGTCCAGCACGCACCCATCCGCACCCTTCGTTGGCACCCCTCACGCGCCGGCCTGTTCCTACTGTTGTGCGCCCACGACGAGCCTGTCCTCTACGTCGGCGACACGCGGCGCAATGATGCGCCCAGAATCCTGCGCCTGCCGCTGAATGGACCCGCGGCCCGGCTCGACGCCTGCTGGGTGTCCACTCCACTCGACCGCCCGCCTGTCTGTCTTGTTCGTGGCCCCGCGGGCCACGTACTGGTTTGGCCGGATGGCCGCGAAGCCGCCGATGACGACCCGAACGAGGTTAGCGCGGCCTTTGATGACAGCTTCGGGTCCAGCTGGTTGGGGACGACGTAGCCGGTGGGTCGGGATGTGCTCTTCTCATCTCCTTTTCGTCTACTAGGTTGAATGGCGTGAAAAGCACAAAAAAGTGCTGGGGAAATGGTGAGGATGCTTTAGGCAGCTTGCGTGCGACCCCGCATTCCTCCATGTTTTGGCGCAGGACGCTCCATCACGTTGTAAGGAGTAGTCGCCCCGGGTGCGAACGAAATGCCATTGAAATGCTATCGACCCGGATCCCAATGCTATCGGCCAAGTGCCCCGCGCCGCCCAGTTCATCCCCTTAGTGGCAGCACGTGCTGGGCCGTGCACGGCTGCCTACACAGCGGGCATTCGGGCTTCTCGCGGCACCAGTCACCGATACAAGCCCAGCAGAACACATGGCCGCACGTGGTTACGGCCGGGTCCTTCATATCCTCGAGGCATAACGTGCAGCGCCGCTGCTGCGCGGCTCCCATCCAGGCCATGGTCGCGGGCCGCCCGGTCGCCTCGGTATCGAGCCGGTACCGCGGCCCTGGTAGCACGGGCGTGCCGGTCAGCCGCGCCACGCCCTCGGCGCTACGGAGCCCGCCGGGGCCGGTGGGGGCACCCGTCGAGAGCAGCAATGCATTGTTGCTGCTGTAGGCGGTAGGGTCGAGCGAGACGTCAGCGCCGTCGCCGTGACCAGCCCGCACCTCGGCCCCAGCCGCAAATGCGTCGCGCATATGCAACCACCCCTGCACCGCTAGCTGCGCCACGAGCAGCACGCCCAGCACCTCGTAGCCGACACGCTGCCCTTCTTCAGCCTCCACCTGGCGCGTGAAGACGTAACGCAGCCGCCAGAGGCGCTTGCCGATGTGGTAGTAGGCCCCCGCGAAGTAGAAGGTGGCGAGGGAAACTGCGTAGACGGGGGCTGGGGACGTGATGTTGTCGAGGTTCGCGAGCAGGTAGGCCTGGACGACGGTGGATAGCCGCCGTGCGCCGGCCCCTCTGGCAGCCTGCGGGCCCTTTCGGGGGTTTTCTCGCTCCTGGTCGCGGTGTCGCTCCCTCGACGACGCTCGCGCGGCCTTCCGCATATTCGATTCCAACTTCGAGCGGACGCGCGCCCGGAACGCGGGCAGCATCTTGCCCAAGACGTACGGCAGCAGCACGGACGAAAGTATGTACCCAGCGCGGCGCGCCAACGACGGCAGGCGTACGCCACCGCCCCCGCCGGCGGCGTCCTCCTCGACTTGGACAATGTCGCAGTACTCCTCGCCCAGCGTCCGGTTGCCGACGAGCGTCGTCAGGCAGAAATAGAGCAACTCGGCGAACGTCTTGGCCTCGGCGGCGAAGCGGTGCGCGAAGCGGGCGCCGTAGAGGTCGCGCGCGATGGCGGAGACGCGCTCGTAGAGCACGCCGGAGAAGTAGGCGTCCTTCTGGTTGGAGCGGATGATGTCGGGCGAGGCGGCGTAGGGGTAGCGGTGCGATCGGGCGGGAGCGGCCATGGTGACAGCTGCGCTGGGGTTCGGGGCCGGCGATGCGGAGGCAGAAGTTTCAACCGAGTGCGACGGGGACATCACGGTCCGGTGCAAGCCGCGGGCACAGGTCGTCGTGCTGCCGTGCGGGCGCGCTGTGGATGGTGACGCTCCTTTTTCGTTGTTTGTTGATGCGGCGACGTTCACACATGCCGAGGTTGGAGGTGACGGGCGCCGAAGGATCCCGGAGGCATGGCTCATGGGTCCTTCCCCGGGCGGCCCCCGCGCGCTAGCCCTCCCCACAGCCGTTTATTGAAATCGGAACATGCAGAGTCCAGAGGTGCCTACGTCCAACGCTAAACACTACGCTGGTTCAAAAAGGTAGGTCTACTCGAATTAAACAAGTCCCGCCGTTCAAAAGGATGGTTAATTCGGCTCTCGCCGCCTTTGGGTGTAGCCAACCCGCCCGCAAAAAGAAGGTCCAGATGTCTACACGTGGTAGCATTAGCTCGGGAGCTTACTTTGCTGATAGGTATTCCACGACATCCTTCATCCAATCGGCCTCCACTGGACCCCCGGCCCTCTCGGACAAGAATCAACAACTTCCTCATCAAACTAATTTCGAACGACAACTCCTTTGCAAGTCCAGTCTTGCTCGAGACGCATCGCGCTGATCCCCCTGCGGTCTGGCCGATCGAGCTTCGATCGACATCCAACCCGACAGCTCTCGGGAGGAGAGCTTGTTAGTAGTTATCCTTTGTTTCTCCTTTGATTTGAGCGTGAGGCTTATTAATGAATAGGTCAGGTGAATTGACTAGTCTTGCGCCCACTTACTAAGTGCGAGCGAGCTTGCTCTTTCGGGGTCTCCTTAACCCTATGGAGAGGGGAGGTTAGCATGGAAAAGAGAACGTAGCGCAGGGGAGAGTGCGCAGCGCAGGACCATCCGTGTAGGTCAACCAATGGCAGATCCAAGCCCACTATTCATGGGAACTTCTGGCATGGTTTTATTGGTTTTAGAGATTGGTGCGGTCGGGTGACTTGCCATACATAGTATGCACACTCCAACTACCGACGGCCATCATCTACCTGAGGCACAACGGGAGCCCTGGCCACAGCCATCCCCAGATTCCCCACACCTTACCCCCGGGAGAATCCAGGTACGCATGTAATTTCTCCGAAAGCCCCGCATTGTCCTATATGAAGGAATATACAAGCCTCGCCAAGCACCAGCGACATATTTATCATGGCCGCCCCTGGTGGTGGCGGCGATGGTCGCCCGTCCCTGCCAGCGCATTTGGACTCGATCCGTCGGATTCCACGACTACCGACCATTCAGAACTCGTCATGCTTCGTTTGTTCGGTGGGTACGTACTCGGCTGGCTCGCCTTGGTCGCCCCGGCGGCGGCGCAGTGCAGCCGGGAGATGCTCGTGGACACAACGGACGCGTACGTCGCTGCTCAAGAAACCGGCGACGTGAGCGCCATGACCCTGGCCGATGACGTTGCCTACCTCGAAAATTACGGCGACGTGGCCATTGACTCCGGGTTGCTCGCGCAGGGCCTTGCCATCGACCACAGCCGCAGCACGCATGACACCACGTTGTGCGCGACCTACACGGAGCTCATCATCACAGACCCGTCTCACCCGTACGTCATCGGGACGCAAATGCAAGTCGCTGAAGATGGCTCGGTGACGCAGATATCCTCCATCGTGACCGACGACGGCGACTGGCTCTTCGACGCCGAGGGCACCCTCCAGTACGCCTCGCAGGAGACTTGGGACCCGATCCCGGAGGACCAGCGCGACACGCGCGAGACGATCCAGGCGGCCGGCGACGCATACCTGGACCTGTTCAACGACAAGAGCGTCGAGGTGCCGTGGGGCACCCCGTGCGCGAGGCTCGAAGGCGGCATGTACACCGGCCAGGGCAACCCGGACGACTCGTGCAACGTCGGCGTGCCGGACGGGCTCGACCTCACCAACCGCCGCTACGTCATCGACGAGACACTGGGTACCGTCGACGTCTTTCTCAACTTCGGAGGGCCCAGCGGCATGCCAGACAGCCACGAGTTCCGCGTCGAGAACGGCAAGCTCCGCTACGTCCACACCATGACTGTCATGGAGTAGCGCGCAGCGCTCAGCGGGGCAGCTGGTAGTGGGTGGCGGGCGGCATGTAGCGCGTAGACATGGCGATAGTTAGCAATAAGCAGTCATGTACAGAGTATATACTCAGCAGACGAAGCATCAAGACCTCGCGTTGGGACAGCCTCCCGCGATTAAAGTTATGTGATATCTTCTCACCGAATAACGGGGAAAAAAGGTGTTCTGCTCAGCAGCTCCTGAGCAGCCGACAACGCCAAAATGGGAGAGGCATTTTTGCACGTAGAGATATAAATACGGCCGCTGCAAACCAACCTGTTCAGGTTGCTCGAGCCTAGATGCTGTTCGTAGGGCAGAACTAATTCGGCGTCTTGTACGCAGTGCAGCGTGCCATATTTCCTAACGCGTAACATGCGCCGTCGCACGTGCGCCCCAAGTGGCACACCGCCCCAAGCCGGGCCGACCACGCTCCGTTACAGAAAACCACCGGACTCCTTTTCCGTGCCGCCGTCCGTCACAATCCTCCGGCGCTCGTTATTCCAAACCCGCCCGCCGTCGCTATGGCAGCACCCGGCGCCCCCGCCAAGTTCTCCCTCGCCCTAGGGGCCAAAAAGGCCACAGCGCCGCCGAGCGCCTCGAGGCGTCCGAAGTCTACCCTGCGCGACTCCGACGACGAAGACGAGACGCCCCGCGCCCAGCACATCTCCCACTTTGACCAAGCCGCCGGTGGTGCCTACGACGTCGAGACTCGCGAGCCCGAGAAGAAGCCGCTGGTTATTGAGGCTCAGCCGAACCGCAACTGGCGCGATGAAACCAAGCGCCGACGTCAGCGCAGCTCCCTGCCTGGTGAGGCCGGCTCCGCCACTGGCGACGCTGCCGAAAAGCGTGGTGACACTCTGAACGGCGGCCCACAGGCCTACGGCTTGACCGTCGTGTCAAGCAAGCAAGATTCGCGGGATGGCGAGGGGAGCACAGCCGTGGAGGAGCACAAGCCGGAGCCCGCTAAACAGTTGACTGAGGACGAACGTGCCCTCGCCGCTTTGCTAGGGGAGAAGGCAGGGTCCAATCTGACGATTCCCGCCGTGGATGAAGACGAGGCGTTCCGGACCGATTACAGGGATGCGCCTGATGTCCCGACGCTCCAGGACTACGCAGCCGTTCCCATCGAGGAATTCGGCGCGGCGCTTCTCCGCGGCATGGGTTGGAAGGACGGCGAGGGTGTTGGCCGCGGAAAGAGGCAGCAGGCGGCGAAGCCTCGCATCCTAGAGAAACGGCAGGCCCTTGGCGGGATTGGCGCCAAATTTGATCCGTCGGTCATGGAACTCGGCTCGTGGGGGAAGGCAGCAAAGGGCAAGGAAAAGATGAACAAAGCACCCATTCCCATCCTGATGGAGGACGAGAAAACCGGCGAAAGAGTGACCGAGGAGGAGTACAAGAAGAGGCTAGAACGCGAAAAGTTGGTCGAGGACGAGCGACCCTCGAAGCGACGCAAGCAGGACGATCTTCATCGGGACCGCAGTCGCGATGCGCGCGATCGGCTCAGACGCGATCGCTATGGTAGCGATGATGATCGCGACAAAACGGCCAGGGACCGCCCAAGGAGGGACCATGACAGCGACAGAGACTACCACCGGAGGGCCCGGGAAGGCCGCTGGAGAGAAAGGCATGGTGACGACGAGGAGCGCGACCGCAGGCGAGAGGATCGGCGGCGGAAAGATAGGCACGGCAGCGACGACGAGCATCGCCACCGGCGCAAGGAACGCTCACGCAAGGACAGGAACCATGGCTATGACGACCCGAACCGCAAAGAGTGGGACCGCCGGAAAAGGGACAAGTACGAGAGGGATGACGAAGACGACGTGGGCAGAGATTACCGCGAACGGGACCGAAACGGCTACAAAGAAAGCTCATCTCGGCGCACCGCCGGCTACGCTAAGAGTCAGCGCCAAAGATACGAGGATGATCCCCAGCGTCGCCGGCGGGACGGATAGGTTCGCACAACATTATTAGTTTGACTCCGGCACTGACATCGGACAAAATGACGAGTATCGGGCGTTATGTGCAAGTCCGGCGTTGCCCTTTAATTGTAAGAATTAGTAAAAATATTCGTGGAACGATATACTAATACAGCGGCTACGACCTCGTCTTTTACATACGAAAGAACCTTCTTAAACGTGGTGCTAACTTGCCGTTAGGTGCGAAGATTAAAATCTGACTCTGGTCGGCTCGCCTTGCTGTTCCTCGAGTTGCACCTCACGAGTAGACCTCGCGATTTTCGCATCAGAGAGTCCAGAAGCACAGAAGCAGTCAATGGGGCTCCCTAGTTTAGAAATGCCCGAGAACTGAGCCAAATTTTCAAATTGCAGAAAACCGCCACTAGCTAACAATTCCAGGGATCATCTTCAATCCTAGGGATCATCTACAGTCCTAAGGATCATCTACAATTTTAGGGACCATCTTCCATCACGCGGTCACCTTCTCCATTCTAGCCATGACCGGTGCCCCCTCATATGATGGAAGAAACGTGTCTCTGAATGGGAGAGACTTGGCGCTGTTTCTCTAGTTAGCTCCGTCCGGGTAATTCATTGGGCTGGTAATACGTACGAGGAGGCGTCGGCCTTCATGTCGTAGAAGCGCCAGATACGAGCGACGGTGTATCGAAGTTCGACCCAGGCAAGGCTGCAGCGCGTTAACAAATCCTGGGCTCATGCAGAGGCACTCGACTACTTACTTGATACCCAGGCACATTCGCGGGCCTTTCGAAAAAGCTACCTGATAGTTGTCCAACGATGGATTCTCGATCCACCTCTCGGGACGGAATTCCTGCGGCTCAGGGAAGAGTTTTGGGTTATAGTGCACAAACGTACTCCCGCACGACACAATCGTCTGTGGTCGATGTCAGCGGAAATCAAGGACGATGCGAAGCACCGCTCTGCTTCCAAAGGCATCACTTACTCCGCCGGGAACGAACGTGCCAGCGATTTTTGCTCCTTCTGGCGGCACGATTCGCAACAGGCCAGATACGACGCCAGAGGTCAATCTCAGCCCCTCCTTAATAACCCCGTTCAGGTACGGGAGCTTTTCTAGCTCTCTCAACGACGGCGAAGGTTGGTGGATGTCCGGCCAGGCCGCCCGGAGCTCCATCCTCAACTTGGCGTGCGCTTCCGGGTTTTTCATCAAGTGGAACGAGCACATCATGAGCGTGTTGCCGGTCGTATCCCCGCCGGCAAACATGAGAGCCTGCGCTTCCTCGTACAAACTGCCCGCTGAGGGTACGGTTCCGTTTTGATAAGAGTCCTTGTCCATCAGAGCGTGATAAATGGTCATCTTGTGAGGGAGGTGGTCGAGACTTTCGGGATGCTCAGTAAGCTCCGAAATCTGCTCGAGAAGCGTCTAGAAACAAGTTAGCCAATCACGAGGCTGGCGAGACAGGCACGGAGGAGGCGCATCTACTAGTTGCAGCTCGGCCAGCCCGCGGGTCGGTGGGCTAATGACGCGGGAGATCCTCGGCGGAATTCCCAGTATCAAGCTCTTGAACCACTCAAAGTTCCTGAAGAGGACGAACGAGCCCAAGGCGGCATCCATGGCCTCGATAATCGGGGCGCGATAGTTTGGAACCTTCAAGGCGTCCACGGCGTGGCCGAAACAGAGGTACGTAATTATGTCCATGGTCATGCACCGGAACGCATATGACATGTTCGTCGGGGTGTCCTGCTCGACATCTCGGTCGAAAGCTGCAGCGAGCGCGTCGACCTAGCGAACGATCAGCGTTCCCAACGCCCGGGACATGGGCGCGGAGGGTGGATACCTTCTCCAAGACGAGGCCTTGGACCTGCTCTATTGCCTTGGGCGAGAAGGTCTTGTTGAGGATGTCCTTGCGCTCCTTGGCCTCCCTATACGTGAGGAAGCCGAACGAGGACCGGTCTTCATTGAAGCAGTGGTAGAGCTTGGGCTCCTTGTTCCAGCGGTTCTTGGCGTTGTATATGTCGAGATAGGCCTGCGGATTGGCGAAATGGAGCTTTAGGAGGGGCCAAAGTGGTTAGCTAACGCCAGGAGGGACGGCAGGCGAGGGGCGTGTATGCAAACCTCGTCGGGGCCGATGCGGATAATGTCGCCTAGCCAGTGCGTCAGCAAATGCGGGTCCAGGCGTGGGTATGGGGGAATGGGGAAGAATGGCCACGGCCATACCGTACTGGGCGTGCACCCCCTCCAGGGCGTGGCAGAAGGAGCGGCCCCGGATCACCTCGACGTACGTCTTCCACCACCAGGTCACGGCGGCGGCGGGGGGGCCCGGGAACCTAGCCAGCGGGTGCAGGTAGACGCGATAAATGAGCCGGTACGCCAGGAACGTCAGCAATGCGACGGCGGCCAGGACAGCCCAGCCGGCCGCAGTATCAGCGGAGATGACTGCAGCGGCCATGGTCGGGTCGTTCGGGTGCATCGAGAGGGCCCCTCGCCAGGCCCAAGGGGACGGGCGAACCGCCCGTCTTGTACCCGCACCGTAAGTCGAACAGCTGCCGCGCCGCTAGTCGGCGAGCTACCCGCTGCCAAGGCGGCCCAGCAGCCAGGGCCCCGGCCTAGCCAATTGCCGCACGCCCGGAACGAAACTCCCGCGCCCCGGGCCGGCCGCTGATAACAGCGGCTTGGAATCCGTCTCCTCCCTCCCACACCTAACCCTGCCTCACGCGATCCATTCTGCGCTCTGCCATCGCCACCATGGCTGACCAAGCTGCTTCCCAGACCGCCGCCGGCCCTTCAACCACCCCCCTCGACATCCAGGGCGCCACCCAGAACGATCTCGAGGTCGCAGACGTGCGCAACCCCAAATCCCAAATCTCAGGCCAGCTCCCGTCGTAGCTTTCCCTAACCATTGTTGACGTCCCGAGGGCGCAGGACGAAACGGATTCGGCCTACGACGATGACGACGTGGCATCGTACGTGAGAGGCCCTTCAACCCCACTATCGCGCTCTCTGACCACTCTCCTACCAGGGACACGACGTCTTTGCGATCATCCATCGAGGACTACCACTTCCAAAACGGAAGGCGTTATCATGCGTTCAGGGTCCGTCCATATTGAATTCCGCGCGACTCCGGCGTCGTTCCACTAACTTGCAGCCGACCAACCGCAGAAAGGGCAGTACTGGTATCCGATGAGCCGCCTGCTATTGATCGCGAAAAGGCTGCTAAGACGTACGCAGGGGACCCAACGATGAACAGCAGTCAGATAGCCTAGACATTGCGTAAGGCGTCATCCATTCGCCCGGAACTTTTGTCCCCTCGCTGAATCGTTCCAGCCATCACATCTGGACCCTAACAAAAGATGGAAACCTCCACCTTGCCCCGCTTCAGAATCCCCAGGTGAGAATGGCGCTCCGGAAGCCTTGCTATGTTGGTGTTGACCCCGAGATAGCGTGTGCTCGACGTCGGGACCGGGACGGGGATATGGGCAATGTGAGTTGAGTTGTAGTCGGCCGCCCTCGAAATCCGAGCTCAGCTTCCCTAACCGCATACGATATCCAGAGATTTTGCGGACCACTATCCGTCGGCATCTGTCATCGGTACGGACCTCAGCCCAATACAGCCCTTATCCGTCCCGCCCAATCTTCAATTTGAGATCGACGATTGCTGCATGGACTGGACGTACCGGAAGGAGAGTTTCGACTTCGTCCACATACGATCCCTCTACGGCTGCGTGGCCGACTGGCCTGCGTTTTACGAGCAATGCTTCAAGTACGACCTGATCCCGTTCACGACCGGCCGTGTGCTTCAGAGCCGATCTGGTTGGTAATCGCTGACGGTGTTGTAGGCACACAAAGCCTGGTGGATGGATCGAACAGTCAGAGATGGGCGTCGTCCCGAAGTCTGACGATGGCACAGTAAAGCCGGACAGCATATTCCACCAGTGGGGGGAGGTCTCGCTCCGCGCCGGGGACGAATTCGGAAAGTCGTTGCGAACGGTGGACGAGATGAAACAAGGTATCAAGGACGCCGGCTTCGTGGACGTGGTCGAGATCAGGACCAAGTGGCCCATGGGCCCGTGGGTCAAGGACGAAAAGCTCAAGGAGATCGGCAGGTGGAACCGACTACACTGGGAGTCCAGCATGGAGGGCTGGTGCATGTTCCTGCTGACAAATTACTTGAAGTGGAGCCCGGAGGAAGTCCAGATATACCTAGCCAAGATGCGGGCCATGCTGAGAAACAAGGGCGTGCACGCCTACCAGGACATGTGAGTCGCCGAATCGCGTTATCTGCTCCGGAGCCTGCGGTAACTGATCTCGACCTAGATCTATCGTCTACGGGCGCAAGCCTTCCCCGGCAAGCGGCACGGCGAGCGACACTTGAGCGGGTTAGATTAGATATGGGTTGCGATCCCACCGTCAGCTGAGCGATGCGCGACGGCAGGATGGTGGATGGGTTTCTTTTTAGCATGGGAAAATGGGCATACTAGGCATCTTTCGTTATGAGGCAATGAGCACCGCGAAGGTACGTTTGTTGCGGTTGTATGTACTCGTAGGTGTGTAGGTGTGTAGAAGGTATGTAGGTGGACAACGGTACACGAGGCTGGGATCCCGTGTCACGTGCGTGCTACAAACCGGCGCACACGCCCTGGCAGGCCCAGTTGCCTGCTACGTAGTTGCCGCGCATCGGCTAGGTACCTACATGCAATTAATACGCATACACCGTGGGACGCGGCTCCCTTGACTGACGGCTCCCGATGGCCGCGGGTGCCGCGTGCCGAGGCGTCGCCGCCGCGAACCTCGGCTGGCCGGCCGATCGTCGCCTCCTTAGAGTCTTAAGCAGCCCGCCGTCCGCTCCGCGCCAGCGCCTCCAGGTCGATGCCGTGCCGACCTCCTCACCACCATGCCCATCGCCTCGTCATTTCCTCCGATCGAGATTCCTGGGGCCGACATATGGTCGTTCCTCTTCGAGCCGCTGCTCGAGTACCCCGAGAGCAAAGGTACAACGCCGTGGTCCCGCCCGGCTCGGCGGCCTTGGGCCGCGCCCTCTTGCTAATCCCATGTCCCAGCCATTTTCGTTGACCCCTACGCCTCGCGTTCCTACACCCGCGCTCAGGTCAAAGCCGCCGCCGCCGACTTCGGGAGGGGCCTCAAGGCCATCTACGGCTGGCGCAAGGGCGACGTCCTCGCCCTCTTCACCCCGAACTGCATCGACACCCCGGTCGTCACGTGGGGGTGCCACTGGGCCGGTGGCGTCGTCAGCCCGGCCAATCCGACCTACACGGCTGAGGAGCTCGCGTTCCAGCTCAAGGACTGCGGCGCCAAGGCGCTCGTGACCCAATGGCCCGTCTCGAAGGCAGCGCGCCAGGCGGCGCAGCAGGCGGGCATTGACGACGACCGTATCATCCTCATCGGCGACGGGCGGGACCCGGATGGTAGGTTCAAGCACTTCACGAGCATTAGGAATACCTCAGGCGCGGTGAGGTACCGGCGCACGAAGCTAGACGCGGCGAAGGATCTCGCCTTCTTGGTCTACTCTTCGGGCACGACGGGTCTGCCCAAGGGCGTGATGCTAACCCATCGCAATCTGGTGGCCAACCTATGCCAGTTGAGGGTCGCCGAGGTCGGGGACAAGTTGTCGTGGAAGGGTGGCCTCGGTGGTGACGGCGACAAGATCTTGGGCTTCCTCCCTTTCTTCCACATCTACGGTATGCATCTGAACGCCCGCATCGCCGGCGGAGAGCGACAGGGGCTAAGACACGACCAGGTCTCAACGTACTCATCCACCTCCCGCTCCTGGTCGGCCTCACAGTCGTTGTGATGCCCAAGTTTGACATCGAGGGCTTCTGCGAGCTCGTCCAGCGGTACAAGATCACTTACACCTATGTGGCGCCACCTGTCGTGCTTCTGCTCAGCAAGCACCCGGCGGTCGAGAAGTACGACCTCAGCTCGCTGCGCATGCTCAATTCCGGCGCGGCGCCGCTCACTAGGGAACTGACATTCGCCGCGTACGACCGGACCAAGGTCCCTATCAAGCAGGCCTACGGCCTGTCGGAAACTAGCCCGTCCACGCACGTCCAGGTATGGTGATGCCCCATCCCAAAAGCGAGAACGCGACGTTGGCGCTGACTGCCTCGTCCGGCGCCAGCCCTGGGACGATTGGGACAAGACGACGGGCTGCGCCGGGCGGCTAATTCCCAACGAGACGGCGAAGCTCATGTCGACGGAGGAGCAAGAGGTGGCATCAGGCGAGGCTGGCGAGATCTGGATCAAGGGCCCAAACATTTTCGTGGGCTACTGGAACAACCCCGAAGGCACGGCGGCCGCGCTGACGCCGGACGGGTACTTCAAGACGGGCGACATCGGTTACGTGGACGCCGAAGGCAACTTCTACGTCACGGACAGA
Source organism: Lineolata rhizophorae (assembly GCA_010093515.1). Taxonomy (NCBI): domain Eukaryota; kingdom Fungi; phylum Ascomycota; class Dothideomycetes; order Lineolatales; family Lineolataceae; genus Lineolata; species Lineolata rhizophorae. Next base: position 313,322 of record MU001682.1, on the reverse strand, counting down.
GTCAAGGAGCTCATCAAGTACAAGGGGTTCCAGGTGGCGCCGGCGGAACTGGAGGGGTTGCTGGTGTCGCACCCGAACGTCGCCGACGCGGCCGTGGTAGGCGTCTTCAGCGAGGACCGGGCGACGGAGCTGCCCCGAGCCTACGTGGTGCCAAGTCCCGGAGGGGCTCGCGATGAAGGCGCGGCGAGGGGCCTGACGGATTGGCTGGCGGCGCGCGTGGCCGATTCGAAGAAGCTGCGCGGGGGGTTGGTGTTCGTGGACGAGATCCCCAAGAGCGCGAGCGGGAAGATCCTCCGGCGGGTGTTGAGGGAACGCGCCCGCGACGAGTCAAGGACGGCAGGGAGGGCGCGGCTGTGAGGGAACGCGCCCGGCGTGTACATAGAGGGAGCTGTCGTAGGCACGGAGCAATAGCCACCCGCCGTCGACCGAGGGCATCGCGACGCACCTGCTGGCGCGCCGCCCACGTGGGAAACGAGACGAAACCAGTGAGGGGCGATGCCGCGGCCGTGGCGCAGGAAACAAGCCCCGAGGCCACCAATCCTGGTCCCCGGGCCCGGGCCGCGAGCGCCAGGCGCCCATGGCTTGTCAGCAACAACCACGGGAACGTTGGAGGCGCCGCGCCCGACTACATACGTAGTAATGTATGTACCCTCAACACCACGCGCCGCCGGTCACGGTGCCTCCGGTTGCCCGCGACATCCGCGGAGAGTCCGCGGGGGGCAGCGCCAGGGGCCGGTGTGGCGTGCGTCGGACACGGAGCTTGACCGTCGCCGACCCTGCGTCGCTGGCCACACGGCTCGCGTGGTCCCGGCACCGGCCTACACAAGCGGCACAAGCTGCACAAGGCGCGCACAATTGCCGGGATTACGCTCCATCCGGACGGAGTCGCGATGCTGTCCCATCCTTTCCCGTTCGCTGCGCAGGCGCGCGGAGCTTGCTTAAAGTCGAGGAGTGCAACCAGTTCCTGGCGCTGCGTTGCACTCCGTCCGCTCCTTTTGGTCCGTTTGCCCTTTTCGGATTTATGTGCCTCTGCCGCAGCTATATGTAACCCCATCCGCCCTCTCCCCCTCTCTGAACTCGTCTCCACCAACGGACCTCCAAGGGAGCCGCACTAGCGACGATGAGCGTCAACGCAGACAACTCGTCCACTCTCGATGACCCCAACGACGAGAAGGACTTGGGCCCCGAGAAGGACGTCCGCCCCGACACGCCCGTGGACCTAGAGACAGGCGTGTCGCAGCGCCAGGATGCCGCCGTCGACGGCGTCGACGATGAGCCCGCGGACCCGAATGTCGTCTGGTGGGACGAGCCGGCCGACCGTGATCCCCACAATCCGATGAACTGGTCAGCGCGCCGGAAGTGGGGTACTATTGCCATCCTGTCAATGTTGACTTTCACTACGTGCGTATCCCCGAGGCCTAGCAGCCGATGTCCCCGTTAGTAGCTTCCACAGTGGGCACTCAGCTGACCACCGTTTTCATCCAGTCCGTTGGCCTCGTCCATGTTCGCCCCCGGCGTACCGGACGTCATGCAGGAGTTCAAGAACACAAACCAGCAGCTCGCGACTTTCGTTGTCTCGGTGTACATTCTAGGCTTCGCCTTTGGGCCGCTATTGGTGGCGCCTCTGAGCGAAATGTACGGCCGCATGCCGTTGTATCACATCTCAAACGTCCTTTTCGTCGTCTTCACGGTAGCCTGCGCGGTGAGCAGCAACATGAGCATGCTGATCGGATTCCGGTTTTTGGCTGGATGCGTCGGCGCGACCCCTGTCACCATTGGCGGAGGCACCATTGCCGACATCATGCCCCAAGAGAAACGCGGCGGTGCCATGGCCATGTGGATCTTGGGCCCCCTTTTGGGACCCGTCGTGGGCCCCGTTTGCGGCGGATTTCTCGTGGATGCGCAGGGCTGGAGATGGGTGTTCTGGCTGCTCGCCATGCTAGTGAGAATTTTCTTCCCTCTCGACGATGCGCAGTCCATTCAGCGCCGACTGCTAACGCCGGATTTCACAGGGTGGCCTCTTTGGGATCCTGACGCTGATATTCGGGCGTGAGACGTACGCGCCGGCATTGCTAAAGCGCAAGGCTAAGCGCCTGCGAAAGGAAACGGGTAATGAGAACTTAAGATCCAAGCTCGATACCGGCATCAGCCACAGGGAGCTACTAGCGCGCAGCATCGTCAGGCCCACGAAAATGCTTTTATTCTCGCCCATCGTTGCCAGCATCAGCATCTATGTCTCGATCTACTACGGCATCCTCTATTTATTGTTCACAACCTTCACCTTCGTTTTCGAACAGCAGTACGGTTTCAGCTCCAGCACCGTAGGCCTCACCTACATTGGCATCGGCGTTGGCATGTTTATCGGACTCACCATCCTCGGCCCCGGCAGCGACAAGATCTTGAGAAAGCATAAAGAGGCAGGACGAGAAATGAAGCCCGAGCATCGGATGCCTCTTATACTGACCGTGCCTGCCGCCATCGCAATGCCAGTCGGCCTGTTTATCTACGGCTTCACGGCGTACTACCACACACACTGGATCGTACCCATTTTGGGCACTGCAGTCATTGGATATGCCCTGATGGGGTGCTTCGTAAGAGTGTCCCTTCCCACATGGCCCTCTCGCAAAGGCGAACGGCACGTACTATGATTACTAACAGGCTTTGCACCCCACCATTGCAGATGACCTCCCAAACCTATCTCGTCGATGCCTTCACCGTTCACGCGGCATCCGCGCTAGCTGCTAACACAGTTCTGCGGTCCATTTTTGGCGCCTTGCTCCCGCTGTGCGGCCTCGACATGTACGACGCTCTCGGGCTCGACTGGGGAAACGCCTTGCTAGGATTTCTAGCCGTCGCTCTGATACCCATCCCAATCATATACTGGAAGTATGGCGAGAGAATACGCACGAGTAAGCGGTTCAAAGTCCATCTCTGAATGGAAATACCTAGCTTTCTACGTTTGCAAGTCCGTACAGTCGTTCTATGGGCGGGCTCCCCATGTATCTCTACACCGGAACGGCCAGCTCGCCGCACTCGACCCTCAAAACGCATTTCGTGGAGTTTAGAAATCGTATCTCGGTGGCATTTGGAATTTACGTTTGGCAGTTAGTTTCTTTTGGGATTTTTTTGACTGATTCGAACTTGGTGGGCCTGTTATAGTTTCATTGAAAAGTAATTATCGTCAGTCTCGACACCACTCCCCCATTTAGTTCTCAGACTTGTAATTGCTTCACAATATTGTAACGGATATCCTGCGTCTCTAGACTTTGAAATTAGCTTAATTCCTATTTGAACGCTCGTACAAGGTATGCGAAGTGAGCGGACCTACTTAAGTGAAGCCTAGACGTGTTTACTTCGAGCCCGTCTTTTCTTTAAGGGTCTTCACGTCCTTTGTGGTCTGTACGCCACTTCGTTGCTCTCTAAGACACGACCTAGAGGAGTGTGCGTGTCAGATAGCTCGACCCGACTCCTTTGTCTCCCCCGTACAAAGATCTATATAGGCACAAATAAAAGGAAGAGAAGATAGAAACTCGTAACTCTGCCTTAGGATCAGAATGTATAAGCACCGAGGCAAGAGCAACGCTGCTCATGGTGAATCTGTGCCTAGAACCTATTATTACAGAGACGCTCCTTTCCAGGTCCCTCCTATAGAGTTACCAAACCCGGAAGTATAGAATACGAGGGCCTCCTTTTGGAACTCAGATACTCTCAACTACTAGTGCCAAGTCATAAGTCTCTTGACACTCACCAATCTCACCTCCAAAATAGATGAAATTCATCTAACTGCTTTATCACAAAATAAAATAGCTAAAACTATAAAAAAAAAAATTCATAGCAGCGCTTTTTAGAAGGTAGAGCATTAGTGCGTGTAAGAATGGGTAAAATCCTTTCTATCTATTTAAATGGATCCCGGACTTGCGGGGGGCCAGGGAGCATATTAAGGATAAGCGCGGCTTATTAGACTCAGGGCACAACTTACAGACCCAAAGCAAGCAGCCAAAGCCACTAAATGGCTTATACAGCGCCTTGGGATCCAGCAGTCTAGGCTAGCAGGACACTTACTATATGGGATAGAAGGAGCCTAAAACTAACTAGGGCTAACTACCCCTAGCTACGGTCATAGACAGCTACCTCACTACAAATAGGCTGCGAGTGCTTAAAGAAGACAAGGGTGAGACGGTGCAATATCTAATGCATGCTAGTTCTGGCACTAGGCACGTGCTGCGGGGATATGGCTGACTGTGTTTCTGGTAGAAGCAGAGATCCTACAATTTCAAAACGTTAGGATACAGCCTAGTCCAGCACAAAAACTTATCCACAAAGGAGTGGCGCTGCACTGGCTAGGGCCTAGATATATCCTCAAGTTAAGCGGATAGGCTCTTTGAATACCTAGTTCTACCTATATACTACTTACATCTACATACTGTTGAAGAGAAACTATATACTTCTAGAATATCTGCCTTCGTATTTCTAGGTAGCTTATATAGTATCGAAATAGTCCTTAATTCGGCCTCGATACCTTGTATACACAACGCGCTATAGGAGTGAGGGAGCCTAGCGCCGTGCTAAAAGACAGTGTCGATATATGCCATCTAACGTAGGTACTATGTGCTACTCAAGCTTTACGAAGGTGCCACATATCTAGATAGTACTGGACGGCACCCACGGGCCACTAGCAATATAGGCTCTAAGAACAATATCCCAGCGTAGACGTCTCTGCCATAGAGGGTTTAGCTGCATGTAGACGATTAGAAGCAACTGAAAAGTACCTGGTTACAAGACGCATTATCTTGGCATTATCAGATCTCTTGCTTCGCAAAATTATATTTTGCTTTTTACAACTCCTGCTTCTCAGGATCTTGTTTGCCGCCCCGGAGTACCGATACAATGAAGATACAGAATAAAGTTGCTACTCTGTCTAAACTAGTAGAGGGTCATTAATCCAGTATCCCTCTATCAGTTTTGGATTGCCCATCGGAGTGGTCTATAAGGAGGCGCTTATAAGTGGACCACGAAAATACGTAAAACTCTTGGAAGAGGTGCTTCTATAAGCCCCCAATCAGGTCTAAGGCTTCAGGCTTAGCTTCTACGTATTAGAGTCCGGCGTTAGGGGTGATTTGAGAGGGCCTCTAGAAAGAGACCTGAAATGAATACGGCTAGGTATATATTGCGGCCAAAAACACTTTCGTCGCGTGCGACTTCGCAGAGACCTAAGAGGTAGCGTAGAACCTTTTCACTAAAGAGCTATTATATACAGGCTTCGCGCACAAGGTATCTCGATGCACACAAGCAGCAACAATTTGATTCCTCCATCCTACTCGAACTAGCCTACACGAGAAACGTACACGCAGACAACCTAATCACCTGCTTACAAGTACCTTGTTCTGAATAGTCAACTAACACCTTAGCGGATTCACCGTCCCGGGAGAGTCGCCAAAAAAAAAAGAAAGGGGCTTTTAGAGCACTCTCCCTGCCACAGTTGCGGCGCTGCGGTCCTTCGTTTCCACCTTGCGCAGACCCTTCCCAGCCTGGATCTGCCCGAGCAACCCCGACGGTATGCTCCCTCCAGATGGCGCGCCACCGCCCGCCCCGGCGCTCGGCATGGGAGGCGGTGGCGGCGGTGGCGCTCCGGGCGGACCTCCCGCCCCAGGCATGGGCGGAGGCGGCGGAGCTGGCGGCGGGGCGCCCGGGGCGCCGGTGCCGGCGCCGGGCATGGGCGGAGGAGGCGGCGGCGGAGGCGCGCCCGGTCCGCTAGTTGAGGCGGGACTGGCGGCGACATTGGGGCTCTCGGGACGGGGACTCTTCTGGTCCGTCGCGGAGAGTGGGCGCGGCGGGCCCATGGTGCCAAAGAGGATGGAGGCGAGCTGCTTGGCGTCCCCACCACCTCCGGGCCGGCGCGCTTCGTCGTCATCGTCATCGGAGCTGTCGTCGGAGCTGTCGACCACGGACCAGTCGTCATCGTCGGAACGGACGCGGGAGGAGCGCGTCGGGCCCGTGCCGCCAGCTGGTGGGGGCGGGGTCGCCTCGGCGGGCTTGGGCTCTTGAGCGAAGCGGTGGAACGGGTTCGTAGACGCCGGGGCGTCGGCGGGAGGAGCCGCGGGCGCGGGAGCGGGCGGCGCGGGGGATGGCGCGGCCTCGGATGTCTGAGCCATCTTCTTGAGAAACGGGTTCCTGGTTTCGGTGTCGGCATGGGCCGCCGGTCCGGGGGGCGGGCTCGTCATTGCCGAAGCCGGAGGGCTGGTGACAGATGACGGCGGCGTGCTCTCCTGGCGCGTCGGCTGCGGCGGCATCGGGGGCGCGGTGGGGGGTGCGGTGGGCAGCGCAGCCGGCGAGTCACGAGGAAGCTCCTGACTGGCTGTCGGCGTCGTCTCCTGCGGCGTGATCTCCGGCGGCCCTTCGTCGTCGGACGACGACTCGTCGCCCATTTGCTCGAGTTGCATCTGCAACTGGCGCTCCCGCTCCCGTGCGGCTTCAATCTCGGCGCGCTGAGCCGCGAGCCGGGCTTCCTTCTCCTTGGCTTCGCGCTGCGCCTGCTGCTTGCGGCGTTTCTCTTCCTCCTTCTTGACCTTACCTTGCTTGACCTGTTCCTCTAGGGCGCGCAGCCTTGCCTGCGCGGCCTCCCTCTCGCGTGCCAGCTCCTGCTCTTGGCGAGCCTCCTCGTCCCTAGAGAATTGCACTGTTAGCTTCGCCCACGTTGACAAGAAAAGGGACACACTTACTCCATCTCCCTCCTCTCCTTTTCTTGCGCGTCTTGCTGTTCTTTCAGAGCTTTCTCTGCAAGCTCCTGCTCCGCACGCTTCGCCTCCGCCTCCGCCTCCGCCTGCGCGGCGTCGTGCCGTTCTTGCTCCGCCTTGTTCTTGCGCGAGGGCGGCGGCGGCGGCTGCGCTTTCTTCCCGCCGGGCGCGGGGGGCGCGGCTTTGCTGGCCGAAGACGACGGCGGCGCCAGCCCTTCGGCCTCTAGCCGGCGCTGACGCTCCTGATCTCGGCGCGCGTCCTCCTCCTCCGCTTGGCGTAGCTTGTCTTCACGTTCTTTCCTCTCGCGCTCCATTCGCTGTTGCGGCGATTCACCCACGGCCTTGCTGGGCGCACGCAAGCCCAGCGCCGCCAGCCGCTCTGCCATTCGCTGTTCCGCCTGCTGCTTGATGAATGCCGCACGCTCCTCGGCCGTCTTGTATGTTTGGTAGGAAGCGCCACCTCCAGCACTCGGGGAGGCGGTGTTCGCCCTCGGAGGAGAGACAGGCGGGGCTGACGAGCTGTCCGCGCGGCTGGGCGGGGTCGGACGAGAAGGCGTGTCGTAGCGCGACGACGGGGGCGAATGGCGATCACGTGAACGGTGGACGTCGTCCTCACGCCGGACGCGCGCTGCGCGGCTGCTGCGCTGTAGGTCGTAGATGAAATCCTTTACTTCGTCCTCGACACCGAGTCCGTCCTCCCATCGGCGACGCTCGTGCTCGCTGCTGGCATCCCCTCCACCCTCCTTTAGACCGTCTTCGAGCCCTCTGCTGTAGTCGTTGACGCTCTCCTCCACATCGCGGATCATGCGCTCGTTGTTCTCTCTCTCCATCCTCACGCGCGAATTTTCCTCCTCCAACCTCTTAGCTGCGGCGTCCGCGTCATCGGCGCCTCCTGGCGCCGGCCTTCCCGTGAGCGCCGCCGAACGCTGCTGCATCATGGCTTTGGCTCGCGCCTTGAGCCTATCCGATTCAGTGATCGCGCCGCCTGGACCGGTCCCGACGATGGCTGCGGCGGCATTTGGGTGCGCCTTGGCGTCCTTGACCCTAAAGACTTCGAGCTTCGCGTCCGCGATGGCGCGCTCAACCCTGCGCACGTTGGATGCCAGCTCCGGCAGCTTGTCGGTCAGGTGCTGGAGTTGACGGCGCAAAGCTCGACGTTCAGCGTCCGAGTCGGGGCCGGCTCCCAGACCGCTGTTGGGGTGGGCATCGATGTCTTCCTGGACACGGCGGATGCGGCGATACAGATCCTCAGCCTCGCGCCTGTCGCGCCGATCGAGCGCCTCGTCCTCCTCGAAGCGGTTCTCGTCCTCAAAGTCCATGGCATCAAGCAGCACCTGCTTCTCGCGGATGAGCTTGCGTAGCTGCTCGACGGAGAGCTCGGGCCCGTCGGAGCGCTCCGAGGAAGGCGAGGACGGCGGCTTCGGCGAACGCGCGCCACCGACGCGGTGCCGGGCGCTCGAGCGGTACCCGATGTCGTCGTCGTTGTTCTTGAACACTGTAGCATCCTTGCGGCCCGAGGCCACGGGGCTGCCGCCGCGGAACGAGTGGTTCTTGAGGTAGCTGACGCCCGTATGCTGCGGCTGGAGGAAGGCGCCCGAGGACTTGCGCTCCTCGGCGTCGCGCGATAGTAGGGATTTCATGGTGCCGATGGACTCGTCAAAATTGCGGGTGGAGGGGGGCACTAGCTCTGGCGGCAGGCGGTTGGGTACCGGGTAGCCGTTTAGTTTGCGGTAAATGAGGTGCATGGCGACGGCAAACTCGTCGAGGTTGAGGCGGCCGCGGTTGTGCGGGTCCGACAGGGTCCAAATGCGCTCCAGGTCACCCTTGTCAACCCCGGACTGGCCGAAGATCTCGATAGCCTGGTCGCCCGAGATAAAGCCCTTGCCAAGCCCGTCCCAGGCTCTGAAAATGTCGTCGTAGATGCGCTTCTCGCCCTTGGTCACCGCCCAGGGTACGGTGGCGTTGCCGCGCAGACCTGACGTGGTAAAGCCGCCGGCGCCGCCGGAGCCGCCGCCGGCCTGCGGCATCATGCGCTGCTGCAACGCCTCGATGTTGGGGAGGCCCGAGGCCGGGTTGTTGGCGAGGCCCCACTGACCCGGGATGCCGGTAGGCTGGGCGTTGAGCGGTGCGAGCGGGCCGCCCGCCTGCGCCGGCGACCCACTCGATCCGGGGAACCCTGTGGGCATTGGCGGCATGGGCGGACGAGGGCCCGAATAGCCGGTGGCCTGCGGCATGGCACCAGGGAACCCAGTGGCCTGGGCCTGGAGGCCAGTCGGCTGCGGCGGCGGGCCGCCCTGGAACCCGCCGCCGTGGGGACCAGGGAATCCCGTGGGCTGCGCCGTGAGCTGCGACAGCAACTGCGAGTTGGACGGTTGCGGCTGCGGCTGCTGGATGGTAGGCGGCGACATGGTGCTCTGGCGAACGGGCGTGTCGAAGCTGGGGGCGTTGGTGTTGGCGTTGCGCGCGGGCGTCGGGGGCTTCTCGTCGGGCACGCCGAACGAGATGATGTCCACCATGCTAGACACCTCGTTCTGAATCTTCTCCGGGAGCGTGTGCGGCAGCTCCTTGCCCACGATCTTGAGGTTGCAGAGGTACATGGCGAGCGCAAACTCGGGGAACAGCAGTTGTCCCGACTTAGTTGTGTCCGAGAGGGTCCTAAATAGAGCATCCATCAGATTGGTGGCCCAATTGCATCCTTTCTACACTTTCCCAACGGTCCGTCGGGGCCCTACCATATCTGAGATAGCGCTTCGCCGGGTAGCTTGGAGCGCAGCAGCAGGTCGCGCGCTTTATCGCCGGACAGAGCCTGGTCGTTGCCGACAGCCGACTTGAAGAGCTGCTCGAACTTGGCCTGGTCCTGCGCCGTGATGAACGAGAGGCGGATGTTGGGTATTTTGGTGCCGCCACTGGGAGGACCGGTAGGCGTGGGTGCCTGCGACGAGCCGCTCGCTTTGAATGAATTGGCCATCTGCGAAGAGGTCATGCCTGTCGGCTGCGGCCGCTGCGGCTGAGGCTGTTGCTGCTGCTGCTGCTGCTGCTGCGGCAGCGGAGGCGGAGGCGGCAGCTGTTGCTGGGACGACTGTTGAAAGCTCTGCTGCCCCGGGAAGCCCGTCATCTGCGGTTGCTGCGGCTGTGGCTGCGGCTGCGGCTGATGCTGCTGCTGCTGCTGCTGCTGCTGCTGCTGCTGCTGCTGGAAGCCCTGGCCCGGATATCCAGTGAACTGCGGCTGCTGAGGCATCGGCGGCATCGGCGGCGGCGGCGGCGGCGGCGGCGGTTGGCTCTGCTGCTGTTGCGGTCCGGGAAAGCCGGTGAACTGGGACTGCAGAGGGCCGCCGGGCCCGCCGCCGAAGCCCGTGGGCTGGGGCCCAAAGCCAGCTTGCTGGAAGGCGGGCTGCTGCGGCTGGCCGTACTGGGGCTGGCCCGGACGGGCGCTGTTGCCGCCTAGGAACGAGCCCGAGCCGGAGAACATGGCGGCGGGAGCTGGAAAGGAGAGCGGGCGGCGCGGCCGGAGGGTGCACGCGTCGGCAGGCTAGGAGAGCTGGTGCCGCGCCAAGGGGTGGGGGGGGGACGGATGGCAACGGCGGTTGCGGCGGCGGCGGCGGTAGCTGCGGGCGCGGTCAGTGTGGTGGTGGTGGTGGTGGTGGTGGTGGTGGTGATGACGATGGTGGGCAAAGCACGGAGAAGGGGGAGGTGAAGTGCGAGGCGGCGGCGCGCGGCGCGGAAGAAGGGAGAGCCCGGGCGCTGCGGCCCCTCGGCCGCGCGCCCCCGGGCCGCCAAGCGTCGTCATCTTCTGCGCCCGGGCCGCTCTCGCCGCCCGCACATCCATGTACCTGCAACGTGCCCGGCCAAGCGTCTTGTTGCTTCACAACCACCACCACCGTCTTCACCTCCACATCCGCCGCAGCCGCCTTGCGCTTCCACCCACGGCCCGATGTCAGCGCAGCAGAACGGCCACGCGCCCGGCCCGTCCGCCGACGCCGACTTCGCCCAGGTACGTTGCGCTACAAGACGCGCCCCAGCAGCAGCAGCCAGGCTCTACACACCACCACCGGCTGCCGCCCCTCCTCCTCCTCCCCGGGAGCGAGTTCCCCCCCCCCCGGCTGACAGAACCGGCGCCCGGACCCAGGCCTTCCAGGAGCTCTCGCGCGGCGAGCGCACCGCGCAGGCGCTCGAGGACAGCCTCGGCGCGCTCGAGGCGAGGATCGACGAGCTGGTGGCCGCGGCCGACGCCCGCGAGCGCGAGATGCGGGAGTCGCGCGGGCCGGCGGCGGCGGGGGCCGGCGGCGGGGGCGAGCCCGGGGCCGGCGCGGCCGGCGAGGCCGAGCCTCGACGGGACGGCGCGGGCGAACGGGGCGCGAGCCGTTGATCTCGCGGCGGACGGCCGGACTGTGCAGAGGGCACCTTAGGCCTCGTAACTGAGGCGATGAGTGGGTTGGTCTTGGTCTTGGTCTTGGTCTTATGATTATATGCGGGCCATTGCAGCCGTGTACGTACAGTACAAAGGTGTGATATCAAGCGCCACCGTATCTCGCGTGGTTGCCCACCGCACGGGTCCATGCCTTTCGACAGCTGCCGTCTCGCCAAACCGCGCGGGCTATTGCCTCACCTGCCCCATCTCCCCATCTCCCGTCCCATGTCTCCCTCCTCCTGCCCGAACAGCTTCTCCAGATCGAACTCGCCGTCCTCGCCCTTCTCCACCACCCCGCACTCGGTCGCGATGGCGTCGATCAGCTCCGCCGGCGTCACGTCGAAGGCCGGATTCCAGACGGCGATGCCGTCGGCGGCGATCTTGATCGTCTGGGCCGGCGTCGTCGGGTCGGCGTCGACCGTCGGGCCCGTGATGGTGGTGACCTCGCGGGCGGGCCGCTCCTCGATGACGATGGCGGCGCCCGACGCCGTCTTCAGGTCGACCGTGGTGCGCGGCGCGGCGACGACGAACTTGACGCCGTGGCGGCGCGCCGCGATGGCGAGGGCGTAGGTGCCGATCTTGTTGGCGGTGTCGCCGTTGGCGGCCACGCGGTCGGCGCCCACGACGACGGCGGCGATGTTGTCGGCGCGGCCGCGCAGCGCCAGCAGCGACGCGGCCATGCTGTCGGTGATGAGCGTGCCGGGGATGCCGTCGTGGACGAGCTCGTAGGCCGTCAGCCGCGCGCCCTGGTTGTAGGGGCGCGTCTCGGTGCAGAAGGCGCGGCGGAGGCGCGACGAGGCGTGCAGGGCGCGCACGACGCCGAGGGCGGTGCCGTAGCCGGCGGTGGCGAGAGAGCTGGCGGAGTTGAGCAGGCGCGCTCGCGACGGGAGAGGATGGGAGGAAGCATACCCCGTGTTGCAATGCGTCAGGACGCTGAGCGCGGCATCGTCGTCGTCGTCGCCGTCGCCGCCGGCGCGCGCCGCGATCCACTCCGCGCCGTGCCGCCCAATGGCCTCGTTGTCGCGCACGTCGTCGGCCAGCATGCGCTCGGCGGCGCGCACGTAGGCGTCCGCCACGTCCGCGCCGCCGCCGCCGCCGCCGCCGTCGCCGGCCCGCGCCGCCGCCTCCCGCGCGACGCGGCGCAGCTTCCGCGCGGCGTCGGCCAGGTTCACGGCCGTGGGCCGGCTGGTGACGAGGAAGGCGAGCCTGTCGTCGACGAGGGCGGCGACGTCGGCGGCGGCGGGCGGCAGGGCGGCGTCGCGGCGCAGCGCCTCGAGCTCGACGGCCAGGCCCAGCGCGGCCACGATGGCGATGGCGGGCGCGCCCCGCGTGCGCATCGAGCGGATGGCCTGCCACGCGTCGCGGCTCGACCGCACCGCGTCGTAGCGCGTGGCGTGCGGCAGCGCCAGCTGGTCCAGCACCTCGAGCGCGCCGCGCGAGTAGCGGATGGCTTCGAGGACCATGGCGGCGTCGTGGGTGCCGGCGTGCGGGCTGTGCGGGCGCAGAGCAAAAGCCCCGCGGGGGAGCCCGGCCCGCGGCCAATCCCTGCGCCCAATTACGTGCTCACCGCGAATTGCGCTCGCTCAGCGAGATTCTTGCACTCAAAGCCGGGATGACACTATCACGACTTCCAGTTGGCGGTCCGCTTGAAAATTGCCCCGCTGGAGCTTTCTTGCAGTGCTTCTTACAACTTTTGCTGACACAGCTCCTTTTAGTCGACCTCGGAGAGCTCTCCGGCCCGCCCCTGTCAGCACCATTTACTACACACCCATGGTAGATATCCGGTTGAGCAGCAATTGAGGGATACAATTGCTTCGCGGCCTCGCAAGGACCGCCGCCTCGTTTTCTTCTCCACCTTCCCGAGCCCGCTTCAATGCCCAACGCGCCGTGCTAACCTCCCCCATGCTCTACCCTCACCGTCAAGCCCGCGACGAGCTCCCTCCCGCCGCTCCCCCAAACTCGCACGCACGGCACCACCACGCCGCCGAACCGCTCCAGATCGCCAGCCTCCAGCCGCTTCGTCGCGTAGAGCGTCGCCAGCGCGCGGGACTCCGCGTCGCGCCCACCGCCTCGGCCAGGCGCACCCCACAGTTCGCCCAGCGAGCCGGCCACGCTCTGGCCGGACCCGACCTCGACGAAGACGAACTCGGTCCCCGTCCGCTCCACCGCGGCCGCGGCCATGCTGTCCCGGGGAGCGGCGAGCGAGAAACGGCACTTGGCCAGCCCCACGGCGGTCCACTCGACGGGCGCGTCGCGGGGCAGCGCCTGCACCTGCGCGACAAAGCAGGGAGGAACAGGCGCCGCCGCGGCGTCCGTCGTCGTCGCTGTCGTTGCCCAGTGCCCCCGACCGAACCCCTCACACGCGCCAAAATCCGGGAGCGCCGACCGGCTATCGCGCTCTGGCGGCAGAGGACCGCTTCCTGGCCGCCCCGCAAGACCATGCCGCAGGTCCCAGATGTCGATCTCGGCATCGCCGTCATCGTCGCTGCCGCCACCACCGCCGGCGCCGGCGCCGCGTGCCCACGACTCGAACGTAACTTCGTGGATGTCGCGCCAAACCGCGAGGGCGGTGGCGGCCCTGGCGCTCGCGACGTCAGGGTCGCAGTCGGCGACGAAGGCGACGCCGCCGGACCACCAGCGGACCTCCATGGCCCTGCCAACGCGCCAGAGATGCTGCAGCGCCAGCGCAGCCTGGGCGCGGAACTGGGCCAAGGCGTCATGACGCCGCGGCGGCGGCGGCGGCAGCGACGGGCCCCCATCATCCGGCCAGGCGTCCGCGGCGGTCCAAAGCTCCATGGTGGCGGGGACGAGGGGGATCTGGCCAGCGACGTAGACGGCCTCCGGGGCCTCGCCGTCGCCGTCACCGTCACCGTCGCCGTCGCCGTCACCGTCGCCGTCGTCCTGGTCGGCGCCGCCGGGGCGGCCCAGACGAACCGCCACGGCCTGCGAGTACGGGCCGATATTGGCCGGCGCCCAGTACGACCGGCTCTGCACGTGGAGCGCGCCGCGGCCGGGGCGCGCGTCGGCCACGACGCTGAGGCAGACGGCCGCGTCCGGCGGAAGGGACCGGCCGCAGGCAACGGCGACGCGTGAGGGCGGGCCCGGCGCGCCGAAGAAGGCGGCGTACGCGGCGTTCGCGGCGCCGAAGTCGGCCATGGAGCGCAGCAGCAGCGTGCTGGCGACGACGTCGCGCGGGCCCAGCTTGCGCGCCCGCAGCACCTCGCCGAGGCGGCTCAGGACAGCCGCGAGCTGCGACGCCGCCTCGGGCGAGCTGCCACTCGCGCTGGACGTCATGTTTGCGACGGCTAGCGTCGAGCCGGCCACGGCAATCCGCCACGGCGGTAGCGGCAGCGGCGCGGCGGCACGGCCCGCACGCAGCGCCAACGGTGGGTATGGGGACGCGCAAGGAACACGTGGGCTCGCGAGGCGCGCGAACTCGGTGTCCCAGATGCTCGGGATGCGCACCTGCTCCAGGCCGCCCTCCTGCGCCGGCGCGTCCGGCGCGTCCTTCATGACAACCCGCGGGCCCCTCAGCTTGACGACAGCGGTCCCGCCGTCGCCGCGCGCCGGCTCCGCGCGCTCGACTTCGATCCGGCCTTTCCACAGCGGCGCCGGCCCGTCCACGGCCAGCGTCTCAAACTCACCGCCCTCCCCCAGCAACGCCCCGTTGGGCGGCGTCCCGGCCGCGGCGGCGAAGGCGCCCACGGCCCTCCGCAGCCGAGCCACGGTCCGGGGCGCGCCGACGTCCTCCCACAGCAGCCGCTCGTCGAGCCCGCCGCTGGCCACCTTGACCAGACGCGCCACCTGGCCGGCGCCGGCCATGTCGGCCAACAGGGCGCCCTGCAGGTACGGCGGCAGCGCCGTGTACTGCCACAGGAACGCCAGCGGGACCAAGCCGAGGCGCGCGGCGACCGACTCGACGCGCGTGCGCTGGTACGTCGACAGGATGGCGCCGGTGCTGACGGCGTCGGCGGCGGGGTGCGCGGCCATGACGCGCCGCAGCAGGGGCACTAGCGACTCGGTCTCGTCTTCATCGTCGCCGTCGCCGTCGCCGTCGCCGTCGCCGTCGCCGTCGCCGTCGCCTTTGTCCTGGCCCTCGCCCGCGCCGGGAGCTCCCTGCCGGCCCGCAGCCTGCGGCGGGGCGTAGTTCTTGGCCGTGCAGATGGCGCCGCCGCGGATGGCCGCCCGGTAGAGCGGGATGCCCAGGGCGCGCGCGTACAGCGGCACCACGCGGTGGCCGACCGTCTGGTACATGTAGCTGTCGATGTCGTCATCCTTGCCGTCGTCGTCGTCGTGACGGCCGGCGCCGCTAGAGGTCGCGGGGTGCAGGTTGGCTAGCGCGACCACGTCGTGGCCGTTGGCGAGACAGTGCAGCGCGCCGTACAGGGAGTCCTTCCCGCCAGAGACCAGCGCGACGACCTTGAGCCGGCGGGGCCGCGGCCGCGGCCGCTGCCGTTGCTGTCGCTGTTGTGGCGCTGGCGGGGACGCGGGCGGCATCGTGACGTGCGGGGCAGGCGGATTTGTGGCCGGGCCTCGGCAAGGGGTTGTGGCGCGGCGGAGCGGGACCGCGCGCGGCCTCGCCTCGTGCGGCCGCGACCCGGGGCTCGCGGAAAAAAAGCTTCCCGTGGCCAAGCCGAGACGCGGGCCGCCTGGCTGGCCGGTGCTCGTAAAGAGTTGCGGCGGGCGGGCGTGAGCGGCAGGCCGGGGCCCCCTTGGAGAAGGAGGCCCTGGACGGCGACGGTCACGCCGGCCTGGCGCGGCTTCCGGAAATAGACGCCCCGCCGATCGCGCCCTCCGTTTGGGCAGCCGCGCCGTCCGCTCCTTCGCCATCGAGCGCCTCGCCAATCCGTCTCGCCCATCCATCGCCCTGTGGCCGGGCCTGGAAACGACCCGCCCTCCCTCTCCGCTTGGCTCGCCCGAGCGCACTTACCTGGTCGGCACCAATTCGCGTGCGGAGTGGGCCGCCTGTGGCGGAGCATTACATGCGTAGTATACCGTTACAACATGCGTCAACCTCGCCCCGCCCGGCGATCCACCATGAGTGGGTACACATACATACGCGGGCCTCACTGGCTCCGACGTGCCGCAGACCGTGGGCAAATAGAACATCATTTTGTCATTCAAAACTACATGTGGCCTGCACACATCGTGACGAAGAAGGCTAGAAGCGTATCAACAAAATACAGGTAGAAGGGCAAAATGTAGGGGGGGGAAGGCAAGCGGCCGATGCTCTCGTGCCAGGTCTTGGGATTACAACGAACGTACGAAGAAGGGGGCGTCAACGGTCAGAAAAACGAAGGACAGAGAAAGGAAAACCCGAAAAGCCAGATCAGAGCACTCCACGTCAATTTTTAGGCCAAAGCCTTCCCAAGAAATCCATGTCAACACCTCTCCGTGCCCTAAATTCCGCCAAAGCCACCAAGCTCCTGTAGCCACAAATGTACGATGTCCGCTTCGTCGGCCACGGCACACAAAAAGAACGGGTAGACGCGCGCCCCTAGCGGGGGAAAGGCAGGCTGTGGAAGCGTAAAGCAAAAAAAAGGCTGCGTCGAAGAAGATAAATGCTTCCGGTAGTTGGGCTACCCGTGTATGTGATGTTCACCCCCGTCTACCGTTTTTGCCCTAGCCGACGACCTAGGAGACGAAACCCTTGTGCCCAACATTATGGAAAAAAGCAAAAACTTCAACCTCGCGCCGAGATATGTCGTTCATGTCGGTTCGTTAAATCGGTTGCGGCCAGAAGGTGGCCCGAGTGTGACGGTTCGAGGGCCTACTCCTCCCGCTTGCGCTTCCGGTTCTTCTTCTCGGCACCGCCGTCGTCCGATAGGGACCCCGAGCTGGACGGGTCGGTCGGGATGGCGTCGACGGCGTTGTACAGGTAGTCGCCGAGCGCCTGGATCTGCTCCGGCGTGTAGGCGCCCTCGTGCTGCTGCGAGCTGTCCACGACGCCCAGCACGATGGCACCGGTTCCGTGCGTGCGCTGGTGCTGCGACAGATTGTCGCTGCGGGAGAACTTCTTGCCGCACTCGTTGCACTCGAACGGCTTCTCGCCCGTGTGCAGCGAGCGGTAGTGGCGCTTGAGGTGTTCCTGGCGGCGGAAGCGGCGGTTGCAGAGGTTGCACACGAACTGCTTCGACGGGTCCTCGGTGAGGGACTGCTTGCGACCCCGGCGGCTGACCTGGGTGGGCGGCTGCGCCGGACTCTCGGAGCTGGATTGCGAGCTCACCGCCTCCGAGGTCTCCGACTGGGTGTCGACGCTCGATTCCTGCTGAACGGCCTCGGTCTTGTCCTTGCCGCGAGCGGAAGCCTGGAACTTAACGACACCGAAGTCGGACTCGGATTCCGAATCCGAGCTATTACCCTTCTTCGCCATCTTCTTTTGCTTCTTCTGGAGGCCGCCCATGTCGAAGGACGCGTCGCTGCCGCAAGGAGTAGGCAGACCGTGCACGAGTTGATCCTCCTCGAACTCGGAGAAGTTCTCCTCCGCAGCGAGTTCTTCTTCGCCCGAGAAGGCGATGAGATCCGTGCGCTGGCGCTTGTTGCCAACGAAGTAAGCGTTGTCGGTAGGAGGGAACTGATTGAGGTTCGCTAGCTCGTCCTCCGGAGAGTCAAGCTCGAAGAGCGGCTCAAAGGTCGGCAGGCCGGTGGCGCCAAAAGGATCGGAGCCATTCACCTGATGGTCCTCGCTCTTCGCTGTAAAAGCGTCGCCCCTGAGGATCAGTTTGTGCTCCTCGTCGTCACCGGGGCACAGAGTGGGAAGCGCGAAGTCGGTGGCACCGTTTGAAGTGGATCCGACGGTGAGATTGCGCGGGTCGCAAAAGCTGGTCTCGGTCTCAGAAGTAGACGAGCGTGGTTGTGGTGAGGGCGCCGGCGAAGGAGAAAGCGACGGGCAGTTGGAAGCGGAAAGCAGGTAGGAACCCTGACCCTCGCTAGCGGAGCTGACAGCCGTTTGAATAAATACTGCACAATAGAAATTAGCCGCCTATTCAGAAAGTGCCCACAATGCACCCCACAAATCGTTCTTGCCAAATTATGCCAAAGGCTTCGTTTGCGGGGGCCCCCCACGGAGTTTCTTCCACTTGCCACGCATAAAAAAAGGCAAATGAAAATACAAACAAAAAAAAAAACACTACAATTGCTTACCCGGCGTCATTGGAGGCGATTGCGAACCGGGCCAGTCGCCAGTAGCAAGAATCTCCGAGAACACTTCATCCTCGCAGCCCTTCTTGACAATCCCCTCGAGGTCCTCCCGGGCAAAGAACGCACCGTTGACCGGGGTCGGCAGGATCTCGCACGAGGGCGGCGGGCTGCTCATTGCGCTGCCAGAGGACAGCGGCGGAGTCGCCGGCATCAGGCGGCCCTCGCACTCCGTGTCCACCTGGAGGAAGGGAGACTCGTGCTGGACGAAGATAGACGGCTTCTGGTGCGTCGGCTGCGGCGAGGCCACGGGAGTGAGCAACGGCTGGGGAGCGTACGCGGGACGCATCTGTTGCTGGGAGGCAGGCCGCTGGAACGCCATGCTCATGGCCTCCTGCGGAGGATAGGGCAAGCCATGAGGTTGCGCTGAAAAGTGGCCGTGCTGACGGTTCTCCGCGCTGGGGTCTGGCGTGTAGTAGTAGAAGTGCGACGGACCCATCATGTGGGACGAATGGGCAGCGTATGTACCATCCATTGCGGCGTGTTTCGGTATAATGGCTAGTTTTTTTTTTTTTTTGTCCGTTCTTCTTTTTTGTCCTTTCGATTGGAACGCCCGTCAGAACCCATGTTCCAGCTGGAATCTCACTGCCGCAACGCTGAGGTCATCGGCGCGCGGTCGAAGTCGACTTACCACAAGATACTATTTTAACAGATGGCTTTATAATGATACACTAGTACCCGAGAAGACTGCGGCTAGACGCTGGGTACGGGTCGGGAGACGACGATTTGACAGTAGCGATTAGGTAGGTTTTCGGGGTGGATCGGTTCGAGGGGATCCGGCAGTACAAGGCGAGGACAGTCAACGCGGAAGGAATGCACGAAGGGTCTCTCGTAGGGAACGACGGGACAACAGCAATCGAGTCAATGGATTACTGTCTACTAAGTGTACAGGGCGGTCGAGGCTCGCACGGTGAAGCGGAGGGCGTCGACGGCGGGTGGTGGATGGTTCTAAGGAAGGGCTGGAGACTCTCGACCGATGCCAGGAAGCAGAGGCGAGGAGATCTACCGGGAAGAAACAAGAGCAGAAGAGAGAAGCAAGAAGAAGAACAGAGTTGATAAACCCCGAAACAAGGAATGAGAGCAACGAGCGAAGGGGACAGGCCGTGGAGAATAAGTAACGGGCAGATCAGCGAGAGACGAGACGGCGATTAGGGCCTGGGGAGGGTGCGAGAAGGGCAGGGCAGCACGGCGAGTGGTTAACTACCAGGCGGCGGGCGGGCGGGCGCCGGGGGTGGGGGGGGCGAGCGACGGGGGCCGGGGAGGCCAAGGGCAGCGCCGGGGCCCATGCGCCGGGCGCTGCTGCTGCGCCCGCGAAATGACTCGGCCGGGGGGCCCGGGGGGTGCGGTGGTGCCAAGCGCGAGCCGCTAAGAGCGGCAAGACGCGCGGCGCCGTCCTTTTATGCACGCGGCTCGCCATTGGCCGGGCGCGGCGGGCACCGCTCCCCACGGCTCGCCGCGCAGGGCCACGAGATTGCGACCGCCGGGCCGCCGTCACCAGGCGCCCGCGCTCGCAGCCTGGGCCTGCGCGACCCGCCGGCCAAGGCAGGCCTGCCCCGAAGCGGAAAGTCGCTGTGCTGCGCGGGTGCCCTGGGTGCGTCCGTCTGCCCACCCGCCGCCACCACCGCCGCCGCCGCCGCCGCCGCGGTCACCGTCGCCGTCACCCGCGGGGCCCGCGGCCGCCCGGTTGGGTTTGGGAGGACACTGTGGTCACTTCGCCGTCACCACTAACCTACCTGCATGCCACCGCCGGCGCCGGCCGCCGCGAGGCCGCCGGGCTCGCCGCGAGCGCTCTCGCCCGGCGGCCAACCACGGCGCCGGCCGGGCCTCGCGCGTGTGATGGGCTCGGCTTGGCCAGCGAGGCAATTCAGCCTGTGCGACGCTAGACGGGCTGGGGTTCAGCTCCCCTGCGCCGCCTATCAGGCTATCACACTCTTGTCGCAGCGGCCGTCTCCAATCACCGCGCAATCGATACGCCGCCGTCCGGCGGCAGCGAAAGGGTCCGCCGCTGCGGGTGGGTGGCTGAGCCCGCTATCAATCGTCCTATCGCACGCGACAGCGCCCGCTGCGGAGGTCGAATCGGGGCATCCCATAGGGCTTACGGAGCACATCATCTTTTTATTGTTTGGGTCTCGCCCGCAACAGAAGGGTGAGCAAAATCCTGCGGTGCGCGCGCGCCTCGTCGACCCGCCGGCGAGTCGCCGGCCGAAAAGTGCGAGCCTGCCTGCACCGCTCCGCCGCTCGCCCCGCCGCTAACCTGCGCGTCGGGCGTTTGAACCGCTGCAGCGCTGACATATTCTCTGGTGCAGAACGTCCCAAGACTCCGTCCATTGCGTGCCGGAAGTGCGTCTCCCGGCCCTGCGGCCTGCGTGCAGAGAAAGAGAGGGTTGAAACGCTCGAGGTGCCCCACGCTGCAGATGCGGGAAAACAAACGTGAAAACACAAGTCGAACCCCGTCCGAAAGATTTCCTAAAAAGCCTTAAAAGCAAAGAAAAAGGTTTCTTGCGGCCCGGGATGACATGTCTGGCCGGGCAGCAGCCTGCACGACCGTCGCACGCGAATGAGCGCTCTGCAGAATGCAGGTACGTACGGCGGGCGCACGGCGGCCGTCGAATGAGGCCGCGTCGCGCCCGTTCCGGCCGTCGATTCGCTTGCCACCGGGGCGCCCACGCCCGCAGCGCTGCTCCCGCCGAGTGACGGGTCGCTCGCTCGTCCGCCCGCCCGACCTGTGGTTGGGGAAGCGCGCTGGGCCATGGTGTGACAGGACGACGATAGCGTCGCCGAACAAATGGAGGGCGATGCGGCGACGTGGTTGGCCCGTCGGTCGCTGGGGTGGGGATTTTCTGTCCCCCTTCTCGTGGGGACCGCATCGACAGGCCACCAGTCCGGCCGTTCGCCGCGCATTCCAACCGGCGCGAGCGTTTCAACTTTCGCCCATCGTCGAATCGCCTCGCAATCGATAAGAAAAGCCGGAAGCTTATGTGCGTCGCCTTCACGATGTCGCGTGCGGGCGTGCGCGTGTGCGTGCGTGCGTGCGTGCGTACGTGAGTTCCAACGTACATATGCACCCTAAAGATGGATCTATTGAACCTTTTTTGGAGGGCAAAGGGGAAAAGTGCCGTCGGGCCTCTGGCGCCTCCCACCATAGTCTACATACATACATACATACTAGTACGCACAGCGCCTAGGGACTTACCCACCTGCACGCCGGCGCTACATGGCGAATGCATATGTAGTTAGGTATGTACATAGGAGAGGAGCGCTGGGAATCCTTCGAGTGACGTCCGGTCCGGCTCTCGTGAGAAACCAATAAAATAACCAAGGCCGTTAATTGCCCTCTGTTTGGAGGGCGCCGGTTTGGGGTGGCACACGCTATACTCGGTGCATGCACCGTCTATTGCACAAATTGCATAATACGCAGCGGCGCTGCTATTTCTGGCAGCACGGGCGGCGGGCGGCATGTGGATTGGCCTATGCCCGACCAGCGCCGGCACAAGGCATATTAACACCCACGACACCCCACAAAACAAGCGCGTCGCATAGCCACAGCCGGCGCGGCCCCGTCGGGCATAGCGCCGTCGCCGCTCTAAGCGGCTGAATTGGGCCGCCGGCGGGCGCGGCCAGTCCGAATCCGGCGCCCGTCAGCCCAATCGGGTTGCCTTCGAGAAGCCGGGGGCGTCGCCCGGCCGCCGGGGGCCGCTGGCCAGCCAAACGGCGGGCGGGATTGCGCGAGAGCCCAGCCAATGGCCGGCCGAGCCCTTCTCCCCTACCTAATGCAGGAACGACGCAGGTACAGAGCATGCCTGCCTGCCTGCCTGCCTGCCTGCCTGCCTCCGTAGTATGGTACGCACCTGCGAGGGTCCCGGGCGTTTCAGCGGGCGGGGGGAAAACGCGCGCGCTCGCGGACGCTGCACGCATCGAAAGAGAAAAACAAAATGGCGCCGTCGTCTGTCGACCCGTCCACGTACATGCGTGCTTTCGTGGTTCTTTGCGACGAGAGCGACGCCTTGAACCTCGCGCCCCCGGCCGGCCCCGGGCTGACTAGGGAAGTCAAAAAAATAAAATAAAATAAAAAAAAAGAAAAATAAAGGGAGGGCTTGCAGGCTTCGCGACGACGACGGTCGGACCCGACGATTTCGCTCGCGTGGGACGGACCCGTGGGTCCCGTCGGGTCCCGCCCAAGGGTTAAAATTTACTGGTTCCCCGGATCACCAGGCCGGCGTCGTCCAACCCGCGAGGGCGACTTACTACATACGTAGGTATATACAATACTTACCAACGGAGTAAGGCCGCGGGCTTTGGAGGGTTCGAGCCCGGCCGGCGGGAGGCTCTTCCCCGGCGACGGGCCACGCTAAAAACGAACGGTCCAGCGCCGTTTCGAACCGTCCCACAGGCCCGAGGGCCCCGGGAATCGCAGCTCGACGGCGGCGCCGCGGAATGCCCTGCCGCGGCCTCACTGCGGTCCTACCTACGTCCCTAGGTATAGTCTACCTAGGTAAGGGGACCCAGGGCCCAGGGCCGCCGTCCCCAAGGCTGGTCCCCGGGAGGCCGGGGCAAACGAGAGAACGGCCGGCGGGGCGTCCCCCAAACGACCAAAAGGCCCCAAATGACTCGGTGACTTCGTCGGTTCGAGCTCCCAGGTCCTTGGTCTGCGCACCCGGGGTAAAGCAACCTGAGGTGGAGCGTGAAAACCTTACTCCGTGCCTGAATTCCGACTCTAAACTACTGCCGTTCCTGCAGCTGTCCACACGGGCCTTGCATGCGCGAATCGGCAGGTGACAATCATGCAACGCTTCGTGGAAGTGCTGCTCGAGTCCTCTTACTCAACACGAAGAATAAGGCGGTGGGTGGCGCCCCACGCGGGGATTTTCGCTTTTATTTATTTTTCTTCTTATTCGTTTTTTTTTTTTGGCGACTTCCAACGAATCCCGCGCCGATAACCGTTGCATGCATTGCATGAACGTCTGCAACGTCCGTTTGATAACCACTGACCACGCCGCGCCGAAGTGCGTTTTGCGCCCTGGCCCTAGGCCAAAAAGCAACCACAGAAAAAAAAAAGTAAAAAGGCCCGCACGCGTCAATCCCGACTCCCCACCGTCCGGGCGTGGATCGCGCTCCCACTTCCGCGAACGCCCCGCCGCTTTCCAAAGCTTTCCACGGTGGGCCCACGGGCAGCCTCGGCCGCCCTTGGGTCCATTTGGTAGCGATTGACGAAGCCACCTACTGCTTCAAGCAGCCCGCGGCGCCCTTAGCCCAAGCCACCTGTGCCCGCCTTAATCGCGTATGCAGGGGGAGTGTCTTCCACATTTTTTGTGCTCGCCAGCCTAGTATGTGTTACTTGCGAGGATTATGCCTATTAGGTTAATTCTTTTTAAATTTTCAAATGCGAGGCCATCCTTCACTCCGCGGCCCCGGTACATACACACGCGAGAGGCGCCTCTGGCATCTGCGAGCCGGTGGTACGAGCTCTACCGCCTCGTGCAGCCCAGCAACCGTGAACTACCGAGCCTGGTCCCGTCGGGACCTGCCTATGTATGTGCCTAGGTATGTATTAGGTTTGCCCGCACGTGCCCGTTCTCTTAGTCCCAGCGGCCGCTGGCTCGATCTGCGAGTGGTGAAACATGCGCTGGCCTTCTACGCCGGTTCGCGGCCTCAGTAGCGTGGCGAAGGGTCCACGGGAGGGTGCTCCCGCATGCTTTTGGCGGTGCCTCTTGGCCGACTCAAAGTCGTTCTGGATCCATGGCATGACTCTCAGCTAGAACTGCGAGAAGGACCGAGATCGGCACCTCCGTGACATCGGTCTCAATCAAAGATACTTTACGTTGTCCCGGTCATGATTTCATCTCGCACCTGTACCTGAGAAGATCCACGGGTAAGGATGCCGCGCGAGTGAAACGACGCATAACTGGTCGTTTTTATGGCGAGGATGACGAGGGTCCTAAGATGAACAGATGCTCTGCAATGCGGTGGGTACTCCGTACTGTGCCGCGAAATCTCCGTTTCACCGAGTCAGTCGATGAGTGGTTGGCATCTCGGAAAACCTCCTCGTCGTTGTTAGCAGGACTAAACCCAGTGGGCCAGGTCTATGTAGCAAGTCGCTTGTCACCTGTGTCGGAATGACTACAGGCACCAGCTGGAACAGCCGAACCGGCAAGCCGGGGGATCTTGGGCCTCCACACGAGATACGACTCCAACAAGTCCTTCTACGATCTCAAGTTATGTATAGATCCTTCGGGAAGGGATATGCCGGCAAAGTTGAGTCACCCTTTCCCGCCCAGACCCGGACAGCTTTTCGTGGCGTTTTAGGTGCAGGATCGAACGAGCGAATTTCGTGTCAGTGTAAATACGATCCGGCCCGAATTCTGGCATGGACCTCGCGATTGATCTCCGCCGTCTATCGATACTGCGAAACGCTCCCAGCGGTGATCAGGCACCATATGCACCTATCTAGGTAAGAAGACATTGTATGTTGATCAGTATACAATTGACATCAGCGTTCTCTTCCACTGATGCTAACCTTGCGGCCGTGCGGCCGTTCGGCCGTCATCGGAGGTAAATCGAATACATGAAACACGATCATACATGTTCAGAGCTTTCACATGTTTCCACTTCTACAGAGAAGGCAGGTTGCTTCCTCAGCTTCGTATTCGTGGCGGACGGGTGTCTGTGTTTGCTGGATGCCATCACTGCCATGCAGCACAGACTCATTGCTCAGGGTCGTTAGCACACCGTGCGGCCCCAACTGAAGGCATGATTCCGAGCGGGCCGCCGTGGTCCATGCCATGCGCTACAGCGTAAAGTGTCTTACATCGAACGAGAAAGCGGGTACTTTTTTGTGACACGTCTCATAAGACATCGGTTAGCGGAGTTGGATATTAGCGAGTGTCATGACATCTCCACCGCACGACTGAAATCACAGGAAGCAGCGCGAGACACCGATCTGCCACTGCATACCGAGCAGCCATCGGCTAGAAATTGGTGAGACCAAAAACAAAAATCGTGCGGTCGACATAAAGGATAAGTTTCGGACAGCTACGTGCGAAGGTACCTCAGGCACCTAGCAAGCATAGAATACTTGATGCCGTGAGTCGAGACGAAACCACCGAGGTGGACAAAGCAACGCAAGAGCAGAGCCAGGCGGCGCAAAATAGGAAATGGCTCGCGACTCGCGAGACAAAAAGAAAAGAGACATATGAAGGGACAGACCGTACTCCGTACTAGGTAGATATCAAATCGCGAGACAAAGTTCATCGGGCCACGCATAGTTTGCAGCCCACTCCGAGGACGCCGAACAGAAGACCACACATTATCAAGTTGCAGATGGGCATCAGGGCCTCAGATACTGTCAGGCAAGATCAGCCCTAGCGACTGCTAGGTCATCCTCTTCCTATCATTTGTTTGGTTGTCAGTAATGCTCGTCACAGGCCCGTATGTAGAAGAGGAGAGGAGCGAGGCGGCGGCAGCAGGCTGGTCTGGCAGCAGTGCCGCGGCGGCCCGCGGCGGCCTTAGTAAGCAGCCTCAAGCGGGCGGCCACACCCACATTTCACCGGCCGACTGCACGCGGGACTCTCCTTTCCTTCTTCGTGCCGCTGGCGCGGCAGATATCCCGTGTTGCTTGCTCTGGCCTTTTACCGATGGATTTTTGCAAGTGTCAGCCGCGCCACAGAACGAAGCCACCTGTGCCGGCCCCATGGCGATGTCTCTTGCTGTGATATCCGCTTGCGGCCGGCTCGTGTGGTACATCACCTAGCCTATGTATGAGGATGGAGAATCTCCGGCGACTAAGCGGCGGAACCCGTGAGATACTTCGGTTTGTTGCACCCGATGCGGGATATGCAAGTGTACATAGCATGATGATACATACTATCGGACTATAGAGCGCAGGTCTGAGCCGCTAGTCGTGCTCAAACGGTGCAGCGCCACAACGTCCAACGTCCACGTCTTGTCCCGGCTCTCTCGCTCTCTACTCCGTACACATCCTGACGCACGCACGCACGCAGCATCTTACGCTATGGGTCGTCCCCAATCTTCTCCAGTTTGCCCATAGTCCTCTTTTCGCCAGACTCCCCAATGATGCGGACCCTGTCGATACGGACCTTCTCCCCGTCGCCATCGCCGTCCACAACAAAGAGCACAAGTGAAGTGATGTTCTGGAACTTGACGAACCGCAGTTCTAGCTTGGCCGTGCCTGTCTTGCCGTCCCAGTCATCCGGGCCCAACTCGAATGCCTGCGTGGGCGAGGTATCGTCGGCTTCCTCGAAGCCCAAGTTGTGCGGGCGATTGGTGTAGATGCGGATCGTCCTAGGCCGCATAGGCACCTCGTCCTCATCAGCCTCGACCGGGGGGAGCGACGTAATGTGGATTGTGTGTGCCTTCAGCGTAGCGTTGAAAGGTAAGAACAGCATGAGCTGCTCGTCCGTGTCGCTCTGGACCCAGTCCCTCGCCGCCTCGCCGGGCTCCTCGGCTTTGCCCTTGCCCTTCCCTCCTCCAGCATTGCCCGTAGCCTTGAGCGCGGACGGTTCGCTAGGATCGAGCAGGACGCGCGCAGCGCCGAAGTCGCTGTCCGAGTTGAGCAGCTCCAGGCCCGTCCTATCCACCTCGTCGGTAACGTCGTGGTAGCCGCGGGGTAGGTTGGCACCGCGCCATACCGGTCCGCTGGCGAAGCCGCCGGCGGCCGACGACGACGACGCGCCCGCCTCAGCCTCTGCTGCGAGCTTGCGGACTGCATCGGACAGCTGCTGTGGGTTCGCGCCCTCTATCCGGGAGACCTCGTGGCCGTTCTTGATGATGACAAAGGTGGGCATACTGGGCGAGGCTCGGGAGTGGACGCGGTCAGCACAGAACTGCACAACGACGTGGGAATAGGGAGGGGAGAGGCATGGACTCACGCGGTGATGGAGTAACTCCCGGCTATCTGGGTCTGTTTGTCCGTGTCAACTTTGGTGAAGGTTACGGAGTTGTGCCGGGACAGCCGGGCGGCCAGCTGCTCGTACAGCGGAGCGATGGCTTTACATGGCCCGCACCACTCGGCAAAGACTGTAGGGCGTTAGCGGTTGCGGTGCAGAAGGAAGACGGGCAGGACTCACAGTCGACGACAACTATACGCGACGAGGCCAGCAGGCTGCTGAACTGCTCGGGCGAACTGATGTGCACGACTTTGGACATGGCGCCGGCGGTGGGTAGTGTACGCCAGAAGCAGGAGGTGGGTAGGCAGACGGGCAGACGGGCCGGCAGTAGGTAGTCAACAGCCACAGACGCGCTTGAAGACCTAGCTTGCGGCAATCCGGCGTGCCTGCTCCGTAGGTAGGCGCGTACGCAGTAGATTGATCAGCATGTACAGGGCTGGTGGTTCACAAAGAAGGCCGTCCGGAGCATGGCGGCGACATCGCGGCTGCGGGGCAAGCGTCTCCCGAACCACGCTGCAGAGCTGCGTAAGGCGCGTCGCCCGCCGCTCGGCTGCCTGGCGGCGGCGTCCTGCCCACCACCTCGTCCGCCGCCCGCCGCTCCTCCATCGAGAAATGGCCACGCCGCTCCGCCTGCGCCGCCGCGAAGTCTTCCTGCTCAGCGTGCTCTTCAACTCGTGGATCTGCAACTCGGCCGTCCGCCGCTGCCTCGACACGTCCCGTGCCTCCTCTGGTCCCCGCCGCCGCCGCCGCAGCGCCTGGCACCGCCGCATCTTCGTGCTCCTTAACGCCGCCGTCGCCGTCTGGACCTCGCGCGCAGCGCTCAACTCGGCATGGCGTCTCATGTCGTCGTGATCGACGCCAACGCGCGCCGCCACACGGTCCGCACCTCGCCCGGCACCTATCTGCAGGACGTGCTTGCCGAAGCTTGCTCCAAGACCGGCGGCCTCAGCCCGGATCACTACGCCCTCAAGTACAACGGCAAGCCCGTGGACCTATCACGCACCGTGCGCCTGTCCGGCTTGCCCTCGGGCGCCCGCCTCGATCTCGTCCAGGCCTCGCGTTCCGCCGCCGTTGTCGCCGTCGCCTTACAGCTCCCCGAGTCTGAGCGCA
The DNA here is from genome assembly GCA_010093515.1 of Lineolata rhizophorae. Classification (NCBI taxonomy): domain Eukaryota; kingdom Fungi; phylum Ascomycota; class Dothideomycetes; order Lineolatales; family Lineolataceae; genus Lineolata; species Lineolata rhizophorae. The sequence continues at coordinate 284,970 of MU001682.1, read as the reverse complement.
ACGCCCGCCTCACCCACAAGTTCCCAAGCACCACCTCTGTGTGGCACATCCTGCGAGCCTTCGAGTGTGGCGCCGTTCCCGGCACCCCGACCAACCTCAACCTGACCCAGCGCGGCATCCCCTCGGCCGGCGCCGGCGCCGGCCGACTTAACTATGACATGCCCGTCGTCAACGTCATGGGCCGTGAGCTAGCCAGTTTCGTCGACCTGCAAAAGAACCTCTCACAGCTTGGCTTCCACGGAGGCAACGTGCTGCTGAGGCTGAGCTTCCGCAACAGCGGCAGACCGTTGGAGGAGGCCATGATGGAGATTACCATGTACTTCAAGAGCACAGAAGAAGACGCGGCCAAGCTAGCCCAGGGCGCCCATTCCGGCAGCGCCGGCGAGGCTCAGTCGCGGCCTCAAGGGCAGCCTCCGCCAACGGACGCGACTGAAGCTCGTTCGCCCCCCGCCGCGGCAGCGCCGGCGCAAGACGAGTCCGCGGCGATACCCGAAATTCAGCAGCAGCAGCAGCATCAACAACAACAAAAAGGAGAAGAAGAGCACCCATCCACGTCATCCCAACCCATTCAGACACCGCCCGCACAGCCCGCAACCACCACCATGCCTTCGTCGTCAGCCCCCGCCACACAAACCTCCATAACAACCGAAACGCTCCCCTCGGCCTCTTCCGCGGCCGACGGCCCGCACGCCAAGGAATCCACTATCTACATGCCGTCCTCATCGGCGACGCCGCAGGCTGCCGCACTCACATACAACCCCGCCGACTACGAGCCGACCGAGTTCCACGCGATGCTACACCAGTCGCGGCTCAACTCTGCGTCGCGCAACCAGCGGCTGCTCTCGGACGCGGAGCTGGCCGAGCAGGAGAAGCGTGCCCGCGAGCGCATCGCCGCGGTCCGCGGCATCACGGTCAAGGCTCGCTTCCCAGACGGGTGGCAGGCGCAGACGGGCTTCGGCCGCGCCGAGTCGGCCGCCGACCTGTACGGCTGGGTGCGCGGCCTGCTGGCGGCGCCGGACCACGCCTTCGTGCTCACATTTGCGGGGCCCCAGGGTAGGCAGGTGCACCTGCAGGAGGACGGCAAGAAACTGGTGCTCGACCTGGGCTGGAAGGGCAACTGGCTGGTCGTGTTCGCGTGGGCGGACGGCGTCCCGGCCGCGGTGAAGAATGCGCCCGTTTTGAAGCAAGGGGTCAGAGGGAGCGCGGTGGAGCTGAAGGTGGATATGTCGCCAAGAGGTACCGATACGGCGGGAGGGAAGAGTTCTGATGGTGGTTCTGCGCAGAACGGCGGCGCGGCGGCTGGATCCTCAAAACATGGAGGCGGGAGCAAGGCGGAAAAGGAGAACAAGTTGAAGAATCTACTGGGCTTTGGCAAGAAGAAGTAGAGTGGTTGATCTGCTGTTGGTGAAAGGACTTGCTCGGTTACGAGGAGCATAAGCCGAGCGCCGGAGAGGTTCTAAGCCCTGGGAGAGGCGGGTCACTTGTCATCCTCGAAGGATGTCCGTTCTAGATCACAGATTATATTAAAAGGGTTATTGGAATGAGTAGCGTAAGAGCTCGTCCAAGAGATACGCCGAAAGCGCACGCAATTGAGTTAATTAAATGGTTCCAACCCTAGCACTACGGTATTCAAATACAAGGTTCGGCCACTACCACCTACCACCACGTAGAACAGCTTTTGCAACACGATGCTAGTGCAAATTACCACAATAGTGTCTTTGTCATAGGACCGCGAGAAGAATCAGCCCTCGCCGTCCATTTTGGGGCTTGATATGCATGCAGAGACATGGCTAGAAGTCCGTCCCCCTCATTATACTCACCGCCATCCTTCATATGCACCAAAAACCCTGGAAGTGTGGGACTCGCCAACATAGCGGGAGCTACCTTCGAGGCCTAATTAGAGAAATCTTTGGGAAGGGCACGTAGGGCACGTGAGGCGGTTCATCGCACAGGACGCGGAGAGCAGTTGACTGCACTGTGATGACTCCATTGTGATATCGATATTTGAGTTTTGAGGAACCCGGTAAAACGGACTCCTACCCTCGAAAATGGTCTAGCATCCGCACCCCTTGAGTGCAAGCAAGCCGCGGCTCGAACTATGCCCTCATCGCATTCATCTCTCAATCACGTCTTCCCCAGCATCACGTAAACCCATTTAGTGGCCCGCCCTCCTCGCCTCCGCAATGATCTTGGTCATCTCGTCCACCTTCCTCTTAGCGCGGCCAAATGTTCCGAGCTGCGATAGCAATCAGCATCCATTATCCCATCCGTGCAGGTGCTTGGCAGCGCAGCAGCGCCCCTTCGCGTGCAGACACGCCTCTCCACGAACGACGGCAGACGTACCCGCTTCTTGGCCAGCTTCCTAGCGCGCTTGTCCTTGCTGTTGCGGAGGAGTTCGATGACGCGGCGTTCGTAAGGGGCGAGACTACTCGGTTCGTTAGCCGCCAGACGCTCCATCTTGTCTTCGGGGTCCTAGGCAAAACCCCCCCCCTCTCCGGCGCCACACGTACCCAGAGACTTCGCGGACGACCTCGCGCACAAACTGCGTGCGCCGGCTGAGCCTGCCCTTGGTCCGCGAGATGCGCGGCTTCGGCTGGTGCGGCGTGACTTTCTGCGAGGCCGGAGCGGCATCCGATCAGCACTGGTCTTCCTCAGGAGCTCGGCGGCAAGCGGGGAAGAGCGGAGGAAGGCGCCTTACGTGGCCCGCGTTGAGCCCGACAGCGATGCCGGACTTCTGCTTGACTTCCTTGGGCATGGCGGACGACTGAAAGGGGTGCGGGTAGAAGTTGTGGTTGTCCGGCCGTGGACGAGGTTGCTGCGAAAAGATGGCGTGCGGCGGGCTGGTGGGCGAGTTGTGGGAGCGGGCTGGGCCGAGCGCCGCGCTGATTGGCCGCTTGCCGACCGGCTCCGGAACATCCGCCGCAGGATTCATCCGGCAGGACGCGGAGCCGCGGACACCCGCCAGTCCGACCGCAAGTGTCGCGTGCGGACAGGTGACGTAGTCGTCGTGGTCAACACCAAGCCCGGTGTTGCTCGTCCGCTTTCTTCCGTCCTCCTTCCCCCATTCTCCGAGTCCCCACGCATTGTTCTACATCCTCCACCATCCGCCCTCGGCCATCGGCAACTCATTCGTTTTATTGGCGCGCGAAATGGCGCGTTTTCCTTACTGGATCGTGCCCGTTTTCTCGGCGACGGTATGGCTGGCCATGCTGTTGGCTATGCTCCTCTGGTGGATAGTGGCCGAGGATTCTCCCAAATACTCCACCATGTCTCAAGGCCAGACAATTGCGTGAGTATAACGGACCCGTCCTTTTTTTTTTTTTTTTTTTTGCGCGTTCATTTGGCTAACGAAAGCGTCGCTGCAGGTTTATATCTGGTACGGCCCTCCACATCACGCCGCGCATTCATCCAATCGGTCGCTAACTGGACCCGCAACCAGATGTTGGTGCGCGAACCACCATGAAGCCTTTATTCATTGCGATGGGTACCACCGCCGTAGTCACATTTGACCTCGTCTTCATTCTTGAGCGGTGGTTACGACATCGCGGCAAGCTGGAGCGCAACACGTCATGGACGCAGAGGATCCTCTCTGTAGTGTCCATCTTCACCGCCATCGCGGGCGGCGTCGGCCTTATCCTGCTCAGCATCTTCGACACCTTGAGACACCCAACGCTTCACAACGCATTCCTCGGCCTCTTTATGTGAGTCGAGGCCCCAATTGCGGACGTTCGTCCAGCCCCGAACAGCGACATGCTAACCAGCCACGGCTTCGCAGCGTCGGCTACATCATCTCAGCCATTGCTACGTGCGCTGAGTACCAGCGCCTCGGCATCCACTTCCGCGACGCACCCATATTACGCATCTCCTTTTGGATGAAGCTTACCTTCATCCTGGTTAGCATCGGCCTAGCCATCGCCTTCGGCGTGACGCAACGGCGCGACCAGTGGAATGCAGCCGCCATAGTCGAGTGGGTCGTTGCCCTCGTCTACGACGGCTATGTCTTCTCGTTCGCCATCGACTTTATCTCGACCAACCGCAGCCGCCGCGGCACCTGGCACGAAGAGGAGCGCGCACCAGGAACCATGTCCATGGCCGCACTCGAAGCCAACAACGCAGGCGCAATCCAGGCGGGCAGCGGGAGGTTCTACGGCAATGGCACCGACGGTGCGGCCAACGGCTACACCAATGGTACCGCCGGTTACGCGAACGGCTACACGACGAGACAGAAGCCAACGGAGCCGGTATCGTCTTCGCGAAACTTTTAGAGGGATAAGGGGGGAATAAGGAATGTAGAAAGAAGATACTCGACTTGGATTTTCTTCGTAGGCATAGGATGGAGGTTAAGCTTATGACCCTGTACGCTATTGTTACCAGCTGTTGATTTTTTTCGTAAAGCATTTTCGTTTAAGCATATCATGAACTTCTCTGTTTTCTTCGCATTGGGTTACAGGACGGAGTTGTGTTTTTTTCAGTCTCGCCATACCCAAAGAGACAGGAGTCTAACTACCCAAGTAATAAACGCAGCTATGCATTTGTTTATCAGATACTGGCATAGTGATGAATAAATGATTTGGTTTTTTCTCCTTTCTTTATAAGGAAGAAAACGGTAGTTCTTATTACTTACAAGTAATAGAGCTATAGTGACTAATATCTCTAGCATTAGTACGAACCTAAACGCTTGACTAGGGAGCGAACCAAAAGCCTTCTCGGTGATCGAAGTCGAATCTAGCCTTGTTGCCCATGACCAACACAGTATCAATGCCAATTCAACCTCATCTGTAGCATTTTACCCTTTGCTCAATTCCTATCTTAGTTCTATTGCCTAGCCGGTGCAATGATGTTCTCATTTTTCGTGACGCACGCGACTTAAAAAGCGCCGATTAAGTGTTCATGCTCTACCTTTATACGAAGTTGACTTATTGCAATAATGCACTTGAGCATACGCTACAAAGTTATACATGGAAACACGCTCGATGCCAAATACCTACCGTCTAAGGTCTTCATCTATTTCTAAACCCCTGGGCCACACTAAGTGTTATAGCACTTCAACAATATATACCAACCGATAAACATATGAAAGGAAAATTTGCTCCTCAGTTTCACCCTCCTATTCAGATCTGTGTAGTTCAACAGGAGAATCAGTCGAACTTGCAAACCCGATCCCTATAGAGCGGGCCCTGGGAGTGTCAAGACTTAGACTTGCCTAGATGTGCCAAGTGTACTAAAACCATTGCAGTTTTGCAGTACCATCTGTTACTGCATAGACCAAAATGAGATACACCTAAGCCTCTCATACAAGCGGCTCCCGGAAGTTCATGTGTGGCAGTGGGGGACTCAGCTACGGCCGTATTTCTGGGCGAAACCAGGAAGAGGACAGCCTTGTTGTAAGTTCATCTCGGTATGCCTCGTCTGCAAGCGTTCCACCTATGATTAGACGCTATGGTAGCCCACCTACCCGGGCTAATGTTCTTTTCTACTCGTCCGATATTGGCGCTGTAGTGTGCTGTATCAGTTATTGACTGGACATTACTATAGCTCAGCACATGGCCCAGTGACACTTTTCTGCACCTGTCCAATCTTAGCACCTCGGCGTATTGCATTGGTAGAAACTGCCAAGTTGAAGTCTACCCTGTGGAAATGCCACGCATAGTATATATGTGTCTGAGTCCTCTAGAAGGAAACGGGTCTTCTCTCACCACCCGCATTCTTTTTGATTCAGCTTCTACTTGTTCGCATGCCTTACTCTGCCGTAGCCCCTACTTAAGAATCTCGGTTGCTCGTTGACTCTCGACCACCTATAAGCGGCCCGATGGGCCATTTTAGGTCCAACAGGGTTCAAATGTGTGGTAAAAAGAGCTAGAGTGATCCGCGGGAGGGTTGCGGAGTGCACCGTTTATTATATATCGATGCATTAATTTGACGCAATAAATAACGCTTTTAAATCAATCTTAGGAATTTTCACTAAATAACATTTCCTGCCTTGCTTCATCGAGCTATCAAGAAGATTGGGAGGATTCTTCTTGTCACCATTGCTCTTTGCGGATGAATGCTGAGGATATCGAGCCGGGAGATGTGCTTTGTTCGCATCACATACCTCACCCCAACGGGCTTTTAGCGGGAGCCAAGCTAAGACCACACTACCTCATTTAATCGTATCCAATGATCGGAAGAACCGCGAACTAGTCATGGCGCCGGCTTTTTCGCATGGTCAATAGGGGAGCGGCCACTACACGGAAGGGGAAATATAGTAAATGCTGTTTTGCTCCCGGAGGGGCCACCCGGTTCAGATCCCCGAGGTATTCGAAGACATCGACCTCGATTGCTTGACAGTCGAGTGTGACTTCAGATTTTGCGAGGGCACCTTCGTTAAATCTTACGAAAGGCTATCGCGCATCCGCTACGACGAGCTTAAGTCGGACTCTTCACCTCCGGGTCGATATCGCTCGGAGACATTCTCACGTCTATAGATAAGGCCAACGGCAAGACGCAATCAAAATACTTTACCAAGTCATTGCAAACCAAATAACGCTTGCGACCAATCTACGAAACGAGAGTAACACCTAGAGTGAAGGTTTGGGACCATCAGGCCAGGTAGAATGAATACCTCCTCTCAAGGGTACGTTTTCCTAGTGCCACGCTAAGCAGGGGTCACTTCCACTAGCCATTTCCAGTAAGTGATTACTCTAGAACCTTCCAGCACATTGTAGGTTACCATTACATGATGACATAATATGCCATTTATCTGTTGTATATTTTCGCGATTATATCCTTCTTTTCTACTTTTCTACACATCTACTCATACATCTGCTCACTTGCTCACACATCTACTTGCTCGCTCACATACCTACTTGCTCGCTCACATATCTACTTGCTCATACACCTCGCTCGCTCATACACCTCGCTTGCTTACATACCTACTCGCTCGCTGTTCTATGGAGCCACAGACACCTAGGAGGCATCGCCCAAATCTTACGCGTGACCAGCGTCTTCAGTGTCTTACGCTTAGGTCAATTGGCTGGACATATGAGGCAATAGCTCGGCATCTGAATATCTCACAACATCAAGTCCAGTGGGCCTGCCATACAGACCATCCAACTCCTCGGAAGCGTAGAGGAAGGCCTCCTGTTCTTTCAGAAGCTCAAGTTGACCAGTTGGAAGCATTTATTCGAGCATCACGGACAAATCGCCTCATGTCCTGCCTTGAGCTCGCTGCTGGGCCTTTCAGGCATTGGAATGTCTCTGAATACGCTATCCGAAATGCTCTACAACGCCGTGGCTACAAGCGACATATTGCACAACATAAGCCTCCTCTCTCTGAGCAAAATAAGGCAAAGCGACTAGAGTAGGCTCTTAAGCATGTTAACTGGACCAGAGATCAATGGAAGAATATCCTGTAGACGGATAAGATGTAGCTTACAGGAGCTCTCCATCCCCAAAAGCATGTTACCCGGAAGAAGGATGAGGTCTTTGATTTAACCTATGTACTTCAAAGTTCCAAAGCGTCGTAGATGGATATTTTAGGGCTGTTTCTATAGTAGAGAAAAGGGGCCTTACCTCTTTTAGGAAAATAAATAGGGTACTATTGCTTAGGAGACATACTGCAAGGGGTGCTTCCTCTAATTGACGGCTGGATACAGATAAATCGAGGTCTCCTACTTCTACAAGATGGAGCTCCTGGTTATGTTGCTAGATCTACCCTTGAGGAGCTGAGCGAGCGTGGAATTCACACTATCTTTTAACCCCTTTTTCTCCTAATTTAAATCATATTGAGACTATCTAGAACTGGATAAAGGATTATATTAAGGATAAGTACAGAAATAGGTGTTTTTCTTACAATTAACTGCGAGAGGTTATTTCTAAAGCTTAGAATATTATTACTAAGGAGCAGCTAGTAGGGTTAATTAATACAATAAAGCAGCGATGCCAAGATATAATTACAGCTCAGGGCGGGTGTACAAAATGGTGATATTCTTTTTGGTGGCGTTAGGCCCTCGCTCAGCTGGAAACCCATGCTTAGCGGGGCACTAGGAAAACTTATGTATGTACCCTTGAGAGGGGGTAGGGCTGCGGTTTGAGTGTCTAACAGCAGGAAGCAAAGATCGAAGCCCTTAGACTCAATTTAAGTCTTCGGGACTGAATTATTGACATGGCAAGAAGAACTAGCAACGCAAGAGCAAGAGGGACAGAGTACAAGCGTGTAACGCGAATTAGGTTGTCGAATCGGATACTCTGCCAGCTACTTACTTATGTGGCGGTTGCGGTACATTAGCCGCGCAAGCAGGTTTTCATAATCGCGGCAGCATCCGAACTAGGGTATCGTAGGCGTACTACGTGGGATAGCTAGGACTTGCCCCATTCAAAAGCACAAATCGGTCATGAGATATGCCATGACAGCGTGTCGCCCAGGACACAGTTGTTACGGCCGCATCACGTCACGAATTGGCAATTGAAGGAGCTTGTTTTGTAGAAAACAGGTAAATACCCCTCACTATTTTTTTCCGAGACTATTTACATCCCGAAATTGTGTGAAGAGAACAAAGCACTAAACTCCATAACCATGCTGCTGAATAGTAACCATTAGAAGGACCGACTGTGAACCCTAGACTTGCTCCCCATGCATCGGTGAAGTTGTCGCCGTGATGTTAGTTCGAAAACACCTCCCATCCTTTCAAGCCGGCAGTACACTTCCATTACCGTTACTCGTAGAGGAGAAAAAGTGAAGAGAGCCGCATCAGTGGCCGGACACTTCCAAAATTGAGGGCACGGATGAGGCCGGACTGAACCGTTTACTCGATGTTGATACGGCGCGGCTTCGGAGCCGAGGCCTTGGGGACGACGATGGAGAGGATGCCGTCCTTGAGGCTGGCCTTGACGTTGTCATGGTCGACGCGGCCGGGGAAGCTGAAGGAGCGGTGGAACTCGCCGACGGAACGCTCGGTGACCCAGTACTTAGGCTGGGCATCCTTGCCGGCGACCTCCTTGTTTTCGTCGGTCTTGGTGACGGCGGTTTCCTGGGGCTGCTTGCTGCCCTCGGCCTCGGGCGCGTCCTCGACGGTGGGCTTGTGGTACTCGTGGTGGCCCTCCTCAGTCACGAACCCCCGCGGCGGCTCACCGCTCTCACGGTGGTGCTCCGTGTGGCCGCTGATGGTGAGGGTGTTGGCGTCGGACCACTCGATGTTGACATCTTTCTGGGCGATGCCGGGAAGCTCGCCGTGAAGCTCGTAGGCATCCTTCACCTCGCGCACATCGAACTTGGGGGAGAAGGCGCGGATGGCAGAGGTGCCGCTGGGCATGTTGCGCGCAAGCTTGTCGTAGTCGTCAAGCATGCGGAAGAGGGGAGAGAACTCCTGGAAGCGCGGGAAGAGAGACATGTTGCGAGGTGTGGTGTGAATGCGGGCGCTTGGAGCTGGGACGATGATTCTGCGAGGGAGTCTTCGGAAGGTTGTGCGCAGAGGTTGCATGAGACTGCTTCTGCTTCTGTTGTTCTGTGGTGCTAGAAGGAAGGAGCGATGGCAGCAGCCGGCGGCTTCTTTATACCTTGGCGGCCGCCTTCTGGAAGGTGCGGTGACGCGGCGCAATTTGCATGGCCTGACCTCATCTGGACGGATCCGGCAGCTGCGGGGACGGTTCTGGCTGCTTCGCGCATCGACGCGGGGAAGCTGCTCAGCCCGCGCTCGCGAGCACCCGAGCTGGCGCGGCAGGCGCGTGCCGGGCGCTCCGCGCCACGGGAAGCGCCCCGAACATTCGCGAACTTCGTCTCGCTGTCACGTGACGGCGCGCCACCGCTGCCCGCCCTCGGGCTCTACCGCGGAACGATGTTCCTGATGCCCGGCGAGCTGCAAATCTCCAGCTGCCGTTGTCCCTTGCGCAGCATGAACTCGATGGCCGCGAAGTTCTTCCTGTCGATGCTCGCGTTGGCTCGAAACTCTCGCCTGGGACTTTGTTAGCCGAAGCGGCGCACGACGGGTGGGGGCGACAGCAGACCCACCTTGCGAACTCGATGAAATTCGCCCTCGTGTCCTGCTCTCGAGATGCCCCTGTGAGATTCCATCCCGACTAAGTTCCCCGCCGGTCGGTCGCGTTCCTCGAGCGCGCCTTCAACGTACCGCTGGCTTCTTCCGCGCCGCCCTCAGGCAGGCCCTGTACAGCGACAGGACGTCCCGCTGCAGGCCCGACAGTCGGGGCATCCAGAGAGCGATGCTACACCACCGGAACGATACGAGATGCGGTTGGCGAGCGGACGGTAGCGAGAGGGACGAATGCGTCGATGTAGCGATGTTCGTGCGATGTGATGTGCCTACGGTATGCGACCTGGCGAGCTGTCTATCACGCAGACAACGGACGCTAGGGGTTTTGGTGCTGAACCTCGGAAGACCTTCCTAGGCTGACGCTGGTCGCGCCCTGAGCTTAGCCGCTTGAGCCGCTCGGCGACCAGTCCGAGTGGACGGAACAACTTCGCCCGTACTGCGACTCCTCCTCGCTCAACGTAAGTATATATGTCCTTCTCTTTCGTCTGGGCTTCTTTGTTGTTTGGATGGTTCACACGATCTCGTAACCTTGGCAGAATGACTTCCTTTTCGGTATGTTTTGAGGTCGGGTCCGCATTCGCACCTCCCATCTCCTAGGTTTCCTTTCTGGCGACAATGGCTGCTCACACGCGACAGCGACTGGTCAGATTCCTCGCGAAGGATGGCCGGACTTATTACGGTGATGCGATACTCCCTCCTGGTGTGACAGACATTGGCAAGGCGACACAAGCTAGGGTCATTCACGGCTCGCCGTTTGACCGGCACGAAGTCACCGACACCGTCGTGGTACGTCCATAGTGACCACAGTGGATTTGCGGAAAGGGCAATTGCTGAAGGCGCGCGGCTGTGCAGGACGTGCGGCTGCTGCTCGCGCCGCTTGCGCGCGAGGACGTCAAGACGGTCAGGTGCCTCGGCCTGAACTATGAGCGGCATGCGCACGAGGTTCGTCGCGACGACTAATTTCCCTGGGGGCCCGGCCCAAGATGCGTTTTGAAACTCACCGGGCGAACGCAGTCCGGCATGCCGATTCCCGAGCATCCCGTGCTCTTTTACAAACCCGTGACTTCCGTCGCGGGCCCGTTCGACCCCATCCCCGTGCCGGCGTCGTGCCAAGCGGTCGACGGGCTCGACTACGAGTGCGAGCTCGTCGCCGTGATTGGCAAGGAAGGCGCCGACATCCCGGAGTCGAAGGCGCTAGAGTACGTTGCCGGCTATGCCGTGGGCAATGACGTGTCGCATCGCGAGTGGCAGCTCCGGCGGGGCGGCGGCCAGTGGGCGCTGGGCAAGGGTTTCGACGGTTGGGCACCCCTGGGGCCCGGTATCGTCTCCGCCAAGCTCATTGGCGACCCTCAGGCGCTGCGTATCACGACAAAGGTCAACGGCCAGATGGTGCAGGACTCTACTACTAGGGACATGATTTTTGGCGTTGCCCAGACCGTCTCGCGGCTGTCGCACGGCACCACGCTCTTACCCGGCGACCTCATTTTTACTGGAACGTACGTGGCCGTCCTGTAAAGTGCATGCCGTGCTGCCCGAGCTAACCTATTGCAGTCCGCAGGGCGTTGGCATGGGCAGGAAGCCTCAGCTGTGGCTCAATGACGGTGACGTTGTTGAGGTGTCGCTCGAAAAAGTCGGATCGTGCATTAACAAGGTTGAGTATATTAAGAACAAGCCGAGACTGTGAAAACAGGGTAGACGCTGCCATAGACGTGCGGGCTAAAGGAATAGAGCGCCATACTTAACCCTCCATCTACCGCTCGAGCATTTCTGGTGTCGTCACGGTCTCTGATTAAGGGCACCGCGTGTGCACCTCTGACATGCGAAAGCTTCGCCGATATCTCAAAACTACTTCAGGAACCATCTTTTGGAGATACCGGTATCTCATCGCATTGACAAGCGGATCTAATAATACAAGCAGAAGGGAAATCGGAAAGCAAAGTACGAGCGCATTCGACAAAATACGGTCTGAAAGAGTCCAATTGCCAAATGTCAGACCAGCTGACTGCGTACGATCTTTTGGTTTGTCACCGACAAAAGCTGCCTTGACTGAAGACTTTTGAAAGATTCGCCACGCAAAGCGTCCACCAATCCGTGGTACCCATACATTTTCACCGGAACGACAAACATTTTCCAAAAACTACCAAGTTGAGACACTGAACAAGAAAAATTTCCGGGGGCCAATGAGAATAGAGAAGACATGCAGAAAGAGCTCGTTGTGAAGTACTACCCTAGGAAGGAGTCTCCTTAGGACGGGCGTTTGATGGAAAATCGACAGTGTCGTGAAACCGGTCCACATATTGGCCTGTCTCCGTTCAAGCCGTGGGTCGTCGTCGATCAATTGGGCCTCCGTGGGAACTGTGTGACCATATCGAACACAGCTTGCAGGTCATGGCACTCATATTCACTCCAAGGTCCCTTCGAAACCAAGAATGTCGTGAGCGCCAATGTCGCATGATCAACGTTTCCGCCAGCGGGGCGTTGTTGGTTCGTCGTCAGAAATCCTGCTGTAGAGGAGACCACATTGTTCGCATTGGTGGCCGTGTGGCTTGGACTCGAGTGCCCCTGGGAACCGGCGACAAGCGTACACGACGCGGCGGAGTGCTGATAGTGTTGGTTCGTCAAACCGTTCGTGAAGGGAGTCGAGCTAGACCTGGGATGACCTTCGAATGCTAAGACGTACGGATTGATACCAAGCAAATCGCGGGTACTCACTATTACCGTCAACCTGTCCGGAGCCTAGTCCCGGTGGATGTCCTGCGTGCTCGACACGGCGAGATCGTCGGGAAGCGGGAGCCTGCCCGTGAGCGTCGCCTTGGCTGCCAGAGCCACGCGAGTGCTCGTCTAGCCCTGAGGTTCTGGAAGGAGCATTGATCTGCTCAATGTGTTGCTGGGCAAACTGACAATGGGCGGCGTGAAAAGAACAAGTCCGCTCGTCCGCGGCTCCTCGGGCGCCAAGACCAGTCTGGCCCCCGGTGCACTCTGGAGAGCACTTTTGGGTTGGCTCCATGCCGAAATGAAGAGAAAAGAGAAGATACGGTTGCGCTTGAGCTCTGGGGATCGTGCGTGGTTGAGTGAAGGTGAGGACAGGCTCCCTGTCGAAGCCTTTCCCCTTGAGACTGGAGAATATTTGATGAACGAGACAGAAGCGGCTTATCGTATTCTCGGAGTTTAGAAGAGCTTGGATTCGGACGTTGCCTGAACGCGGCGATAGCGGATTATAAAATGGTGTAAGATCAACTTTTGCCAGTCTATTCGTTATCAAGCACCGATCGTTAAGGATGGAGAAATGACTAACGTAACCGGAAGGGAACGTCTTAAAAATGTTAGGGAAGGTATATGCTTAAGACGAAGGAACGACCCGTAGTCAGTGTCCATGAATTATGGGATTGAGGCCCCTTTAAATGGACGACAACAATACATGGGAGATGCTCGAAACGATATCGAACAGAGGAAGACTGCTCTAGCAAGAAGAGTGCGCCGCCGTGGCGGTGCGCGAGAATGGGCGCTAAGGCACCACCCCGGGTGTTTGGTTGCCTGACTTTTGTCCGCATATCGTGCGAACCACGACCTCCTGTTCTAATCCACTGACCGGAGCTTGCCTTTAGTCGCCTCCCCCAGGTAGGCGTCGACGGTAAGAGAGTACGATTGGCCGCCCAGATCGTGCGCAGTCCTATCGTCATCATCGTTGGCCTTCCGCCTCTCGTCGAAACATCTGAAGTCTTCCCTGGGCCAGTTTACCACTGCAGGTCCTATGCAGTATTGCGTGATGGTGCCCTGCTAGAGGCCATGCACACGGCTTTCCAACTCGACCATGCAGGAACTTGGAGCCGGCGACCACGGGTGAGAATTTAGCGTGCCCTTGTGCGACGCTGAGAATTGTGCGTTGCCAGCGATGAAGATTTTCGACCCCCAAGACTCTGACTCCCAGCTCTCCCTATTGCCCTGAAGGGCCCCAAGCGCGAGTGCTCCAATTGAAAGCTGTCGTCGCGTCGGAGGCTTGTTCTAGGAGGAGCGTTTGAAACGGTTGAGCATTGGGTGTTGGTCACACGCCCGTCGCCGGCAGGCCCGGCCTTGTCCCGCCCGGCATTGTCCCGGTCGGGGACGGTTGCGAGCTTTACTCACGGTTCGGCCCACTCGTTGCCGAGAGCCCGCCATCCGCACGACATTTGGTTTGGGCCGCAGGTGCGTGTGGCCTGCGGCTGCCTCGCCTGTGGCGGCGGGTCCTGCGTCCGCAGCACGTCTACATCTCCCGCCTCGCCGTTGCCGATGTCAGCGCGGAGTTCCAAATCGAGAGCGAAGCCATCATCGCGCCTCTTATCGCGTGATCGCGGCGATCAGCGCCGCCATCTCAACAAACGTGTTTGCCCAGCAGTTAGAAGCATCTCGAAACATTTGGGGTTCGCGTTTCAAAGTCTGGTTGTACGGCCCATGATAGGCCAAAGCTCATACCCAACAGTCAATTCTGTTGGAACACGGGCGCCAGAGGCTTGCCAAGGAATCGCCGTCGCCCTTCCGGTCATTTCTTCTCCCTTCCGCGCGCCCTATGACTCTACGTCCTGGGGTCTGAGCGCGCTGCGCAAGATTTCGGAGACGCTCACGGCGTTGTTTTGCGCGCAGGTCGCTCTAATCTTTTCGGACAATCCGCACGAGCGTTCGGCAGGCTGGGAGACTCCCGACCAACCCCCCCTCCCCCCCCTTTTACTACCCGCTAAAGAAGGGACTAGCGAATACGCGCAGTGAACGCACATCTGGATCAACAGTGGCTTCGGCACGGCGCGTGGCCCCGCGGTGCTGATTCCGGAAAGGCTTGATTGCGATTGCGCAACCCAGACGCCGATTGGGACTGCACCACGGGTGACCATGACTCGACGCAACACGCAAGATGCTGTCGTCCCTGGAAGACGCACGGCGCGAGCGTGCTTTGCTGGCAGAGCGTGCCATGTGCTCGGGACAAAGGGGCGGTCAACCCGGGGCAAGATAGAGCGCGGCAGTATCTGCCGGCTCTGCAGCTCGCCCTAGAACGATTGTATAGACGCGAGCCTTGCTGTCGTCCAGGAGCGAAGGTTGCGCTGGCTTGAAGCGAGCCACTGTGACACGGGGACTAGGAAGGTGTAGGGGTGGGCCCGGACGGTGCATAGGCAGGCCCCGAACGGCACTGCGGTTGCGAGCAGGTAGGGGCGGGGACTTTGGTTGCCTCCTGCACCGTTCCTAGTAGTCTCTTGAAGCCGCATGCGTACCTAATCAACGTGCATGCCTACAGCCCATGTACCCGGCATCGCACCCCGGAGGCTGAAGCTGTTGAAAGGGGGGCGATGCAGAATAAAATTACAATCTCTACCAGCCAGACCAATGGGAGACTAGAGGCAGCGTCGACATGCGGGTTCGGAAGAGCCGACAAAAACAAAAAAAAAATAAAAAAAAAGGGTGGCGCCGCAGCTTGGCTCAGTTTTCTCGCGGGCACGATGATGCGAGGAGTAGCCAAGATTCTATGTAGCCGTGTCTGTGCAGTTGCGCTGGCGTTCGCCTACGACCGGTCAATGCAGGGGCCGCTGACGGCGTCAATAAGCCGTCGAAGATCTCCGTCGACACTAGCGATTCAGTCCACTTGCAAGCCACGGAAATGGCTTACCCGGCGGATTGGGCCCTCGGTCGCTGGCGTCGCGGGGGCCGCGTAGTATCCCGTTTGTTCCACCCTACTTCGTGCGTCGGCGGCCTCTGACTTGGCGCATTAGGCGGCTCGGCTTACCTCCGTAGACTCTTGGGCTCCCGCTGGCCGACGCCATCGCGCCGTTGCCTTTTCTCTAGCGTCTCTCGGGGATCTGCATACGCGGAGTAGTCTGTACGCACCAGGGCGTCTGGGGTCGCAAGGGAACTTGTGTAACGCCCCCGACTTCCGATTCGCGGCCGTCAGGTAAGGGCCGTCTCGCCACACCGTGGACTGGGAGACCTTCAACTTAGGTTTAGCCAACTTCCTTGTCGCTTCCAAGTCTCAAGTGTTTCTATTCTGTACATGGCTTGCCGTCCGCCTTGCCAATGGCCCTGCGCGCAGCAGCGCGGCCTTGGCGACGAGCGGGATACCTGACCGGTTTAGACATATCCTCCAGCGACAGCCCTTCCTTTGGAGGAAGTTTGATTAGAATTTTTTTTTTTGAAAACACCCCCTGCGAGCCCGATCCACAGTTCGAAGCGGCTCGGCAGAGACCACAGGCTGCACGCTGTCCCGCGGCGTTCCCGTCTTACACCAGCAGCGTGTTTCGGCTACGGGTGCCAGCCGTGATTTGCAAAGCACATGCACACGTGCGAGTGGTGTACAGTAGCCTTCTCCACTCGGAAAGACCCACACCGACAACAGCTCCCCTTTCTCTAGGCTGAAACCTAAACTTCGCCCTAAAAATAACACAAGAACCTAGAACGCCGGGTTTGAAGCATGAGACCATGCGCACTCTTACGTATAGATGTTTACGCATGCCCGTTCGCGCTCAAAACTTTTCTCCTCTTTTCGACAGCGGTTGCTAGCTCGGCCAATACCTTCTCAGTGTCGTCAAGGTTGATGCAGGCGTCCGTGATGCTCATGCCATACTCGAGGCCCGCCCTGCCTTCCTTGGGCACTTTTTGGTTGCCTGGAAAATCGCACCGAAATGTTAGCGACCTGCGCCTGTGTGTCGTTCCCACGACCCGCTCTCTTCCTACTCCTCCTGCATTGTACGCATCGTCGTCTGATTTCCCCTTTTCCTCGTGCCGCCGTCAAAAATAGACTCATCACGTACCTTCTTTGATATTGCTCTCGATCATGACGCCCATGATGGCCGTCTCGCCCGCCGCGATCTGCTCCGCCAGCACGTGCGCCACCTTGGGCTGGTTCCTGTGATTCTTCTCTGAGTTCCCATGGCTGCAGTCTACCATGAGCCGCTCGTTGGCGCCGGCGCCGCGCAGCTTCTCCTTGGCGGCGCCGATGCTCGCGGCGTCGTAGTTGGTCCCGCGCTTGCCGCCGCGCAGGATGACGTAGCAGTCGTCGTTGCCGACGGTGCCGACGATGGCGACGACGCCCGGCTTGGTGACGGATAGGAAGTGGTGCGGGTGCTTGACGGCTGTGGTAGCGTCGATGGCCACGTCGAGCGAGCCGTCCGTACCGTTCTTGAAGCCGACGGGGAACGACAGGCCCGAGGCGAGCTCGCGGTGGAGCTGCGACTCGGTCGTGCGCGCGCCGACGGCGCCGACGGACAGCAGGTCGGCCAGGAACTGCGGCGAGATGGTGTCGAGCATCTCTGAGGCGAGCGGCATGCCGCGCTCCGTTAGGTCGACGAAGAGCTGGCGCGCCGTGCGCAGACCCTTGTTGATGTTGAATGTGTTGTCGATGTCCGGGTCGTTGATGAGGCCCTTCCAGCCGACCGTCGTGCGTGGCTTCTCGAGGTAGCTGCGCATCACGACGAGCAGCTCGCCCTCGTGCCGCCGCTTGAGCTCCAGCAGCCGGTCGCAGTATTCGAGCGCGGCCTTGGGGTCATGGATCGAGCACGGGCCCACCACGACGAGCAGCCGCTTGCGCTCGTCCACGCCCTGCACGATGTCCACGGCCTCGTTGCGCGCACCCAGCACCGTCTCCTTAGACTTGACGCTCTGCGGGATCTCGTGCTGCAGCAGGTCCGGCGGCGTGAGCGGGTTGTAACCGCGGATGCGCCAGTCCTCCGAGTTCTGCTTGTCCCCGACCGACTTGTTCTCGATGTAGAACTAGCGAGGGAAGAAAAGATGCGAGTCAGTCATGCGCTCTCACGGCGGATTAGAGCGAATTTTCCGGAGACCATTGTGCAGCGAGAAAAGGATACTTACCGACATATTGTGAGCAGGCTGATAGGGTCGGTACCGGAAAAAGAGGTTGAGAAGCGCAAACTGAAGTCTTTGCGGGATTGCAGTCGGGCCAGATCCGGTGATAGAAAATTGGGAGGAAGAAGAGACGTCCTTGAGGCAAGAATCCCGAAAGCGGTGAGCTCTCCTTGGCTTTTTTTTCTGCCCCTCCAAGTGCGCAGCCGACGCCACTCGGCCAGGCACAGCGCGGCGGGTCACACAAAAGCAAGTCTTGACTGGGCGAGTGTGGGGTACCGCCGCCCGGCGCGTGGGCGGAACCGAGCACCGCCAACCCCGGTCCGGGAATGGTGCGCCGGCTCCCGCCAATCCGTTACGAGGCAATCACAATCGCCACACCCGAGGGCGCCCTTGGTCCGGCGGACATGGATAGGGTGGCTATCTCACACACCTTATTGCAACGACCGCCGAGACACTGGCCGGCCGGAGCTGGAGGCACACCTTGATTCACCAGAGCCATCTCGTTCCATAGTTTTGCGCTCTTGTAGTTCGCAGCGTCCGCCCTTTTCTCGTGAAGCTTTCGGTGCATTTTTAAAAATCGAGCAGCCTATAAGAAGTCCCGCGCCGCGCCACTCGGGACTAGAAACATACAACTCGACACTTTTCGAACTGGCCCTCTGTAGACCGGAAAATAGCCCTTGGCAGAAAGCACTACCACCGAAAGCTCAGCTCTTGCCGTAATGACAGTGACTTAATAACGCATCCACCAGAACGTCAAGCGATTTCCCTAGCGTTCACTGGCCCCGTAAACCATACTTCGAACGATGCGTAGTAGCGGTCCCAACTCTTCCCCGGTTTCCCACTCCGGCGTTCAATCCCTAGCAGCGGCCGCTGCCTTCACCTCCGTGACGTCTTCATTGGGGGCATACCGGCTCTTTGTATCGTCCCCGTAGAGCGTCTGATCGCCCTTGCCACCCATCGCCATGAACTCGTTGGGATCGCGCTCGGCGGCCGGCGTCGCCTCCTTGTCTATCTTCTGCTGCGACTTTCGCGGCGGGTCTTTGGAGGTGTGCCCATTCTGGCACTCGACGCCCGGGTTCTTCTCGTAGATTTTGAGCTTCGCGTCGTCGCGTGGCACGGTGATTACCTTGGACACGCGCACGTCGTTGATCGAGGCGAGTAGCGTGCGTTCGCGCACGGGCTTGCGCTTGGCAAAGTCGAGCTTGCCAATGGCACTCGTCAGGCCCTCGGTGCTGTCTTTGAGGCTTAGTTCTCGCTGCGTTGTCCAGGGGTGCTCGAGGCACCCGTCGATGCTAATGCGCTCGTCCACGTTGACCGTCAACATACGGTCGATGAGGTCCAGCGCCGGGTCGCCGACCGAGTCCCAATACGGCGACGGATAGTCGAACCGGCCCATTTTGATCTGCTGTGAGAGCGTGTACGGGTTTTCTGAACTGTAAAGCTCGTCTGAAAACGGCGGAAAGCCGCAGAGGCAAATGTACAACACGACCCCGAGAGACCAGACGTCGACCGCGCGCGTGTAGCGGCGGTGGCTCGTGTTCTCTAGAATCTCGGGAGCCACGTCTGCCGGTTTCGTTAGCTCGCGGAATAAAAAACCTTTCCGCATCACTTACAACTAGGAGTTCCGCATCTGTTGACAGAGCTATTAGCGAATGCTTTACTTTTGAGTTGTCACAGAACAGACTTACAGCGTGGTCGTGAAAGACTCTTCCCCGATTATTTTTGCCAACCCAAAATCTGCTAGCTTGACAGTCAAATTCTTGTCCGCAAGCAGAATGTTCTCGGGCTTGATGTCCCGGTGCACAATGTTGCGTTCGTGCTGCGAGATGTAGTTAGCAGAAATTGCACCGCGCAAACACCGTAGATCAACAAACCAAGTACTTGACCGCCTGGAAAAGCTGGACGAAGACGCGGCGCGTTTCAACCTCGGTCAACTTCTGCTTCATGACGATCCAATTGAAAAGCTCCCCTTCGGGCGCCAGTTCGAGAACCAGGTAGACGCCGTCATCCTCGTCGAACGTGTCCTTCAAACATAGCAGCGCGGGATGGCTCACGCTCATGAGCACGCCAATCTCCTGCTGCAGGCCGTCGAAGCGCGACCGCTCCGAGGGGCCATGCCGCTTCTCAAATTTCTTCACGGCATAGCGCATGCCAGACGACTTTTCGACGCACAGGTGGACCGTGGCGAAGTGGCCCTTGCCGAGCTGTTCGCCAATGCTATACTGTTGGCGGAACGCATTCGAGCTCCGGCTCCGGGAGTAATAGAACATATAGCGCGCCTCACCGACAATAGATATTTCGTCGCCATCATTCAGCTCGCGCCTCTTGTTCCGTCCGATCAAAGCCTCGTTCACAAATGTCCCATTGGCGGAGAGGTCTTCGACAATGGCATTGCTCTCGCCGTCCTTCTTTTCGGAGAACAGCAGGCAGTGCCTGTTTGAGATCGTAGGCCGATTAATAATTCTATCTATACATTGAGTTAGCTCCGGCTAGTAGGACGACGATCGTGCCAGCAATCCACGTACCGCATTCTGGGTGCCGGCCAATCAGATAACCACCCGCTGACACGCCTTTGGCCTTGCGTTTTTCGTACTCTTCCTCCTGCTTCTCGTAGTACCTCTTGTTGACCCGTTTGCGACCATCTGTGTCTACTGGCTTCGAGTCTGGCAGTGGGCACGCCGCACGTTTCTTTAGTACCAAAGGCTCGCCGGCGTTCGCATCTAGGGGGACCAGGTAACCCCACACGCCCTCTCCATCCTCATCCTCGACCTCGTACAATAGGCCGCGAGGCGGGTAGACGAACTGGGAAAAAGGCTGCGTGTCTGCAGGCGGCGACGAGAGGCCGGGAGCCCTTGGACTGAAACCCTGCGACGGCTGCGCCGCGCCGGCAGCAGGGCGCTGGCTGTGCGGCTCTGGCGGCGTGGCAGTGCCGTCCTTGCGAGTGACGGTGCTATCATCGTTACCGTCGTCCTCGATCTCTTCGGTGGCACTCGTGTCCTTGTGCGTGATGGGAGAGGGCAGCGGGTTCTGGGCGAATTTCGGGTCGGCGTGCAGCTGCGCCGAGAGGCGCTGTGAACGGCGTGGCTTCTTAGGCTCGATCTCGGTGTCTCCGGACGAAAGCTGGCGCAGAAAGGAAAGAGGGACGTTAGAAGGGGGAAATGGAACGTCGGCCCCACGGTTTTCACATGCTGGATGGTCTACGCCGCCTGTATGGGACTTAATGCCCGATGAGGCATAGGTGGCGGACAGAAAGGCCACAGCGAGATCAGTCCCGAGAGTAGACAAGCGAGACGTACCTGTCCGCGCTTTAATTGCGACTTCTCCTGGCGTCTAGGCATCTTGACGGCGAGTCCGGGGGGGGCAGAGGACGTGTCTGACGCGGGCGGACGGCTCGAGGAAGCTTTCAGAGAAGCGGAGCGTAGTAAGACGGTTGTGGGCGCACGGTTTTCAGAGCGAGCATGCCGCGTGAGCCTAGGGTTAAATAATAGAAAGACGAAAGTCAAGACGAGGCGCGCTCGCACTCAGGACGGAAAAGCAGGAAGTAATTGGGAGTTCGTAGGGTGACGAAGGGCACTGATGGCGCCGTGGTGAGGGAGCCAGGCAGCGACCTCGATCGGGTTAGGGATGCCTCGGTAGCACGGTCTAGACGCAGGGTCTCTCCACTGGCGCCTGGCGGCCTGGCCAAACCAGACAAACATGAGCCTAAATGCGATCCGACTAGGAACGCTCTTCGTGTACACTCGGTACTCCATGCGCGTCTCCATTGCGTACCGCGTGCTCTACAGGCAGTCAATATCTGGGCACGTCGCTGCCAAATGCCGCTAGTCGCGCGGTTCCCATCCCTCTCCTCCGCTGAGTTCGCGGCCGCATGCCGAGAGCTCGTCTCCCGCTTCGCCGCCCGGGGGGAGCTCCAGTGCCGGTGGATCTACGCTGCTTTTGACCACGACTGTCTTCGCATCGCCAAGGTAGCCGCCTGCTCGCCCGGCGGCGGCGCCCGTGGCGGCCTTGATGCCCCCGACGGCTCTTACGGCTGGCCCGAGCCAGAGCTAGAGCGACAAAACGACCCAGAGGAGCTTCTTCGGCCGGCTCCCCGTGACGTCGAGCTATTGGTCGAGTATAGCGTCATCCTCTCGCCCGTATATTGTGTGCCGGTGCTGCACTTCTCTCTCAGGGGCGCATCCGCGGCATCGCGAGCGGATCTAGATTTTGCCTACAGGCATGTCGTCACCAGAGGCCACACGGAGCAGCTCCGAAATCCTGGTATTATTGGAGGGCTATCTATGACCGTACGCCGCTTGCCTTCGTCTTGGTTGACATTTGCAATGTTTACGTGCTGAGCGCGCGAGCAGAATCACCCACACTCGGGAGAACCAGTCTTCTTCGTTCACCCGTGCAATACGACGGCCGCGCTTGAGGCGTGCGCTCCAGACGGTGGCATAGATTGCTTTGGGTACCTATGCCTCTGGCTGGGTATCATCGGAGGGCCTGTCGGCCTCTGCGTGCCACCGACGCTGGTCGTCGGCGAGGTTTCAGGTTCAGGAGTGGAAGGCCACGCTCTCGAAGGCGCAGCTTGAAATGGTCTGCACAGAATTAGAAACAACGACGCAATTTGCCATAACTTTGATTCGTTGAGGTCACCTTTGGTGGAGCAAAGAAGCCATGGACTCCGTGAATTAACCGTTCACCGATTGATGGTGTTCCGGCACCGTTTCCATAGCTAAATCCTCTCCTGGCTATCCGCTCCTCAAATCAATCCTCGCCCTCCGACTCCTCCATCGCCGAGTCGTCCTCCTCCATGGAGGCCTCTCCGCCCTCGGACTCAGACTCAGACGATTCTTCTTTCTCTTCTTCCTTCTTACCGACGTCGTCCGGCTCACGGTCGCGCTTCACGCCTTTCGGGCTCTTGGGTGCTTCCTTGCCAATCTTCTCATCGTCATCGTTGAAGACGATTTTCTTGGGAAGTGTCGGCTGGGTAGAAGGCGGGGGCGCATCGAAGATAGAGCGCGGCTCGGCTTTGGACGGCTGATCGGTCGGTCGATCAACCTGCTCAAACTCGCCCTTGAGCTTGGCGAAAATTTTCGACCTGCCTTTCGCGTATTGTATATGCTGCGTGGTCAAAGTCAGCCTCCCGAGCTGGGATGTTGGGACGTTCACACCGTCAGCCGAGAGAAGCAGTGGGATGCACTAACCATCTCGCGGCCTAAGAAGTTGAAGCCTTGCAAGGCACGCATAGCTGCTGTGCTGCTTTGAACGTCCTTGAACACGATGTGCGCCTGACCACGCATCTTGGCAGTTTTCAGGTTCACAATGTCCAGTATTGAACCATGGCGTGTGAAGAGGAAATACAGCTGGCGCTTGAGCTGGGTTTTGTGGATTTTATCGTCGAGGTTCGATAGATAGAGCCTAGGGCTCCGTGAGATCTCAGCCATAGGAGCTGGAGTTTTTACCTACGTAGGACTAGGTGGATTGCCCGGCTTTGCGTTGGCTGGTTTTGCTTCGCCTTGTGGCGCGTTTGTCCTAGGCGCGTCGCCCGGTGGGGCACGCGGAGGCGCTTTGGGGCCCATACTGAGGGAGTTTTATAGCTCGCTACGAGTGCGCCTAGGGGAGTGTAAGTGTTGAGTGGACGAGCAGAGTGCGTTGGCACAATTCGCACGAGAGCGAGAAGATGGTGTTTGTGGGGTGCCAGGTAGAAATTGTCAATTGAAGAAGGGTCAGACCGCACCATGCTGCACGGGCCATACCTACGTAGGCGCACGCGAGGCTTGGCTTGCCCCTCCACCAGGGCAGGCCCGCCCCGCGTCTCACCCTGCCACCGTCACCACCACCTCCTTCTCCTCGTCCTCGTCCTTGTCCTCTTCTCCCTCCTCCCCCTCCTCTCGCTACCTCCGCCGCAGCCAGCGCAATAGTAGAGAGTCTCCTATTGCATACCATGGCCCAGCCCGAGATACACCATCTCTTCCACCGCCCGATCGCCGACCACTCCTTCTCATCCGACCGTCAGACCCTTGCCGTCGCGCGTGATAACCTCATCGAGATCTACGGGAAGAGCGGCCAGAAGTTCGCATTGCAGGACGAGCTCCGTGGCCACGATAAGACTGTCACAGGTGTCGATATTGCGCCCAACTCGGGCCGCATCGTCACCTGCTCTCAGGGTGCGCGAGACCGCTATTGCCAACCACAGTCCTTGAGAAGCTCCCGCTCGCCGACTGACAATTGCCTGCAATAGATCGCAATGCCTATGTCTGGGAGCCGTCGTCTTCTGGATGGAAGCCCACACTCGTGCTTCTGCGTATCAATCGCGCCGCGACGTGCGTGCGCTGGTGCCCATCGGAGTCCAAATTCGCGGTGGGCTCCGGCGCCCGCGTCATCGCTGTGTGCTACTTTGAGGAGGAAAACGACTGGTGGGTGTCAAAGCATCTGAAAAAGCCAATCCGGAGTACCATCACGAGCGTAGCGTGGCATCCCAACTCGGTGCTGCTGGCCGCCGGCTCGACCGACGGTCACGCCCGCGTCTTCTCCTCCTTTATCAAGGGCGTCGACGAGCGGCCGGCCCCTTCCGTCTGGGGCGAACGCCTGCCCTTTAACACCGTCTGCGGCGAGTATCTCAACAGCACCGCAGGTTGGGTGCACGGGTGTGAGTTCTCGCCGAGCGGCGACGCCCTCGCTTTTGTCTCGCACGATAGTAGCATAACCGTCGTGTATCCGACCGGTCCAGACATGGAACCTAAGGCGGTGCTGAGTGTCGCGACCCAGCTGCTCCCATTTATGGGTTTGATCTGGACGTCGGAGAACGAAATTATCGCAGCGGGTTACGTGAGTCTGCAAGTACCATACAACTCGAGAATATGGAAGCTCACGTGCGAACAGGACTGCGCGGCGTATCGCTTGCGTGGTGACGAGCAAGGATGGCAGTTGGCCGGCTCAGTCGAGTCTGCCGGACGTCCCGGCATGGATAGCCACAGAGAGGAATCTGCTTTGAACATGTTCAAGCAAATGGATCTCAAAGGCAAGGTCCAGGACGACACCAAGCTGAAGACGGTGCATCAGAATACGATCACCACAATACGCAGCTATGCCGGGTCGCCTGAAAGAGTGCGACAATTCAGCAGTAAGCACCAGGATATACACGTACATTTGCCACGAGCTGACAAGTTGTAGCGAGCGGCGTTGATGGCCGCGTTGTCATCTGGTCTGTATAGACTTTGTTGTTGTCTATACTTGAAGTGTACCTAAAATAGAGTGAATCTAAAAACCATTGTTCGTCTCTGAACCGTGCAACCCTCTACTAGTACAGTATGCAGTCATACACAAGACCAAATTCTTCCCTACTAAACAACTAGAAGTTTAAATCGAGAGTCCAGTGACTAAACTGGCCCCGCAAGTGGACGTATGGCTTGATCTTGATATCGCAACTGCTAATTCGACTAGTCTAGGGTTGTGTATATCGATCCAGCTCTTGAGTCTTCAGATACAGAATAGATGGAAACTTGGGAGTGATCCAAGGGCGCAAACGCACTGACCAAGAAATGAACATTTCCTTGAAGCATCCGGATAGTGCGTATCTTCCACGAGGCGCATGCGCTGCCCGTAGTCTGAATCTATTGATCTCTCTATTCCACATCCCTGCACGATTATTAATCTATGCCGCTAGAATATGCAATGCGGCGTGTTCGGCCTTCAAAGCATGTGGCACAAGTGCGCATAAGGCATCAAGAATCGTAAATTACAACAGACTATCCATGCTTGTTGAGCCTTTTTCCAACCCTTCCGGTTCAGAATTCTTTGGATCAAATCTATCATTGTCTAGCAAAGCTACGTTAAATCGAGCGTTCTCAACTGTTAGGGTTACTCTTGCTTTGTGGAGTTCTACACTAAAACACGTAGGTGGATACTCCGTATGGCCTAATGATTAGGGGCGCGAACAAACCTAGATCGACTCTTGGCTTCGAACGAAGTCTCAAATTTTTCTTGTTTAATCTCTCAGGCAGCCTGCCGCCTCCCGACGCAGCGGACCTTGCCCCAAACGTGCCACCCATGTTCTGTGGCGCTCACCCTTTCGTTGATCCACTTTTGCACCCCTAGCTCATCAACCAAATCACTGGAGCCTCCGTCGCGTCTCATAAGCGTCTCTGATCCATAAATTTGGCTTCGTCTAGTGTGCGGAATGTCCTCTTCCCATTCTCATTCTTTACCAGCGTTCTCCAGTTCTATCGGTCCTGCATTGTTTGGCTTAGCCTGTCCCCTTTACTACCAACGACGAGATCCATCGTCCGCATCGACAACACCCGACGCAATCACGATCGCCGCGCGACCTTGTCCCTGGCTAATGTGTCGAGTTTGCCCCGAAGGAACGCCAGATCTCAGGTCAGCAGCTGGAGCGACTCATGTGAACACTTCGATGGATTCAGCGTCTATACTAACACTCTACAGGTGTCAGGTTCAGGGTATCCCTCTTCCCAATGATCTCGTGCTTCTGGTTTGAGCTTTGGATTACCCTCGTTCAACTGTTCGTTCCGTACCTATTCTAGGTCTCAGTAAATGTGCTAAGAGGGGACATCTCGCAGCTGCAAGCTACGGAATTGCGCCGATAGTGACTGGACGGGCTTTAATGTCGATGGGGATACTCGCCTGAGAATGCGCAGGATCCGGGATACACTGTTCCTGAAGGAAGCTCCAAAGTCCATCAAGGAACTCATCGAGATTGAGGTACGCGAATCTGCTGCGCTTTCACTTGTGACACAACTGGCTTATGTCAGGAGCAAAACTCAATATTGATATCACTACAGAGAAATTAAATGACTAACCCTTTTCGGATCCAAACGAAGATGAGGTCGAGGACAGTGAGTCCGAAGCTTGCATTGCATACCTTGGTCAGAACCTTATTTTTTTTAAAAAAAATTCCTGAAAACAATAGATTTTATCAGTGAAAAGATATATCCCTAGCAAAGGTGCTCTAGACGACGCGTCGATTCCTGCCAAGCGAGATGCTAGGTGAGTTTCAACGCTCTGGGTACTTGCCTACACAAGCACTCGGACTCTTCCATTCCCGAATCGTTGCTGATCCGTCCGTTAGTGATATTGATGACGATGTCGTGGAAATTACCCCGAGCCAATTTGTCAAGCAGAATAAGCGGCCCCGGTGCTAGACTGGGAGGAGACCGATCAGCGGAAACCTAATCGAAAAACAAAACGAAAGCGAAGCAGAGATTCTCAATCGGCACTGGGACGATCCGGCCTTGCACGTCCCCGGCCCAGACCGCGAGGCATCTGCGGTGTTCAACCGTCTAGCCGATCAACAAGAGCAAATCCGCAGGCAGGTGGATCAGACCTCGAGGCTACTACGCGGCTAGAGTGTCGAGCTGGAGCTGTAGAGCACCTCTTCCTATGGAGACCGAGGGGGATCTGCGGTTCGCGTGCGGCAATCCGCTGGCGCCTCGACCAGGGCAACTATGATAGGTTCCCGATCCGGCCGAGTATGATAGGTAGTACTCGTGGTTTGCCGAGTAGATACCTAATGGCGTATGGGCTACGCGATGATATAGATGGAGTGTGAGAAATATGTCAACTCACTTGCATTGTAATTTAGTAGAGTTAAGATGGGGCTCAGATTCGGGGAAGCATGTGGTTTACCACTTCCGTAACCGACGTTGAACGAAAGGGTTGGCCTCATCCAGCAGCGATTTAGCAGTCTAGATGTGGGGCGCGTTGGGAACGGCCTGGAGTATGTTTGGACGGAAGAAGGGTAGCGTGCGGTGCGCGTCACCACTGATGTAGGAAGGATGCGTAAATCTTATCGTATATTTTCTTGAATTATCATTTCTTCGGTGCAGGTCAAGTGGTCTATTGTACAGTGTCCGGATCGATCGTTGGTCTGTCCTGGCGCCTTCTGATGCAGAAAGCATCAAAGTTTTATTCAGACTTTGGCGACTTCCGCTAAGGGGTATACCGTGAGGCAAGCTCACCGACGGTTTTTCGCAGTGATGTGCACTGAGAAACCCTCCCAAAGCCGAGTGTCCGGACTCAAGTTATACAGGGCGCAATAGAGAGCCCTCCTTCATAGCGGGACCTCCGCGACGCGGTCAGTGTATGCTCTAAAAGCAGGTCCCGGTCAATGATACACAGATACACAGAACGCACCCTATCATTGTGATTTTGATGATGAGGGAAACTGGGCGGATTTGGTGCGCGGGCTCAAGTTCCCTTTGCAGCCGCCGCCTCCAATTCTTTTTCCCGCTTGCGCTGAAGATACCTCTCCTTAGCGCTGCTAACATCCTTCTCCGTCTTACGACTTTTAGCCTTGTGCTCAAGCTCGCGCCGCTTTTCGTCCTCTTCATCTGCGGCTCGCTTGGCGGCTTCTTCTAACTGTCGCTCAATCATACGCGATTGTCGCTCTCTCATACCCCGCTTGTCCGAATTGCGGCCCTGGTACGCCTGTTGGGCGTCGCTGGTTCTTGACGGCAATGTCGGGGCAGGCGCTGCTACTTTTGGTTTTGCCCTGACATTGAGACCCGCCGATAGAAGCTGTCGCTTATCGGCAACCTGGCCTTCGTCGTTGAGTATGACCTTGGCCCCTTTCTCGTTCATCTCCCTCGCGAGCTCAGCTTCCGTCTTCTCCTTGGACGCCTCATCATCTTCTTTCTTCGGCGCGCCCTTCTGCCCTTCCTGCATAGCCTCTATCATCTCACGATGCCGCTGCTCGTCCGAGTCCATCATGTTGCGGTAGAAGCCGCGCATGCCAACTTTGCCTT
The DNA here is from genome assembly GCA_010093515.1 of Lineolata rhizophorae. NCBI lineage: Eukaryota > Fungi > Ascomycota > Dothideomycetes > Lineolatales > Lineolataceae > Lineolata > Lineolata rhizophorae. The sequence goes on along the minus strand of MU001682.1, from coordinate 256,376 downwards.
TCATTCTCTCCTCCTGTTCCTCCCTTTGCCGCTCCTCCTCCTCTAGCCGCTTCATCTCCTCCTGCTGCGCCTTGTATGCGGCCGTGACGAACTTCTCCTTGTCGGCGAACTCGTCGCCCTCCTGCTCGCGCTCGCGCTGCAGCATCTTCTCCTTGGCCCGCAGCTGGTCGCGCTTGCGCGTCTCCGCCGCCGCCAGCAGGCTGCCCATGTACTTGGGCTTGCGCTCCTGCGCGTCCGCCTTGGCCGCCGCCTTCTTGGCCTCGTCCCGCGCGTGCAGCGCGTCGTACGCCGCGTCGTAGTCGTAGATGGACGGGTCGAGCGCCTCGGCCTGCTCGGCTTGCTCGCGGCTCGAGCTCGTCGCGGACAGGTCGCCGTACATGGAAACTTTGGACTTGGGCTTGGTGCCCGGAGGCTTGGACGGTGCGGCGCCGCTCCCCGATTTCTTCTTCATCGTCTTGCTGTTGTCGGCGGGCGCGGCGTCTGCTCGCTCAGGCTCCGAATCGTCGTCATCGCCGAAGACGGGTCTGCGACCGGCGGGAGGCACTGGTTTGGACGGTGCTTGGGATTTTTTGGGCATGTTCAGCCCGTATTTGAGGCCCGACATGTTGGCGGTGTTGGGCAAGGGCGCCGCGCTCCAAGCACGCGCACGCGAAGACCGTCGTGGCGTAAATATCGGTATAAACTGGACGAAGCCTCGAGGTTGGCGGACGCTCGAGGCTAGTGGTGGCGAGTTCGAGAGCCGATCCAGGGTCTGCGAGATCGCCGGCGCCGCAACCAATCGCGCCAATTGCGCTCGGAATGCATGACGAGAGCACTGGACCGCGCAAGGCTGAATCTCTCGCCTGCCAGCTCCACCCGGCCGTCTCAAACGCTCTTCTTTTGCGCGGTGCCCCGGAATTCCGCAGTCGATGCTGCGCCGCGCCGCGAGATCCACTCGGCTCCGACCATCGTCGTTCGGCACGGGCGTGCGATCGTGCTGCAGCGGCCGCGACGGCATGGAGCACCGGCCGTGCGATTTCCTGCGGCAGGCCAGCTACGCGGCCGGGCTCGCGCGGCCGGGCCTCGTCATCCTCAATCAGCCAATCGGCGACCTGGGCGTCTTCGAGAGGCTGTGGCGCAACTCCTCGTACGTGCTGTGCGCCGACGGCGGAGCGAACCGGCTGCACGACGTGTTCGGGCAAGGACACGCGGATCGGAGAGAGCAATTTGTGAGGTGACCTCTTTGTGCCGTTTTCCGTCTTCTCTCCTCCTTTGGGGAGGCGAGAAGGATCTGTCCCGCTACTCCGGACTGCGTTTCCCTGCGTGGATCCATCTGACTGCCGTGTATATAGCTGCCCAACAACATCCATGGCGACCTGGACTCCCTGCGGGACGACGTACGGCAGTACTACGCCTCGCGAAACGTAGAAGTGACGCGCAACCCGGACCAGATGAGCACCGACCTGGGCAAGGCCCTGGACAAGATCCGCAGCGCCGCGCCCGGGCCCTCGCGAGAGAACACCATCCTCCTCGGCACCCTCGGCGGCCGCGTCGACCAGGCTCTCGGCATCCTGCACGAGCTGCTGCGGGAGCGGCGGAATCACCCCGCGGCCCGCCTGTGGCTCTTCTCCGAGACCAACATCTCGTTCCTGCTGTTCAAGGGGGAGAACGTGATCCACACTCGCTTCTCCGAAGGCTTCTGCACCGAGAACGTAGGCCTCATCCCCATCTTTTGTCCCGCGCGCATCACAACGTCCGGGCTGGAGTGGGACGTGGCCGACTGGGAGACCAGCATGGGTTACCGCATCAGCACCAGCAACCACATCGTTGACGACACCGTGACTGTTCATACAGACGAGGTCGTCCTGTTCACCATGGAGCGGTCGCCAAGTCTGCCGGAGCAAGAGAAAATTCCAATTGCCACTTCGACCTGACCTTGTTCTATATCCTATCACCTGTCTTGATACTTACTTGTTGTTTCTTGTCCGCCTTGTGAATATCTTGTCAACTTCACTCCACTACGTGATGGCTTCAAGAGCTTTCGCGGGTCACCGAGTTTTTGTAGTTCGTTAGCTATGTAGACGGATGGAAGGAGTTAGGGTAGCTTTGCGTTCGTATCGTTCTTATAGAAACATGTATTCTAGACCTATGCTGCTTACTTAGCGCGTGCTAGCCCATGGGAGAAGATGAAAGCAAGTCAATCAATTCGAGGGTGCCAAGAACCTCACGCCCGAACTTGACAGTTAAATATGAGCATTCGTACATCGCGCCACGGCGCTCTGTATGACGTTACTGTCCCCTGCTTAGCACTCGTCAGACTCCATCCATCCTTCACTAAGACCATCTTACAATTCCGTAAGACTCATTCCACTTGCACCTCAACCACCTGCTCGCACCAGCTAGCCCTAGTTCACCTGGGTCCCATATCCCCTGATCCTATCCGCAAATGCCCAGCTCTGGCCCTCCAACTGCTCGTCTTCCATCATCTCGACCCCGCCTTCCTTCGACACGATCGCAATCGAATACCGGTCCATGCTTCTCGCATCCCTATAGAAGAGCACCTTCATCGCGTCGCGGACCGCCTTCTCGGCCATCTCGCGCGTCGTGTTCGCTACGGCCGCCTCGTTAGGCACCACGCGGCGCATCATCGGCTGTGCGAGATGGGCACCGAAGCCAGTGGCGAGTGAGGGGGCGGAGAAAGTGCTGCCGAGCAGGTCGGCCGAAGCGAGGAAGGGCTTGCCGTCGCCGTCCAGGCCGGCCACCAGGATCGCGTTCCACAGCGGGTTGAAGTCGGACCGGCGCTTGTACATGACCTTGGAGAGATAGGTGTGGAGGTTCTTGGCGTTGAGCTCGGCCGAGGCTTCCGTCGCGTCGGCGCTGTCCGCCGACGACGCGTACGCGGAGTAGTTCTCGCGGATTGACAGCGAGCTCAGGAGCCGGTCCAGGTACTGCATGTCGGACACGTCACCGCCGAACCCGAGCACAGCGCGCGTGTTGAACTGGCGAAGTCGCTTGACGTTGGTGAAGCGCGCGAGGGCTCCGTACGAGGCTGTGGGGGAAAGACAAGGTCCCGTTAGCATGGGGCCAAGCAATGGTAGCTGGCTAAGTACGTAGCAGTTGGAATGGTAGCGTTGGCGTATTCGACAAGCTTTTGCATTGCTCAAGAGAGCTTCCGAAGCATTTCTACCACTCACCCAGGTTATCCGTAGCAATGACGACGCCGTCCTTGAACTTCATGGCCACTACTGACGTTCCGGTGACTATCGGCGACTGCGTATGCGCCTTGGGTCCGTTCTGGTCATGCAAGTACGATGCGTCGTATGCACCATAGACATCGTCCCGGGGCTAGTAGCACGATTCAGGCTGGTTAGCTTCGGACACGGGAGCAGCTTCGTAGATGGCGGAGCACATACACGGCCCCATGCTTGCGGAAAGTGGTTCATCGCAAACTGAGTTCCAGGGGACGGATAGAGGATGGAGTCGCAGGGGTAGAGCAGATGCACAGGGGGGAGGCAGTTCAGAAGATGAAGGGCAAGGAGAGGTACGTGGCTGGCGACGATGGAGGCGATGAGCTTGTTAGGCAGGTGGTGAGGCAGCTGTAGTTGACGCCAGCGTGCAAGGTCCCCATGAGCTAGGGAAGCTGGTAGCGCGCTTAGCTCGGCCAATCATAGCACAGCTCACCGCAGTTCACGTCTCGCATGGGCAAAAGTGCATAGGTAGTGTGCAATGCTAGCTAGATACCACTTTTATTTTTCTGTGTGACAACACAAGCTATGCAAAATACAGTATGTAATACATCCGCTTTTCGTGCAATTATGAAGACGAAGAGGAGTGGTCACGCCCACAGCGTACCATACTCGGCATGCCAGCCTTAAAATTCGTGGGTATAAGAATACTATCTTACAGTTCCTTAGTGACCGCGAATATCCATAAAAAGACAAGCTTCTTTCCATCAGATGCAGAATTGAGAGCTCCCGAGGCTCATTGCCGAGACCTCTAGTACCGCCTCGGTGACCTCGACCTACTTCTCGCTCTCTTCCGCCCACTTTCACCTCCCCGTCTCTCCGCTTCCTTAGGCAAACTCTTTTGCCTGCCTTCGTCTACTCCTTTTCTGAGCCTCTCTGGCACGCTCTCTCGCGCCCCTTTCGACTTCTTTCCAGAACCACCAGGCACATCCTGTCCGGCGGCCACAAATTCCACCCCCTCCCTGCCCTTCGCCCTCGCTTCCCCTTCCCTCTTCTTCCTTACCCCGGCCTGCGCCGCCTCCAACCTGTCTGCGAATGCCCACTCCGGCCACTCGACTCTTACGCCCAGACCCTGGGGCAGCGCCTGCGCGTACTGGTTCCCTTCCTCCCCGCCGTCGTCGCCGATGCCCGCGAACTCGCGCAGCTTGGTCAGGAGGCCCGGATTGCGCAGCGCGGCCGAGTTGGCCAGCTTCGAGTTGAAGTGGACCCCGGTGCGCTTGAGCGCTAGGAAGCGGTCGAATTTGGCCGTCGCGTCCGCCGGCGGGCTGCCCGGCGGCGAGTCCGGGATCGCAAAGTTGGGTACCGGCGGCATCGTCAGCTGGTGCGTCAGGTCGCGCGCCGCCGTGTAGGGCGACTGAGACGAGTCGCGCGCCGAGGCGGGAGTCGCGGCAGCGCCGGGGGAGGCGCTTGCCGCCGGCTCTGAGGTTGGTGGTGCCAATGTTGCAGATGGTGGCTGCGCCTTGGACATTGATTCCGTGTCATTTTGGCCTTCTGCGGTGCCATTGCTCGGATGTGATGTTGTCGCAGGCTGGGAGGGCTCGGATGGTTTTGAAGTCGCTATCGCGTTTTAGATTAACCTAGACCACTTCGGGGTGCATATTTACCTGCAATCTCTTTCTTATCATCCGCCGCTTCTGCCACCCGCGGAGGTGCATTCGCCTGCTGCAGTCTTGTTGCTTAGTAGGTATCTCAGAACTTAGATGCGACGCGCTATAGACGGACGCTTACCTTTGTAGGCTGTGGAGGAGGACTACCCTCCTCCTCGCTGCTTGAATAGCCACTTAGGCCGAGCATCACAAGTTAAATTGCCCGGTATTTGCAACAATCGTGTGTGCGGGAGTGGTCACAGTATCGCAAGAGTAGAGAGTGGTTGGTGTCGAGGAGCGGCACGAGGCCACGCTAAGACGCGATTGACCGCGGGCGGATCGCGGCGCAGCGCTAAGCGCGCTTATAAGCCAGCAGGCAGCTAGAGCTCGCGTCAACCCCCAAGCTGTCTCTGCATCCCAGCAACACTCACCGCTGTAAATCTCCAAGCCACCCAAGCTCTCCTTCTCCCACCCCATCTCTTCACCCCCCCTCTGTTTTCTTGCGTACCCATCTACAAGACACAGCCATGGGCTCCATTTTCCAAGGTGCACCAATACCCGAAGGCCCGGGCTACTCATTCCGCGAGACACCAGCTGTACGACAAGCACCCGGCCCATCATCCGCAGCCGGCGAGCGACAGCATGGCTTTTATCCGTAAGCATATTTCTTTTGAGATTTCAATCAAGGCTTGCTCTTCATACTCGGCTGACCAAAACCAACCTAGCTACACGGACAACGGCGGCTCTACGCTGGGCATCTCCGGCGCCGACTTCGCCATCCTGGCCGGCGACACTCGCAGCACGTCCGGCTATAACATCAACACGCGGTACGCGCCGAAGCTGTACAAGATCGGGGGCGATGCGCCCGACACGCCGCCCATTGCGCTGTCGGTGGTAGGCTTCGCGGCCGACGGCGCCGCGCTGGCCGAGCGCCTCGACACCATCGTCAAGATGTACCGGTACCAGCACGGCAAGCCGATGGGCGTGGCGGCGTGCGCACAGCGCTTGTCGCACCTGCTCTACATGAAACGCTTCTTCCCCTTCTACGTGGCGGCGATCCTGGCCGGCTTGGACGAGAGCGGCCGCGGCGCCCTCTACAGCTACGACCCCGTCGGCAGCTACGAGCGCGAGCAGTGCCGCGCCGGCGGTGCAGCCGCCAGCCTCATCATGCCCTTCCTTGACAACCAGGTTAACTTCAAGAACCAAAACGTACCGGGCAGCGGCCAGGGACACGCGCTCGAGCCGCGGAAGCCCTACGATTTGCCGCGAGGAACGGTCGAGGAGCTAGTGCAGGATGCGTTTACGAGCGCTGTGGAGAGGCATATTGAGGTTGGTGACGGACTGCAAATGATGATCATCACGAGGGATGGCATTGAGGAGGTATATAGGGACTTGAAGAAGGATTAAGTAGGGAAAGGTTGATCCTGCACTTGCATGTTACCAGGGAGCTTGCGGTGTTGCCGGACTACAAAGTTACTACAGCGCTCCAGTAATAAAGCAACCACATCGTGCACTCTCACGGTCTTTAGTACATCAAGCGTGCACTTCGACTAGTCTTCATTCGTTCGACCTATTTACGAACTGCCAACCAATCAGGCGGTGCGCTAGTCATCGTTTCAGTACCTGCGTACCAGTCTAAACCTCAATTCTGGATTCAAACGGCGCACCAGTCCTAAAATCAGTCCATATCCCCAAAACCAACGCCAGCCATGCAATAATCGCAAAAGACTCAATCCCAAGGAGAAATTTTAGAATCGTTCCTTCATCCGAGAAGCGACCGTCCGCAAGTTCCCATAGACCTTTCCAGGCGGCGCACCCAGAATGAGGCTCACGATCGCTTCTCGCGCAATGTGGATATTCTTGAATCCGCCTAGGATATGAATCTTCTGGTCTGCTAACACGACCCTAGTCCTGCTCGCATTCTCGATAGCGAATTTAGTCTTGCCGTCCTTGCCAGCAATGCGGCCAATGGCCCTGCCCAGGTGGTCACCCTGCAGCGTCTTCACGTCCTTGATCTCAAAGGTCTCGATGTACAAGTCGTCGAGCCTGAGCAGGGCGATGGCGTCGTCGACGTCGAAGCCGAGGCTGAAGGCCCGGACAAAGTCCTCGCCCTTCTGCAGCGCGCCCGGGTCCGTCGTCGCCTTGGAGTTGCGCAGCTCGACGGCGCGCGCCTTGACGTTCATGCGTACCTGCAGCTTCAGATGCTCGACTAGCGGCGGGTAAATCTTAGGCCAGTGCTGCTTCAGCGGCGACATGCGGTGCGGCGGGATGGGCACCTTGCGTGTTTCCACGCGCAGGGCCGTAATGGCCGTGTCGGCCGCCGGGGGGAATCTGGGCCGCCCTTCCAAGTCGATCTGCATGCTAGTATCTTCGGCTGGCGGCGCATCCTTCGAGGAGGAGGGCAGGACCTCAGTGGGAGGTTCAGGCAGGAGGGTGACGGGGCGGCGGTTTATGCCTGCAACACAGCATCAGTATGAGGATGGCCCGCGACTCAGATGGAGTAGGAAGGCGGGGAGGCGATCGAAGACGTACCCGCGGGGCGTTCCGCCTGGAACTCCTCTTCGGCAAGCTGCTCCGGGGCACGCTGGAGGGCGGTTGGCGCGGGCATGCTGGAAGCGCGAATGCGGAGGTTGTGCGCAGACGAGTTTTGGTCTCTGTCGCGAAAAGTTCAGTGGAGCTGGGTGGGCTGGGTGTGGCTGGTAGGTGTGGCGGCGGCTGCACGCGAGCTTTGGCGAGGCTCCGGGGAAAAGGTTCTCCGCCAAGGCTTCTCGCGCAACCCTTCGTCATGATTTCGCCCAGCGCGCCTCGAGCCCATCTCCGCACTTCAACGCCTTACAGCTGCCTCTCGTCCGCCCGCCCGCCGCGTCTCCTAAACGCCATGCTGCGGCTTCGCATACCATGAGCCGCCATGTAGGACGCTCCGGGGTCGGCCGATTGCTATGGCGCTCGCTCGCCGACCTTCGTGCCGCCAAGCCGAGCGGTCATGCTGCCTTTTTGCGCTTCTCTAGCTCTGCTAACGGCAGTACCGCCCCTCAGCCAGCCCTCTTGCGAGGTGGCCCACAGTATGGCCTGCGAATTTCCTCCTCCAACTACTCTACCTTTCGATTCGCTTCGGTCAGTGGCTTCCGCCATCATCCCGGCACTCACCTCTCGATCGCGAGATGCGTCTCGTTCGCCGCCATCCGTTCACCTCCACGAATATCCTCCGTTTCGGTTCGACCGACCCAGCTACCCATACGAAATCTTACCCAGTTAGCCATCTCCGGCTGGAAACGCAGCGCTCACAGCACGACGCGAAGGAGACGGGCTGGTGGCTTCGTGCGGAACAAGAGTTCTGCCAGCAATGGGTCGAAAGCGCAGCAACAGCGACTTGGGCCCAAGTCCGAACAGCAGAAGTCGGGCAGCAGAGCGAAGTCAGGGGATAAGTCAACGCCGCCGCCGCCGCCGCCGCCGTCGGGCGGCGAGCAAGCAGCGAAGAACAGGCCGCTGCTGGAGAGGCTGCCGCATTTCCCACAACACATGCATAGGCCGACAAAGGCCGAGTTGCTCGAGGCGGCCACGGGCTTCTGGTCGCGTGTACGTGTGCACTTTAAGTGGTTCTCGATCAAGAGCATGCGCCCCTTTAACATGGACGACATCAGCGCATTCTTCTCGTGGATCCTACTGGGCCATGTTGTCTGGATCATCGTGGGCACAACAACATTCTTCTCTCTGGCCATATTCTTGGTCAATACTGTCTTCGCGCAAGAGACGCTCGCGAGATGGATCGGAAATTACCTCACGAAGTCTTCGGGTGCCAAGGTCGTTTTCGAGTCTGCCATTGTACCCAAATGGAAAGATGGTGTAATCTCGTTCAAGAGGGTGTTCGTGTCGCGGAGACCGGGCCAAGGTCAGTCGAATGTTAGCAAGGGCTCTCAGACGACGGCTGCAGCTGCAGCGGCCGCTCTTGCGGGCCGTGCGGTGGATGAAGATGGCGCCGAAGAGGAAGACACGAACTACACACAGTTCGATCTTTCAATCGACAACGTAAATGTCACCCTCTCGTTTACGAAGTGGTTCAATGGCAAAGGGCTCTTGAAAGATGTCGAAGTCAAGGGCGTCCGGGGTGTTGTGGACCGCTCCTTCGTCGTCAGCATACCTGATGTGGACCCGCGGACTTACAAGCACGAACACAACCCTGGCGATTTCGAGCTTGATTCATTCAAAATGGAGGACCTTCTTGTCACGGTTTATCAACCGGGCAACTTTCGCCCTTTCTCCGCGAGCATATACTCTTGTGACCTTCCGCAACTTCGCAAGCAGTTCCTGTTCTACGACTTTCTATCTGCTAACAACATGTCGGGCTCGTATGACAACTCGCTCTTCACGATTCATCCGCGGCAAACGCACAACTACACTGGGGTCCAGCTCAGCCAGGGCGTCGACGGGGAGGACCAGTCACAGTGGAAAAAGCAGAGCCGGATACGAATCGACGGCCTGAACATCGACCACCTCAACCGCGGCGTCCAAGGCCCGTTCTCATGGATCCACGAGGGCAATGTCGACATCGTTGCCGACATCATGTTCCCTGCCGATAACGACGAGAGCATCGCGAAGGTAGTCTCCGAGTTCTACGATCGCATGGAAGCCACTGTAACGTCGACGGCTACGGGCGAGAACCGGCGCAGTAGCGGCCACGACCAAGACGCAGCGTTGCCGCTAGGCGAGAAGTTCAAAAAGAGCGACCAGGACGACCGGTGCCTGGTGCTGGACCTACGCGTGCACCTCAACGACGTGCGTGCCGCGGTCCCGCTGTTCACCAATGACATCTCATACGTGAACAACGCACTCATTCGGCCCATCGTCGCCTACATCAACTCGAAGCGCACCTTCATCCCTGTCAACTGCCGCGTCGTCAAGCGTGTCAGCGAGTTCGACGGCAGCTGGACCATCTACGACAGCGGCTTGATGGACGACCTTTCGCGTGAGGTATGTTTTTCTTTTGTTGCTAGTTGTGGTACTTTGCATTCCAGGTGGCTTGTTGCTGACGGCGAGAATGTAGGTGTACGAGGCTTTTGCGCGGGACGTCCTAGACGATCACCAGGTGCGCCGGCGCCGCTTCAAAAAGGTCGGCATCTGGACGATCCAATTGGCCGCCCAGGCACTGTTTATCGGGCTAGCGGGGAACATTGCTTGATTTTTGCGCCCATTTTGTCGTGGATGACTCCACTTCTGGGTTGTGTACCATAAGGGATTCTTGGCGTTGTAGGTCGATAGGGTGGCTAAAACATCGCGGCGTGGCCCAGGACTAACCCGCCAAAGGGTTAGATATATGATTTCGAGGGAGTACCTTTTTTGTTCTCTTTTATCTTTTCTTCTCGACGCCGCTTATTTTTTGGGGAGAGGGGCTGGTGATAAGAAAGGGTAGCAACGTTTACGACATAATCGAGCAAGGATAGCATCCTCTGGTGGAAAATCAACCATGACTGTAAGATACCAAAACGACTCGTCCGTCTTTGTTTGGTCGCTGCATAAGTATATATAATTTTAGGTTATTCCAGTCCAAAAATGGAGTGCTCGTTCCAAGAGAAAGCGAACACGAGGTCCACGCAAAGCGATATTGGGAAGCATGCAAGGGACTTATCTGCGGTAGAAGCTCCCTGATATCGCGTGGCGGGGGTCATTTCTCTGGTCTCGCAGGTAGACCCCATTCCTCTGGGTTTTTCCAAAGAGCATACCCCACAGGTTAGTCCGGGTTTGGTAGCTATTTATATGCTTGGAGTAGCCCCGAGTCGAGGGACGAAGATACGAACCCAGGCATCGCCCCGAAACTTTTCAAGGGCCGATCAGTTTTCCTCCGAACCCATCACAACTCCCAGGGCATTTTTCAACACGCCAACCATTGCCCCTCGACCGTCACTGTCGCACCCTAAACCACCCAAACACGCACGCAGCCACGCCCACCACCCCGTTCCCACCAACCGCCATCCCACTTCCAACCATCCATCCACTTCGCAAACCACACCACACGATGGTACACCAGCGCCTCGCAACGCCACCCCGATCCGCCTCCCCCGTCTACCACCGCCCCAGTCTCTCCCCTCCCCCCTTCCTTGTCGGGCCCCTCTCTCGCGCTACGCCCTCGCCTCCTCCGCCTCTCCTCCTACCCGCCCTCCGCCTCGCCCTCCTGGCCGCCCTCTTAGCCGCACTAATTATCCTTACGCTGCGCGCACTGGCGCTGCCGCCTGTGTTTCCGTTTGGGGCGGAGGCGGGGTGGTGGTAGGGGATGATGTGGAGAGGTTATGATGGGATGGCGCGTAAGGGGAAGGGAAGGACCGGTGAGTTGTTGGGGCCAGTGCGGGTGGAAGGAAAAGATAGAGAGCAGAGGCTGGGGTTCGGAAGTTTTGTGGGGTTAGCGTGGTGGCTGTGAGGGGTAGGTAGGGTTAAAGGCAGAAAAGAAGGAAAGAGCCCAAGGGATCGACCACGACGTCAGCGACGCTACGCAGGCTTCTGCATAGTATGGACAGCAGTATACCCGCGACGACAGCGCCGATTGAGAGAAGGCTTAGAGGATAAAGGGTACTGGAGTGGACGAGGACGAATAGCAGCGACAGCGGTGGGGGTTGCTTAAAGATTGTGGGAGTTGTGGCGGAGTCAGAGCACAGACAGGTTTTGTAGACCTATACGACCGGAGGAGTGCTCTCCCATTTCAAATCTGCGCTTTCGCGGAGGAAAAGCGCATGTCTGTTGTATTTCGGAGAGCAAGAGATCAGGAGAAGAAACCACCTGCGTACGTGATGAAACCATATAGCTTGGTCCTACAATAGTAACATTATATAAATCGTAGTTGCAACGTCTCGAGAATACGTATGCTCCTTGTGTACCTTTTTTCAGTAGACCGCATAAGCTCCAACCTTGAATATTACGAACGATTAACGATTAACGTAGGTGCTTACCCTCTCAGCGCACACCCAGCGAGCAGTCCGACCCTAGAGCCTCACCTGCCACTCCCTTCGTCCCTCCAGCACCTACTTACTTACTTGCTCCCCCACGACTTCTTCGACGACTGCCTGCTCCTCACCGACGGCTTGGCCCTGACGTACACCTCGCCGACGGGGTCGCCCTCCTCCCTTAGAACGACCCACTCGCCCATGCCGTACTCGGGCGGCGCGCGCCTGACGCCGCGGCCACCACCGCCAACGATCAAGTTGCCCGGCCGGTAGCCCTCGTCGGCGCGCATGCGGCGCAGGACGGAGCCGTGCACGACGACCGAGTCCGGCACGTCGCGCACCTCGCCCTTGGGCAGCGGCCACGCGATGCTCTTCCACGACCCGTCCGCCTGCAGGTCCATGCGCCGGAACGGCAGGTACTCCATCAGGTTCCAGCTCACCACCGACGCCGGCCCGACCCCGTTGTCAAACCGCAGCACGTCGTGCATGCGCCCGCGCGTGCCCGCCAGGTGCAGCGCCTCGAGGAAGCGGTGCCCCTGCGGGTGCTGCTGGCCGCCGCCGGGCGGCGCGGGCGCGCCGTTGCCCGCGGTGGCTCCGGCAGCGGCGGCGCCGTCGGCCGGCGCGTCGTCGCCGTTGGACGGCCGCCGCTCGTCCGACCCGTCCGGGCTCGCGGGCTTGACGGCGATGGAGGGCAGGTTGACGCCGCGCGCCCGCTTGTACTCGTCGAAGCCGTCGGGCGGGCAGCAGTTGAGCGCGCGCAGCTTCTCCTCGTCGAAGCGCAGGCCCGCGCGCCGCGCCTCGCGCACCATCCAAACTAGCGGCACGTGGCTTAGCGCCGCGTGCTCCCCTTCGTTGAGCGGCCAGCCGCCGCCGATGTCCTATAAAAGAATGCGTTAGGATTTGCAGATTTCGAGATCCGACCAATCTTCTTTCCAAAAGGAGGTCTTGTTGCTTTGTTCCCGCCAAAGCTTGGGTGGACAAGGAAGGGTTGGCCGCACGTACCGCGTGACACCCGGCGAACCACACCTCCTGAATGTCCTGCGCCGTCTCGTCCTCGTCCGACTCGTCATCGTAGCCGTCGTGCCGGAGCGCCGCCATCGAGTTCAACGACGCGCTCGACTGGCGGTGCGACATGCCCGGGCTGCGCGCCCGCACTCCCGCCGTCTCCGAGCCCCGCCGGAAGAGCTCGGCGACGCCGTCCGGGTTGAGGTGTGCGCCCGTCTCCTTGGGCTCGTTGCGCCGGCCTCGTTGCAACTCGTCTTCGCCCTCGCTGCCCACCGCCGCTGCATGGTCTCGACTGTCCGTCGACGCATTCAGATGACGCCGCTGGCCTTCGTCGGCGACAGAAGACGGATGCGGCACGTGGTGCCCCCCGTTGATCATGTCCGCGGAATGGTGGAGGAGGTGGTGGTGGCGCAGGAGATGGCGTCGGTAATGAGCCTCCTCAGGGGCCATCCTCATCTGCGAGATGAGGTCCTGCCTGAACTTGGCGCGGCGCTCGTCAATGGCGACAGCGTGCCGGATGCACTTGGCCGTGCTGCGCGCCGTGTAGGGGAACTTGGAGCGCTGCATCCAGGGGTTTTCGAAGCGCGGCACGCTATTGACAGTGTCAAAGAGACCCAGGAATCGGATACGATGGACGGGCCGGCTGAAGGTCTCGCGGAACGCGCACATGAACTCGAGCAACTCCTTCTTGCGCGCCTTCTCCTCGGGCGTGTTCTCCTGCCGCATCTGCCACTTCTGGAACGTCTTCCACGCGAACCGGGCCATCTCCTCGTTGCCTTGGGAGAGCAGGCCCACGTGGTCGAGCATTTCGGCCAAGAAGCGTGCCGTGTACGCTCCGCGCGAGAACCCGAAGAAGTAGACTTCGTCGCCTTGTTGGTAGTATCGCATCAGAAACTAGCGACGGCTCGGTGTAAGCGATTCACTGGTCTGACAAGGCTAGAAGACATAACAAAATCGGGGAAATGAAAAACAAGACGAGACGAACAGATCGAGCGAACCAAAAGTCCCTGTGCGTCCCTCGCTCTCGTCTTATTCCCACAAACATCGACTCACTTTGTAGCCTCCCATGACATGGTCGGCGAATGAGGAGCCAATGGCCGAGTCCTTGGCCTTCGCATACCAGGACTTCAGCTTGGCAATCCTTCCGTTGCTCGTCAACGACTTGCTCGTGACATAGGTGCCGATTCCCGGCTGGTAATAATGGACCTGGTCTACGTCCATGCGGTCGAGCATGCGGTAGATTTTGAGTATGTTGGAGTCGGAATCCGTGCCCGAAAACTTGTTTCCCGTGCCATCGAAGCAGAGGACAACCTGCTTGCGGCGACGCCGAAGCTGAGGGTTGGAGTGCACGACGGACTCGGCGTGCTCCGACGGCAAGTGTAGGAAGCCATCCCGCGGGGCGCTTGGCTGCAACGACGAGACCATTTGGAACGGCTGCCGGGCTTAGGGAAGGAAGAACAAGCACGTACAAGCTACTCAAACTGCACCAAGAGAAAGTCCAAGAAGGCGAAGTTCAAAGTGCAAAGCTAAACGGTATATTTCCCCGGTTTCGCTGCCGGATAAGCATCTAAAGAGATAGCGTGCTCGCCAATGGGCCGGGCAGGAGAGGGAATAATAAGTCCGGCCAGCTCTCCAGCCAGTTGCGGGGCACAGCAAGAGGCCCCCGTTCTGCCCGCGTCAATCGCCATGGCTGCGCCAGAGCAAACCTCGAGCCGACATGGGACGACGTGCACATACGGTTCTACCCGAGGGATCAGAAGCTTCCGTCACGCCCGGCCAGAGCAACACAATCTAGAAAATCGACCTTGACGATTCCGTCCCTCCGCCTTTCCTGTGCCCCTTCTCCCTTCCCGTCGGGAGCCAACCACGGCCGGCCGATGTAGGGCACGACAGGCCGGCCTCTCGCTGCTCGCAAAGATCTTGTGCGTCTCCGCATGAGGGACGGTGGCCGCGCATCGCTCACTGCCCGGCCCGGACGGGCAAGCAGGAAACAAAGCGATCGCGATGACGGCAAGCGGCGGCGGCGGCCAATGGGCGACGACCCGAGCGGTCGCCCAAGCGACGCGTCAACGGCGGGCTGGCGGGAATGGCTGAGCTGAAAGGGCGACTGAAGGGGAAAGGGTGGTGGGCGCGCTGGCTCGAGGCTCGAAGAGGTGAGGTTCGCGGGCGCGCAGGGGTGCCGCGGACGCTTGCCCCGATGTGGCCGGGGGTGCCGCGGGAGGCCGGGGACGGGAAGGCGGGCGGGGATCGGCTGCGAGGCGCCACGTACAGGGCACAGGGCACAGGGGCTAGCGCCTGGTCCGCGGGACGCCCAACGCCCGCACGCGCCCCCCATGGAACAGGCCATTCCGGCGCCGTGGCAGGTAGCCGTCCTGCTGTACAGTGTGTGCTGCGTCGTCTAGCTATCTCCTATATCTGCCGTTCCCCCTCGCTCGAGCGAAGTTGCAAGCCGAGCGCGCAGGCGCCCGGCGACGTTGCCTATGTTCAGCGGCACCTGTTCATCCCGTACCGACGAAAGACAAACTAGACCGGCCCTGCCGTGCGCGCTCGTCGGCCAAAGTGATGATCGGCTCGTTGCATACGGCTAGCCGTAGCCGACAGTCCCACCTGCGCGGTTGCGACCTTGTGCAGTACGTACATGCGACTGCAGCAGGAGATCCAGCAAGCAGTGACGGAACGGACCCAGCTATGTGTGTACATGACACCTATCCTGGCATCGATCAGGGTGCCTCGCATGGGCCCGTGTAGCTCGCCCCTCTCCAGAGCCGATTCTTACCTCTTGTAGCCTTACGCCTTGGGGCTAGCGCCCCCGGAGGGTTTGCGCCGAGCGCCCGCACAGGAGAAGCTGCCCCCAAACCCAGTGCCGATCCTCGTCCATCAAGCGTCCTTGACCGATTAGCTGCGTGGAGCTCGCCATCATCCCGCGGTCATTGGACCAAGCCCGCTCCTAATCCGGCCGGCCTAGCCCATCGCTCCCAGAACGGGCAACCACGGCCGCCGATGATGGCCGGTCCAAGCAAAGACGGGGGGACCAAGCGACCCTGACAGCGTGTTCTGGTTCGCGGGTCCCGGCCTCCCGCGGCGCCGAGCAAAACAAAATGGCGAGCGGGGCCAATCACCGCACCGGCTTAACTTTACTCGCTCCGTGTTTCGGTCAGTCGCCGCCCAATCAGGAGGCTGCGGACCTTCCACCTCAGGCTTTTCGTCTGCCCAGGGACCCTCACCACCTTCGGCCGCCGCATCGTCCTCGATACCGTACCTCCATTTGTGTGGGCTCTGCACATCCTCATTAGGCGGCAATGAGTGAAAGAGGAGAGGGGGGGAGCATACTACCTCCGTACATACGTCTTGGTCGCGAGGTCACCGATGCGCTCTCTCCGTCTGCATTGATTAACTCGATCGTCTCCTTTCGTCTTTTCCTGCGATATTCGTACGTCATGCGACGTTCCGCGATCCTCCGCTTGGTCTTAGCCCGTGCGAGGCGCTGCTGAACGCATCTCTTTCTCCCATTAGGTCCTAAGGCAGGGCCCAATTGGGCGCATTACGGTGGGTCCTCATGCTGAATGTGTGCATCTGCCCATGTATCTAGTACTCTAGCTCTGGCAGATCCAGCGACCGCAGGTCAAATCGGAGCGGTCTACCATGTAGCGCGCCCGCATCTTGCCGGGCTCCGCAGCAGCAGGGGTTCGCCTGTGATGTCGAGTAGGCAGCTGTCAGACTCCGAAAGCGATCTGAGCACTGGATAGAATTTTGCCGCGCCGATCGAACGTCTCGACCGTCAACCATGGCCGAGAGCCACTCCTGCGGTGCGACGACATGGCGCCGAACACCTGCAGCATCTCCTTCGGAAGTGATATGGGGCCGGCCAGGAAGAGCAGCAGCAGGTTACACCCGGACTAGCTGCTTCTAGCACGGCCTCGTTTCTGAGACACTATTGTCGATCCGAGATCTTCGTTCCACGGCAGACGCCATAATTTACGTGCTAGCTCGCTCGAGCAAAGCCAGGCTTTTCGAAGACTTCTCGGCCGTCACAATTCCTAAAAGTCCTGTGGCCCTCATTATCGCGCCCCTCTTTTTCCCCTCCGCTCCGTGCCACACTCAGCTTGTGACCTATCTGGGCCCCGGAGGACAGCATTCCAGTCAGCACTTCTCTCTCTCTGCTTGACCGCCCTCGGTCGCTCAATTTGAGTCTCTTCAACCCTTTCGTGCATTGAATGGGAACCCGTCGTCTGCGTCACCATGTTGAGAAAGCTGTCCTCCGCCTTCAAGCATGACAAGAAGAAGGCCAACGGTGGCGTCAACGGCACCGCCCATGTGTCGGAGAAGCTGGAGAGACGGAGGAGCTCCATAATGCCTTACAGGAGCGAGAAGAAGGTCGAGCACGTTGACCATAACCAAGAGAGAGAGGAGGTCGGGAACGTGTTTGAGGATTTCGCTCAGTTGATACACGCTTCGCAGCGGCCCCTGCCGACCCAGACTGGAGATGGCACTTACATCGAGAAGGATGAGAACAGCGGCTTGTTTGCCGACCTGCGGACCTTGGGCTTCAAGGACGTCAAGACGCTAAAAGACTTCATGGCCGCGAAAAGCAGCGGCGAGACCACGGACGACAAGACGTACCTAATGGAGCGGGTGATCCAGGTGCGACCTCCACTCCCGCTTTTTCTCTACTTCTCATAGTGATTTTTATTATGTGGTCGTGGTGGACTAATGGCTTGCAACTAGCTCGTCGCCGATCTGCCGTCGAGGTCGAAAAACAGGGTGGATCTCACGAATGCTTTCCTCGGAGAACTCTGGAATTCCTTGCAGCACCCGCCCCTTTCGTAAGTAGTACGACTGATTTACACCTATATAAGAACATTAATGGCCTGACTATCGCCAGCTATATGGGAGACAAATTCACCTATCGCCAGGCCGATGGGTCGTACAACGTATGCAGCGCCCGCTACTTTAGTGCCTAATTGCAAGCGCCAGCGTACTAACATTTCTATCGTAGAATATTTTGTATCCCCATCTAGGAGCAGGTAGGAATACCCCCCCTGAGTCCTAGCCAATAAAAAATCGAATAAGGCTATAATTCTGACTCTTTCGACTCTGGCTTACGACGATTCTAGCCAACACACCATATGCCCGCAGCGTCCAACCCGTCACCATCCAACCAGGCTCGTTACCGGATCCCGGGCTCGTCTTCGACGCTGTTTTTGCGCGCAAAGAGTACACGAAGCATCCCAACAATGTCTCGAGCATCCTGTTCTATTGGGCCTCAATCATCATCCACGACCTATTCCAGACTGACCATACCGACTTCAACATGTCTAAGACGTCGTCATACCTGGACCTCTCGCCACTTTACGGTGACACGCAAGAGGACCAGGGTCAGATCCGGACTTTCAAGGACGGCAAGCTGAAGCCAGACTGCTTCTCCGAGGATCGCATGCTGGGCTTGCCTCCCGGCTGCGGCGTGCTTCTCATCATGTTCAACCGCTTCCACAACTACGTCGTGGAGCAACTGGCTATGATCAACGAAGGGTGCCGCTTCACCAAGCCGTCGGACAAGCCCGGCCTAACGGGGGAGGCGGCCGACAAGGCCTGGGCCAAGTACGACAACGACCTCTTCCAGACGGGCCGCCTCGTGACTTGCGGCCTGTACATGAACATCACGCTGCTAGACTACCTGCGCACCATCGTGAATCTGAACCGGTCCAACACGACGTGGACGCTAGACCCGCGCGTCGAGATGGCGGGCAAGGTCTTCGGCGAAGATGGCTCGCCGCGCGGCATCGGCAACCAGGTCTCGGCCGAGTTCAATCTCGTGTACCGCTGGCACTCGGCCATCAGCAAAAAGGACGAGGCCTGGACCGAGAACCTGTACAAGGAGTTATTTGGCAAGCCCGCCGACCAGGTGCCTATGCACGAGCTCCTCCATGGACTGGCCAAGTGGAACGCCAGTCTGGACAAAGACCCGCACAAGCGCCCTTTCGCGGGGCTCGAGCGCGATAGCAGCGGGAAGTACAATGATGATGACCTAGTCAATATACTTGCCGATAGCATTGAGGATTGTGCCGGTAGGTCTTCTTCGTAAATTCGAAGGAATTGAGCGCTTGGATGGCGAAATTCTTGGTTGAATTTCCCGGGGCTCCAAACTAACTTCAGAACTGCGAGAACTGACAATGTACCAGGCTCTTTTGGCGCGAACAATGTGCCCAAGGCTCTCCGTGCGGTGGAAATACTCGGAATGCAGCAGGCTCGCTCGTGGGGTCTTGCAACGCTGAACGAGTTTCGCAAGTTCTTCAACCTGAAGCCGCACGACACCTTCGAGAGCATCAACTCGGATCCTAAAGTCGCCGATCACCTGCGGCACCTATACGAGCACCCCGATTTCGTCGAAATGTACCCGGGCATCGTTGCCGAGGAAGCCAAAGTACCGATGGAGCCTGGCGTAGGCATCGCGCCTACGTTCACCGTTTCGAGGGCCATTCTGTCCGATGCCGTTACTCTCGTCCGCGGCGACCGATTCTATACGACCGACTATCATGCGAAGAACTTGACGAAGTACGTTCCAATAATTCAAATAACTCCACCTCCCCCCCCCCCCCTCTCTTCGCTAACGCGCCCGGGTCCCAGCTGGGGCTACTGCGAGGCTCAATACGACTTCAACATCGAACAGGGCTGCGTATTCTACAAGCTGTTCCTGCGGGCCTTCCCCAACCACTTCAAGCCGGACTCGATCTACGCGCACTACCCGATGACGATCCCATCGGAGAACTACAAGATCATGAAAAAGCTCGGTCGCGAGTCGCACTACTCATTCGACCGGCCAGCGCTCATCCCTCCGCGCATCAACCTAACGAGTTATATCGGCGCCAAATCCGTCCTCGAAAACCAGGACGTCTTCAAGGTTACCTGGGGCAAGACTCTCGAGGAGCTGATGGGCAAAGGGGGCGCCAACTTTATGCTGTACGCGCATTTAACTTTCCCGCCCCCAATCTCCCCGGAACCAAGAGATGGCGTATGTGCTAATGGGGAACGTGGGCAGGTCTGGCGATACCGAGTTCCATGCCCAGCAAAGGCAGACGATGGCGAAGAGCTTGTACAGGGACACCTGGCACAAGGAGATCAAGGCATTCTATGAGTACATCACTCTTAAGCTTCTCCACGAGAAGTCGTTCAAGATTGCCGGCATCAACCACGTTGACATCACTCGAGAGTGAGTATTTCCGTAGTCAGCTACGACGCCGAATTGAACCCCCTTTCCCAGTAGACAAGAACCAAAAAAAAAAAAAGAACAATAATCGACTGACGGTCATCTACCCCCAAAGCGTCGGCAACCTCGCCCACGTGCATTTCGCCTCCAACGTCTTCTCGCTGCCCCTCAAGACGGCCGCGCAGCCGCGCGGCGTCTTCACCGAGCACGAGATGTACATGGCGCTCGCCGCCATCTTCATATGCATCTTCTTCGACCTGGACCCGGCGAAGTCGTTCCCGCTGCACGTGGCGGCGCGGGCCGTGGCGGCCAAGCTAGGCGCGCTCGTCGAGGCCAACGTCAAGGCGGTCAACCTGACGGGCTGGATCGCCGGCCTCGTCGACGGCTTCCACCAGAACGAGTCGCACTTGACCGATTACGGCGTGCACATGGTG
The DNA here is from genome assembly GCA_010093515.1 of Lineolata rhizophorae. Lineage (NCBI taxonomy): Eukaryota > Fungi > Ascomycota > Dothideomycetes > Lineolatales > Lineolataceae > Lineolata > Lineolata rhizophorae. The sequence goes on along the minus strand of MU001682.1, from coordinate 235,994 downwards.
CGGCGCCTGCTGGACGCCGGGCTCGACGCCGAGCAGGTCGCCTGGTCGCAGGTGCTACCGACGGCGTGTGCCATGGTGCCAAATCAGGCGCAGGTGGTAAGCAAGCAGATTCCCTTACGTTTGGCTACCCTCCCTCTCCCCCCCCCCCCCCCCCCCCCCCTCCCCTCTCTCTCTCTCTTTCTTTCTTTCTTTTTTTTTTTTTTGTACGCATAGTCGAAGGATAGCAACAAGAAAGCTAACGAGCAGCACCCATGACCCACGCTCGGGTCTCGGGGCTCAACCCGGGAAACAGTTCACCCAAATCCTCGACTTCTACCTCTCCCCGCCCGGCTCCGCCCACCTCCCCGCCATCAACCGCCTCGCCAAGCAGGACACGCCCGAGTCCGACGACGCCCTCCTGCACTACTGCATGGAAGGCATGCGCCTCAACGGCACCTTCGGCTCCTACCGGGAGGCCGCGCGAGCCGCGCGCGTCCCCGACGGCGACCGCACCCTCGACGTGCAGCCCGGCGACAAAGTCTTCGTCTCCTTCGTCGCCTCCGCCGCCCTCGACGAGACCGCGTTCCCTTCCCCGCACGAGGTCCGCCTCGACCGCCCGCTCGAGCGCTACCTCAACTACGGCGCCGGCCCGCACGCCTGCCTGGGCGACGCCGCCAGCCGCGTCGCGCTGACGGCGATGCTGCGGACCGTGGGGCGGCTCGATGGGCTGCGCCGGGCGCCGGGGCCCAAGGGCGTGCTGAAGAAGGTTCCTAGGCCCGGCGGGTTCTACATCTACATGAGGGAGGATCATGGGAGTTACTTCCCGTTTCCGTTAAGTAAGTTTCTCGTTTCCTTGGTCGTTTCGCGGGTCAATTTGGTGTGTGATGTGACGTGCTTTGCTAACGGGTGCCGCTCGATAGGTATGCAAGTTAACTGGGATGGGGAGCTGCCTCCCCTTCCGGAAAATAAGTAGGAGGATCTAAGTTGTTGGGATAGTGGCCTGGGTCGTTGTAATGATAAGTCGTCGGATGTACCTCCGTAGCAAGTCGTCTATGGTAGTTAGCTATGATGGTATAATGTAGCTTTCGTGAGTAAAATTTATTTTTGGCGTATTGCTTGCTCGAACACCTTGAATGAATTAAGGGTTGGTGGCACCATGACGATCTTAGCTTGGACCGGGAGCCACCCTTTTGGTTCACGAACGGTCCAGCTAGCTAGCAAAAAAAGAAAGACGGGAAAATCATCACGTAGTTTGCTAGTCGCATTCCACTTGAGGAAAATGAGGTGAAGACTTTGAAACCCGTTCGATTTTAGGAGAGAAACAGCCGAGAGCCGAAACCCCGATCTATCTTTGCGCCATCCAGAGTGTACCATCCAACCGTACTGGAAGAGTTGCTAGAAGAGAATGTAGGTTGGTTGTGGCGCAAAACTCAAGACCGTGTAGTCCCATCATTAGGTTATCCCAGTGATCTACCCATTCGTTTCATGTAGAAAAGCAAACCCAAGAAAGAAAAGAGAAAGGAAAAGGAAAGAGAAACCATTCCTTGTGATTTAGACCATCGCCACAAGATCCACCGCCGAGCCTAGTCAGGACCCATTGCTAGACAATGCGGAATTGAAGGCCGAGAGAGACCAGGCGCTGAAGACGTTGCCGATGGTTTACTTGCGCTCGGCGTTGTTGGCAATCTTCTTCAGCTCCCACTCCTTGGTGAACTCGCGCGAGAAACGGTCGAGATCCTGGACAAGGTCGTGGCAGCACTTGACAACGACCTGCTTCGGCGAGAAGGAGCCATCGGTAGTGACGCGGAGCTCAAACTGGGCGATGAGCGGGTGGGCCAGCTTGTAGGCCGAATAGATCACCTCAGGATACTTGTGAAGACGCTTCGAGAGCAGGTTGCCGAGAGTGTGGTCCTCCTTGTTGAAAGTAAAGATGGCGGTATCTTGGACGCCTTGTTCGAGAGTTTTAATACCTATGCGTTAATCGAACGGTGCGCTAAACCAAGAGAGGCGGATGTTTTGCGCGGTTGAGGGGTTGGGGGTCTGGCGGAGCACCGAAGAGGGAGGAGGCAAAGGCAGCAGCAAGCTCACGAGAGCGAAAGGGAAACTTACGTGTATCCCACTTCCACGAGACCTTCTTCTCACCCTCGCCAAGCAGGAAAAGCTCGAATCTAGAAGTGCACGACATTAGCAGGGTTATGAGATCAAGCGCAGACTTGTGGACAAGGCATTGCAGAGGGCAACGCGAAAGGAAATCAGCAAGGTCCGAAGAGCAGATGCGGACCTATCGTCGTTGTTGCCCACTTCGGACTTGAACTGGACGTAGCCATGGTCCCGAGCGCGAACATTGCCGACGCGGCCCTTGAACATGCGCCGCATCAACAGGTCGGTGGTGGGAATGGGGCCATGGTAACGGTGGCAGTCATCCATGGTTGGCAGAGTGACGCGACGAGGCAAGACCAAGCAGTGAGGGGAGCAGCTACGAAGAGCAGGCTTTCTACAAGACCCTGGGCGGGCGCGGCAAGGAAGCAAGAGAGAAAGACGTGCTGGTGGACGGGGAAGCGCCTTGTCGGGATGGTGGGGAGAGGAGAGGGAAAGAGAAAGAGAGAAAGCGGCTGTGGGAGCGCGGGATATTTAAGCGACAGACGAGACGTTCCTGCGCTCGCAGGCGCCGCTCGGGGATGCCGGGCGAAGAAGTCGCAATCCGGCGCCGTGCCTGCCTGCGGCGGACGCTTGGCAGGGCCGGCGCCTGGGGAGCGCCTCCCCGACATCCTCTGGGTGGAAGCCGCGAGGCAGCGGGCAACGAAACAGGGCCGGCCTTACCTATCCGGAGCGTTCATATCGCCGTTGCTGTAGTAGATGCTATCGTAGATTCTGTATCTGCCCTTTGTCTGCGGCCGTCAGCCGTCCGTCTGGCGGAGAGGGCGAGGCCAGCGGCGCCCGGGCATTACCCTTGTCTAGCAAGAAGCACAAGCCGGTTGCGCTGAGAGGGCTGGTTCTGGCGCTTGCAAGAGGTTGAGGCGGTTCACGAGGAGCAAAAGCTGCCAGCAGCAGAGGTATAGGCAGTGGAGTCTGAGCGTGCGAGAGTTGGAGGTGTAGATGTGGAGGTTGTGAAAGAAGGAGTCGGGCTCATGCGAAAGGTTGGATGTCACGTGCGACACTAGCCTGCATGGGAAGCCACGGCTCATTGTGGCGGGGGCCCGCCCTGATTCGTCAACGGGCAACCGCGGACTAAAGGCCCGCGCCACATTCACATGCGCCACACCATTGTGCCACGCTTCCGCCCGCCAACCCCACACCTCGCCTCGGCCGCGGAGATGCACCACTGAGGCCCTCATTGTTGACAAACAGGTCGGGTGGGAGGGACAATACCTGCCCGATTGCCGAGGTTGAAGCTGCAAGCTTCGAGACAGCCTTAGGGGCGAGGTCCACAAGCACGGTTATGACGTAGAGCTAAAATTGGAATAACTGCAGTACGTATTTCTCCAGGCCGTCCCTCCGGCCTCATGTTTCGCCCTCCAAAACACGTGTTCAGAAGCCCACCGCCAGTTTCTCGACTTCTCTTGTGATGGACTCCCAATTTGCCCGCCTCAAGGCCGACTACCCATGGATCGAGACGCCCCTGGTCGCGGGCGCCCCGATGCGCCTCATCGCCCTCGCGCCCCTCGCCGTTGAGATATCCAAGGCCGGCAAGTCATCCATTCCACGGATCCAACGCGACGCTTCCCAGCCCAAGTCTCCCCACGGTGCTCTAACACGCCCACGACAGGCGGCATCGGCTTCCTCGCCGCCGGCGACGACGTCTCCACGCTTCCGTCCAACCTCGCCCACGCACGCTCCCTCCTGGACGCGTCTTCCCCGACGACCCCGCGACTGCCCGCCCGCCCTTCGACGCTCCCCATCGGCGTCGGCTTCCTCCTGTGGGGTGCCTCGCTGCCCGCCGCCCTCGAAGCCGCCTTCTCTTCCCCGCCGTTCCCCGCCGCGGCCTGGCTCTTCGCGCCGGCGCCCTCGCCGTCGTCGTCGTCGTCCTCAACTCCCCCCACCGCCACCCCCTCCTGGCCCTTCACCCCCCCTTCCACCGCCTCCGACTCCGCCCCCGACGACGGCCAAGCCCAACTCGCCGCCTGGGCCGCCGCCATCCGCGCCGCCACCCGCGGCGCCACCCGCATCTGGGTCCAAGTCGGCACCGTGCGCGAGGCCCGCGTCGCCCGCGCCGCCGCGGCGCCCGACGTCCTCGTCGCCCAGGGCCAGGACGCCGGCGGCCACGGCCGCTACGACGCCGCGGGCCTGGCGCCGCTGGTGCCCGAGGTGGCGGACGCGCTGGCCGGCCGCTCGTCGTCGTCGCGCGAGACGCAGGCGCAGGCGCAGGCGCCGCCGCCGCCCGTGCTCCTCGCCGCCGGCGGCATCGCCGACGGCCGCGGCCTCGCCGCCGCGCTCTGCCTCGGCGCCGCCGGCGCCGCGCTCGGCACACGCTTCCTGGCCGCGCGCGAGGCGGCCGTCGCGCCCGGGTACCGGGCCACGGTGCTGGCCGCGGCCGACGGCGGGCGGGTGACGCGGCGGAGCGGCGTGTACGACGCGCTGCGCGGGGTCGTCGGGTGGCCGGCGGCGTACGGCGGGCGCGGGGTCGCGAATCGGAGCTATGTGGACGAGGTGGTGGGCGGGGTTGGTAGGGAGGAGAACAGGAGGAGGTATGAGGAGGCGGTGGGGAGGGCGGACGACGATGGCGAGGGCGGGTGGGGGCCGGGCGTCCCGTTTGGGGGGAGGTTGACGGCGTATGTGGGGAATGGGGTCGGATTGGTGAGGGAGGTGATGGGGGCTGGGGAGGTGACGAGGGAGGTGAGGGAAGAGGGCGTGAGGGTCCTTCGGGGCGTCGCTGGGGGGAAGTTGTAGAGTGCATGGGGTTGTTGGATGGGGAAAAAGAAAATTCACTGGAGACTTTGAGATCGAGTATGGGTTTTATAGTGAAGTAAAGAATATTTTGTGTTTGATACTCCGCAGCCGCCGGCATGATCAACAAAGGTGGCCCACAAGTATAAGTCGCTATCGACTTCACTAGACTTACTTTTCCAACGGTGAACGCCATTTTGAAAAGATTCCGCTGGACATAAACACAATACAAAAGTACTCGGTATAAAACTCTGCTATGTTACAGTCTCACATTCGAATCTTAGCCTTGTTTCCCTGCAATTTTCACATGTGGTACCTCCCAAAAGTAATAGCCCGTGTCTCACATTGTAGATACCAATTGATAATTCTTGCGAGTCTAGTTTGCATAAATTCCCAACGGATGCATTGCTTTACCGGCAAAACGCCCGCACGACAGCGGCTAATTAATATACACATACGAGCGGGAGCAGCCTCCTTTTTGGCACGCAATGGAGCCGACCAAGTCAAGCCGCGAGAGGGCAAGTAAAAACCAAGAGAAAAAGGAAGGTATGCAGACGAACATATCCAACCGCAGACAATGGCGCATGCAAAGCCAAGGAGTCAAAAAGGAAAGACGAAGACGACCCTCACAAAACATGTCCCATCTTTTCGCAGGTAGACCAAGCAAACAATCGTACAAGAGCAAAATGGCCAAGGGACATAAATCCAGACCGAGACACATCCATTATGCAATCCGAACCTAAGGAAAACCCAACAAAATCGCACAAGAAACCCCGCATCCTTGCTTTCGCAATCCCGAAGAAACCCGACAAACAGACATAGAAAGAAGCAAGATGGCTAACAGGAGGAGCGTAGCGGAGTGGCCGAAGCCGACGAGCTCAAATGGAACCCAAGAAAAGAAAATTCGCAGTAAGGATCCCGAAGAGTTCCCTTTCGCGATGCATGCGCGTTGGGCGCGCTTGGAAGCTCTACAAAGGAGTCGCAGCATCCCCCGAAACAAGAACTTCATGTTCTTTTTTTTTTTTTTTTGAATCTTGACCCCGTCGAACGCCGCGCTAAGGTGTCACAATCAGTCCAACATAACCTTTCCATTTCCAACCAGGTCATCGTCCATCTATCCCCCGTTCGCCCACCAATTCCTCTCCGGCCACCCAGCAATTCATTCAGCTGTTTATGTGATATACAGCCATCGTCCCTATCCAAAGCCAGGATCATCTGGAAAAATCGAATTCGAGCCCTCCGAACGAAGGAGCACCGTCAGAGGTCTGGGCAACAACAACATGAAAGAACCTAAACATCGAGGCGTAACTGGATAATCTTTTATTCGTCAGGGAGGATCCGGGCGAAGTGTTTCTCCCAGATCCAGCCGACCTGGCCGGAGTCGTCGTCCTGGTTCTTGGCAAGCCAAAGCTCGCCCTTCTGCGCGATGACATCAAAGATCTGTCGAAAGACTCTACGTGAGCAAAGATATCCATTCGGGGCCAATACGAGAAAAAAAAGTCTTAGAATGCCATCTTACCTCTCCCGGAACATATCGCAAGTACGGATGTCCCGCCTCGCGCCGATCATGCGCAATGTTGAACTCGAACAAACTTGCCGCGAGAAACAGTACCTTGGGTTCACATTGCTCCTCGGGTGAAGGCGGTCTTGAGCCAATGGGCGAGTCTTCCATGGGCATGGCGGAATTGAATACGCCCGAGATTCTCGGCGCGTACGAACCCGGCGACAGCATCTGATCATGCTGGTCAATAAAAGTCGATCCTGACGACGGTCGCAAATTCCAATGAGAGTCGGCGCTGAGACGAGGCATGCTAGGCGCAGTAGGTTGGGTACCAGCTCGCTCCGCGGTTGAGGGACGCGCCTGCTGGAAGAGCGCCGACGAATTCGGCGTGCTCATAGAGGCCGACCGAGGAGTTGACGGCGGTCGGCTAGAGACGGCAGACCCCGCGCGCATTCTCATCGGCGAGAGCGAAGTCGGGCCATCAAGCAGGTTGTATTCGCTGTCAACCGAGAAGCTGTGACCGCCGCTGTGACGCTGATAGTGCCCGGAGTTGGGCATTGTTATCGAACCGTCGCTCGTGACCGACTGAGTGCGCTTGCCGGTCAGGATCGGAGGCGGTGGCGGCCGGCGGAAGGGCGTGTCCTCGAGCGACATCTTGGCCGAGCCTGGCGAGAATGGATTCGAGCTGATCGTGAGGCTCGAGTTGTTCCGCGGACGGCGCAACACGGGGCTGACAGCAGCGTGGTTCTCTCGGAACTCCATCACGATCTCCGGATAGCCAGCAGTTCGCATGTCGGGCAAGGCGACTCCCTCGATCAGAGGAGCGACCTTCTTGCTCCAAGTCTCCGCCCATTCCTTATCCGCTTGTATGAAGTTTAGAAGGCAAGCATCAACCAAGTTCTTCGTCAGCGCGTAAAGCTTAGGTAATTCGAGCTTTAAGGTCGTGTTGATCGCTTCGAACTGCTCCATTTGCTCCAAAAGTTTCTTGTCCATTTTGCCCCCCTTCTCTTTCAACGCCCTAATATTCGCATATTCGCCAAGGCGTTTCTTACGCTGTGCCATCATCACTTGTGGGCCTTCGTGCATCTTCCACAAGATCATGATAGGATCGATGGCGTTCTTGGTAACATTTTCCTTCTGTTTGAATGGTCAGATACCGGCGCTTATACCTGCTGGAATAGGGGAATACTTACGTATGCGGAGAGCGCATGGCGAGAGAGGTCAGAGATCGTGCGAATGTAAGTCATCCACCTGCTCGCGATTAACGTGTCGAAACCCGGGCTGGCATCCAGCCACGAGGAGAGGCAGTTGGCAAGCGCCGAACACTGCTTGACGGCCGCCTCCTTATCATCCACGTATTTTTGGAAGTCACGCATGACAATTTGCAGCTGGAAGAAGTGACCTCCGAATTTCTGTGCGACGGCGTTATATTCGGCGTCGTCAAACGCCTCGGTGAGGCCAACTTGCTGTTTTAGCTTTTCTGTCCGGCGGTTGACGAGCTTCGACAAGAAACCGTGACCGCTGTCGGATTCCTTCTGGTTTAATGCCGTTGTAATAAGGTCCGCACGCTTCTTCGCTTCATTAATGCGGTCTGCAATGACCTCAAGTTCCTTATTAACGAACTCCAAGTCGCCGCGATCTGGATGGTCCCGAGGGGTGACTTCCAGAAGTTGCTTGATAAGTAAGGGATACTTCAGCATCCGCTGCGTCGGCTTGATGAGAAGAGAGTCCAGATCCCACGCCGCAGTGATGTCTTTCGCGTATTCGTGGCATTCACGCAGCCAGATACCCACTTTCGGAACTTTCTGGAGAGCTTGAAGCTTCTGGTTCGCAGAGTGGTGGTTCTTGAGGTAATCGCCGTAAACCTTTTCAAGCTGGACGAGATTTTTCCTGAAGGCCTTTCCAATGTGGGTCTTCCGGTCCTGCTCTACGCTGGTCGGAGTTGTTGCCGCATTTTGCGGTGACTCCGCCGCTTCGCTGTGTGATGTGGAATGACTACCTCGTCTCGCATTCCAGCGTCGGCTCAGCTTGTGCGCATATACCGGTGACGCAGCACTCTTGAGAGAATCCAGGAAGCGCTGCGCAAAGATGACGACATGATCCGAGTTGCCGAACAACGTCCGCCTATCCTCGTCAGTCAGAGCATCAATCGCCGTTGAAGTCGCCTTGTAAATGTCCTCCACGATCTTCATGTCCTGGTGGAAGGAAGCCTCGGTGTCGACAAGCTCTCTAATAATATGGCGCCGCTGGGTCAGGCGCTTCAGCTCCTCGGCATCTGGTTCCTTCGCTTCCTCATTGCGAGACGCAGGCGAATGCGGCATCGAATTCGGCGTTGCCAACGCGCTATTGTCATTGACTAGGTCCGCATACGTGGAAGCACCCCCGGTGGGGTGGCCGTGCGGCAAAGAGGATGGGAAGACACTCGAAGGCGGGTACTGGGTGTAGACACTGGGCGAGAGATGGCCAGTGTTGGCGGCAGGTCGCGGCGACGGCGACGCTTTCGGAGGAGGCGGTGGCGACACTCGCGGAATTGGCGGAATTGCCTGCTGCTCCTGGGCAGACACCTGGATACCCAGCCCTTCACCGGTGCCTCTAATTTCCGGCAGACGTGGCCGTTTGGGCGACAAGGGCGATTGCGCAGCGGCGTCGTTTGCAGACCCGTCATTGGGCGTAAAGCCGCCAGCAATAGGTGATAGCCTGTCCTTGGGTGGAATCGGAGGTCGAACCTCCAGGTTGCCACTATCGTAGCGGAAGGCTTCCTCCTCACTGGTGGCAATAGAGGTGCCACGCGAATGTTCCATGTCGTTCGTCGACGCGGAATTGCGATCGCGAGGCTCTTGGCCCCAGGTGTGCCTGTACCCGCTGCTGTACCGCTCGGGGTCTTCGTAGACGAGCGCCGTACCATGGTACTCCTCGCTCATGTGGGGCGAGTCCTCTAGGCCTGGGACCCGCGGCTTCGTCACCCCATCTTCTCTCGACTCGGCCGGCACGCGCGGCGTTTCCAGCGGTTGGCTGGGCTCGACCACGGAACCCTGGGCCTGCAAGATCTCGGCGAGGTATCGCTCCGACGCCTCCTTCGACGACCACCCTTCGAAGTTGGCCAGGTGCGGCGAGACCGCGTGCACTTCCCTCCGGCATTCGTGAGCCATCTCAGGCGGTACGTGCGTCGCGTCAAGGTAGCACCCTAGCACTCTACTAATGGTGGTGTATTGGCCGTCGTTCAAAGATTGGCGCTGCTCACGACTGCTCCGCGGCGGCTCGCTCCACTCAACCGGCTGTCTAGGATACTGCCTCGGGAAAGGCGCGACGCTTATCGAGTCTTCAGGGAGAATAGAGCATTCGTCGGATACCGCGGACTGAGGTTCTTGGTCGTCGTCGACAAATTCGATTCCAATCGATGGGTCGTGCATATGCTGCCAGGCGGTGGGGGCGCCTGCAAGATTCGGCGTGGGCTGATACCTAATCTGGATCGATTCTTCATCCTCTGCCCGGCGAGAGCTCGAGTCCTCAGCAAATTCGGTGTGCTCCGAGCTGACGGTGCTTGTCACATCAGCCGGACCTAGCGTGCGCTCCGTTCCTATCTGCGGCGTCTGCTGAGCTGAATCAGTGGTGGGGAAACCGCCTGGCATGCCGAGGACAGGCGATTCCTCAAACGTCGTATGGGCGCTATCAGCCGCGTCTTGATCCGGCTGAGTTTGGACGCCATTCGTGTCGACAGACAAGTCTGGAGCCGCGTTATCCTGGCGGCTTGCCTCCTCGGCCGGCTCCTTCGGCCCTTCCGCAGGTTTGTCTTCGGTATCCGTAACCTGCAGAGCCGGCGCTGCTTCTTTCTGGTGTGCCAACGTGGTATCCTCGCCGCCATCGGATTTCGAAGCTTCTTGTTCACGATCGGCCTCAGCTTGGGCAGCAGCCGCGGCGGCGGCGGCAGCTTGCGCGTTGAGCTTCTCGTACGATTTTTCGATCTTCTTCATGGCGCCCGCCCTACGCTCCGCAAAACTCATGTTGCTATCCGCTGAGCGGTCGCGGCGGGTGCGGGTCCGCGGATTAGCTGTGGAGCTTTTGTGAGGTCTACCCTCTCTGCCCGAGTGTCGGGGACGCTCGGAACTTCGGGCCCGCGATGCGGATGTGGTGGCGACAGAAACAGGCAGCCGAGGGCGCGAGCTTCGGAGCGGAGGCGATTCCTTCTGTGCAGGCGCAACAATGTGCGCCCTGAGCTTGGTGTTATTGGCACGAGCGCTATTATCCAAAGTGTCGCGATAACGCCGCGAAGACAGAGTCAGAGTGGGTGTTTCGGTCCGTTTCGTGGTGGCGGCGTCGCGCCCGTTGGGTGTTGCGGTTCCGCGCTTAGAAGTTCGAGAGGAAGGCGGAGTAGCGCCGTAGATGTGGGTGTTGGCGGGGTTTATTGCCGAAACCGGGCTCGAATCGGAATTCAGGCTCGCCCGCCGGCTGGTGGATATCGGGATGCGAGAGGGTGGCGAGCGCTTGCGGCTGCCGCCTGGCGTAACGCCGGAGGAGTCGTCGATGGGAGTCGTGGTATCGCTCCGCGCGCGCCTGTGGCCCTGTGCAGAAGCTGTATCAATTGACAGACGAGGCTGTTCGACAGGAGAGTCATCGCCGCCGCGTGCGAACATGGGATTCGGTTTGTGCATGCTGCCCTCCGATAGACGTCGGAGTTTGGAAGTCGCGACTGGTATTCCGAACCCGGGGTTCTGGGCCCGGTCGGAGGATTGGTCCACCTCGCCGAACAAAAGAGGCCGGCGCCGGGCAGGGGACGAGTCCTGAAGGTTGTTCATCGAGCGTGGGCCGGCTGAAATGGCAGCCGCGTTTGCCTTTGGGGGTCTATCACGCTCAGCAGATCTCCTCGGGGATATGACCGGTGGAGATGAACCATCGAGTGCGTACTTTCTTGTTTGGTACTTGGATGGACCATACTCGTTCTCCTTCAATGGGTCCAAGTTTGAGTCTTCGCGGTTCGCCCCGTTGGACGTCCTCGAGGACGACGGCACGCGGGACCTCGTGGCTGCTGCGCCGTGAGCTGAGGTGCCTTCAAAGCGGCTCACAAGGTCCTGAAAGGAGGGGCGACCTTGACTGCTCGAACTTCCAAGCGTGGGGTTCGACCGGCTCGATTGTGGCCCGCTCGCGGACCGCACGCCCTGCCTGGTGCGGGTGGAGTGCGGGGACTGCTTCGGAGTGGCCCCGTTCGCGGCGGGCCTCCTGCCGGCGACGGTAGCCATGTCTCGTGCGTCGTTTTCGAGGACGATGTCGGGTCGGTGCGGCGTGGCGGACTGGCTCTCGGCGTAGGGGGGGTAGGAGCGGTAAAAGTCATGAGGATCGTAGGTGCCGTCGTCCGTTAGAGCACCGCCGCGGGCAGCCGGGTCGAGGTTGTCATCGCGGTCTTGGCCGACGACGTCGGGCTCATCGAAGGGGGAACGGTACTCTGCAGTGGGCCGCGGCGGAGGAGGGTGGTGGTGGTGGTAGAAGGAGGAGTGTCCGGACTGCATCCTCCCTCGGTCAGCCCATGCTCTGGGCCCGAGTGCACGGCGCCAGAGTGGCCCGAGGGGTAAGGCAAGCCGGCCTCTGCTACTAGCGGTAGACAGGTAGGGCTCCTCGCGGCGGGCGGGCGATGAATGGAGGGCCGGGCCGGGCGAAGAGGGAGCAGATCAGACAACGGGCGCCAATCAAGCGGGCGAGGCGGCAATGCCGTCCGGCGGACGAGGGCAAGGAAACAGGGTTGGATGGACCGGCAACGCGCGCGGTGGGCGCGGGCGAAAGGGGGGGGTAAAGGCGGGCGAGGGCAAGGACTTCCAACGAGGAGGACGTCTCGTCTGCCTGGACCCAGCGCGGCGACAGACAAGGCACGACGCTGATGAGTTGTCGCGACTGCGGCATGCGGCGACCAATGAGCGGCCTGCGCGCGGCCGTTGGCGCGGACGGGCACCGGCGGGCGCGGTATAACGAGCGACGGGGGGGCGGCAGTGGCGCCGGAGAAAAAAGGGCCAGGAGCAGCGGGCAGGGGCGGCAGGCGGGAGGAGGATGTTGGAGCTGGCGGAGCGCAGGCGTCGTCGTCGTCGCCGTGGTGGTGGTGTCTCGGCCGCGAAAGCTCGCAGCTAGGCGCGGGAGCGTGGGAGCGTCGTGTGCGGGTGGTGAGGGCGGGCGTGGTGCGGCGGCTGCGGGAGGTCCATCCCGGGGCGGGCCACGCCAGTCAGCCCGAGCAGCCCCGGCCGGGCCTTGCGCGACCGCCAAGGCGCCTCTCGCTGCCCGCCGGGGGACGCGGCTCTCCAAGCCTGCCGCCGCCCGCAACACATCGCGCCCGCCCGTACGTAGCCACCTGCTCCATCCGGCACGAGACGCCGGGTGCTGCGCATGTGTGCAGCAGAGCTCGTCTATCCCGCTCGCGAGCCGTGGGATTCGCGCCCGCACAGTCCGCCCGTCGTTTCTGCGCGACATTTCGGGCCTCATTGTCGCCCGGCCCCAGGACGGCCCGAGGCCCCTCCTCCCGCCGCCGCCCACATGCCTGGAGATGGGATGCCTCGGCTTCTACCCGGCCGGGCATCTCCAGCCAGACGACGGCGATAGGGTTGTTGTGTACGAGCGTATTCCCGCGCCGTCGCGGGAGCCTGGGTAACGAGGTGCCTCGTATCGACCGCCTCGACGTTTCGTGAGATCGACCGTCTCTCGACTGAGGAGCGCCCCGCTCCTGTGCGACCGCTCGCGACCGCCATGGCACCGGGGGCCCAAATGTGAGGAGCGCCCGTGCTTCGTCGTCACCACGATCTGGCGACGAGGAAGGAGTGAGAAGGAAGAATCTTGCGTGGCCGGCCCTCAGGCGCTCCTGTTCCACTGCAAGCTCCTCTTCTTTCAGCTCCCTCCTCTTTATTCTACGTGCCTTTGAAATCACGAACGCGCAACTGCCTGCGACACCACCTAAAAATCGTCGGAACCTACCTGCCTACCCTATGGAGCTCTGCGTAGCTCCGTAATCTTAGGCGGCTTTTTTTTTTTGCACTGGCCGGGGTGGATCTGGATGCAGCGACAGGGAATTTCTGGCGAACGAGAAACTTTCAATAGATTGCTCGTTGCGGCCTGATCCCATGCCTTCCGCTTCGCCGGGCCCGCTCCCGTGCTCATTTTGTCCGAACACACTCTCAAGGAACTGTTTGCTTGGCGGACCAGGCTAGGAAATACTGCGTCGGGGCATGTGCAAAACGGACCACGGTTCTACAGTAGACATACAGGGTAAACTCGGGCATAGAACGTACCAAGAAGTCGTCTGCTTCACCGGTGGCGCGCTGGTACTCCGTACGAAGACCCGACAGTCGTCGTATAGCATACTTGGGTACGTAGCGTTCGACCGCCGCTTGGCGCCCGAAAGGGACTGTGGTACGCACACATCTGTCGCGATAAACCTAGGGCTGATGCCGGTGGAACACCATATCTTGCGCCTGCGCGCGAATGCCGTACAACCGAGTATAGTTTCGAACGGCGTCTTCGGAAGTTTTAAGGCGCTCGATCTGTTCGAGTACCAAGGCCGAACGCCGTCCGGCGCCAGAGCCAACGTTCGCAAGAGTGGCTTTTCTCCCCGTTGGCTGCCGGCATGCCGAGCTCGCTTGGCCCTGCCGCGGTTCGGCATCTGGCCCTGTCGCACGCGTGATCTTGGCACTCCCGCCGGGGACGCGTCTCTCCGCACCAGCACGCGCCTTCGACTTGCGCGGCAGCTCGTCCGTCAACCTGGCTAGTGGCTTTTGTTCCCGCGTCATATTGCCTCCTCTTGCCGACTCAATATCCATCCCTTACCGCGTTCATCCTAATAGTCCGTGGGCAATACGCTAGTCTGCCCTCGATCCATTTGGTGTTGTCAGGTTCCGATGGAAATCTGGAATGGGTGGGCCAATTCTCCTTCTCTAAGAGAATTAGAATTTGGACACACTCGCGCGCGAATAATGGCAGCTCTGTACACGAATAATAGCAGTTCTCTACGCGAATAATGTCACGACCATTCTGCACCTTGATTCACTATTCGGAGTCTATACAAGCCTACTGAGGCTCTACCTACGTCTGCGCCGGCTCTACGCCACCTCTGTTAGAACTACACCATCTCTGTTAGGACTATACCAGCTCTATACTATCTCAATTACGGCTACGCTAGCCCCGTCATAGCGGTGCTACAGCCCTCTTATAGCTACGCTGGCGCTACGCTAGCAGCACCACGCTCTGCTCCGAATTTCGCTTTATGTGTTGATCCGTAACGCACTATTTCATACTCCATATTCACGCTCCGTACTATCAGCCATTTTTCTCGGGCGGAGCGTCTTCTATATCTGCTATTTTCCGCTTTGATTCCGTTCTATATACTCGAGGCCAAGTTCTACTATTAGAGAAGGTGTGAAATCTTTGTGTATTCGCGTATGTCGAGAATAGCCGCTTATAGTTTAACATGCAATATGTGCAGGTCCTTTTAGTCTCCTTCCTAGTTTCTTGGTCCCAGAGCGTCTAGCCGCCGTCCTCTACAGCTATACATTACGTGTATTTGCAGCTCTCTCTATGGTTTTCGTCCCATGTTTTTCGCTCTGTACGCTAATACGCTAACCACCTCTTCTTTTCTCGGCCGTTTTGAACAACAGAGCCCGGTTGCTCTGAATATCTCTGTTCGTACGCGTTCGTTGAGCGAGGTTAGTCCGGGTCTCCCGCACATGGAATCGACACCGCAGCGGCAGTACAACGGATCTGTTTACGAGCGTTCTAGCCACGTGGATCTATTACGAACGTTCTAGCCGCGCGGATCTGTTACGAGCGCTCTGGCCGCGCGGATCTTGGCCGAGGCTTGCCTGCGCGTTACAAAGATAACGCCCTAGACTCTGAGCCTGAACATGCTCCGCGGCGTCGTAGCCGACCCCGTTCGGAAGCACCGCCTCCTGCTGAGCGCCCACGTCTTCGGCCGCCCGAACGCGCTCCGCGCCGCCGTGGCCGTCCATCGATTACGTAGTATGTACGGAACAATCCGGGCCGACTATAACCCCGGGCAGCCCGTAACAGTCCAGGCTGCGCGAGCGAAGCGAGACCCGAGCAGCGGGCGGAGCGAGCGCAACTCATCCATTGACATTGGAAAGATGGTTTCTATCTGGAGCTGCATGCGTAGTAGATACACTTATAAGATCCCTGTCAGGGGTTGGCAAACTAGGCCCCAATGGGCCACCCAACATTCTCACACGCGCGCCCCCAGCTTTGAAGCTGTCGGAAGACAGTGAGAAACTGAAGGAAAGTACAAAAGCAGGTGGAGAGTACAGGTACCAAATCGCAATACCCTAACTGTAGATCTGTGTCCGCATGGCCCCTTGTTAAAAGTGGATAGGCGCTCTGTGGCCAAGTGTGTGTGCCCGTGTGTATAGCCCTCTGTTGCTCTGCGACCCTATGGCCCTGTAGCCCTGTGGCCCTGCGGCTCTGTGGCCCTGCGGTCTAGTGTGAGGAGCCTCGTGTGGCACATTGTCAATTGTTGATGGGCACTTCGTGGCCCAGCGTTGACGGTGTTGAGGGCCCTATGCGTGGCCCATTGTCGGGTATGTGTAGGCGCTTCGTGTGGCCCAATGGTGATAGTGTGTAGGCGCTCCGTGTGGCCTACTATTGACGATATGTATAGGCGCTTCGTGTGGCCCAACTTGAAGGTGTTGACGGGCGCTTCGTGGCCCGGATTAAAGGTGCGCTCGAGACCCGGCTTAAAGGTGCGCTCGTGGCTCGGCATGGAGGTATTGACGGGCGCTTCGTGGCCCAACTTGAAAGTGCGCTCGAGGCCCCACGAGTCGATGCGCTCGTGGTCCTAGCAATAAGGTGTTTCGCTTCCTGGCATTTGGCTCTGGCATCTGGCATCTGGCATCTGGCATCTGGCATCTGGCATCTGGCATCTCGCTCCGGCTCTGGAAGGACAGATAGACAAGGCACTCGTGGCCTAAGTCTGACGGCTCGCAAAGGCGATTGCCGGGCTCATAACTGTCAGATTCCGGTGGAATTCTGGAATGGGTAGGCCAAGTCCATTGACATTGGAAAGACGGTGCTCTCTGGAGCTGCATAAATGCACTTGTAGGACCCCTGTCAGGGGTTGGCGAACTAGGCCCAAATGGGCCACCAATATGCTCGCAAGTGTGCAACCGCCGACGTACCAATGCCCTTGATCTCCGCAAAGTTCACCATCTAATCACGTGCTCCATTTCCAACCACTGCCTAGTCCGGATTGTCGTTTTTTGTAGAAACACTTTGAACTAAACGCTCTAAGCCAATGGCCATTCGTCAGCATGAAGCGCAAGCACAATCACTCAGATGAGACGGGTGGCTCCCGCAAACGACCGAAGGACGCCGCGCAGGCTCAAGCTCACACTCCAACTACGATAAATCACCCGGTCCTGTGCTGTTACTTCCAGCATGTGAAGACGTTGCGCCAGTATATCAACAAACGTCTCCCGAATTCATCGAAGAAACGGCTGCGGAAGTACACCCACGCGTCCCAATCCCGGGACGCGACGGATCCAGAGGTCGCCAAGTTACTAGATTCGATTCTCGTAGGCGCCAACCATGATGCCGACTTTGGCGACGAGCGCATGACAAAGCTGGAGAGCCAGTCTTATTCTCAGGAAGCTCCCGGTACAATGCTCGGCTCAGGTGCTCAGCTTGCCCCTGCCTTCCAGGAAGATGTACGTTGCCAATTGTCGTCATGTTGGATTGTGTCGTCATACCGCGAAGAGGAGTCGATGCCTAACTCCCTCGTTTTTCGAATTATGATACTAATCAACTACAAAGATCGTCGACAGAGTAATATTTGTGCTGTTCAAGAGGAACCCGAATCTGCCCAGGCCGGCGCATTTGCTCTGCCATGGCTTCTCTAGAAGATCTCCCGCGGTGGATGAAGTAGCAGTTGCTGTATCGAGACATAATATCCCAGGCCTCGTGTCCGTCTGTTCAAACCCCTACGTGGATATGCTCAAAAGTGGACCATGGGCACGACTACTGGTCCTTTTGGGCCGCGGAGGAGACGCGCTCGTGACCGATCTCTTCCTCGAATGTGGCCTGTTCGCTATTGAAGGAGAGCGTTGTTTCCAGATCTGCGGTAAAACAGTTGCCTAATTTTACGGGTCTGATCAAATGCGCTAATCCATGTATAGGTGTCCCTTTAGGTGATTGCAAAGTATTGCGTGAGGAGCGCAAGAAAGTCGACCCGCTCTCCTCATTAGCCAAAGCTCAGAATACTGGTCGCACGAGTGCAAAAGAGCAACAGGCTAGTCCTACAGATATACGATTTGTCCGTAGTCGGATGTTCTATGCAAAGCCAGCGCTCAAAGCCAACGGTAGCGTTCGGTTTGGGATGCGGCACATGCGTAAGATAATGCCATTCCAGTTGTAACCGTCGATCTACTAACTCGAAAGTCAGATGTCCTAAATCGGTTTCCGGACAAACATGATCGTCAATCCACGGTTCACATCATGCTCTACATTTTTCCTCGACAATTTGGATTGCATAACGTCTTCACTTCCAAAGTGGATTACCGCGAGAGCGCTTTTATGTCCAAGGACTACACCATACGAGAGACCGAAATCAAGCGTGCACTTTTGCAACGGTCAAACAAAATATCCCGGGATTCGAAAGGATGTGTTAAACTTCCCAAACGACTAAGGGGCGACCCGGAAAGAGTTATACAGAGACTACGAGCTCTACACTCGAAATGCGCCTACCATTATTTAATCAAGCATTACTGCCCTATAAGTGTAGGAATTACCAGCCACTCTATTCTAATTGCCCACAAATTCTAACTTACCTTGTTAGGCTATCGACAATGCCAATTCGCCCAATCTGCAGCAGCGGTCGGTGGCTGAGAAATCGTTCACAGATCTGGCCACCCCTGCGGCGCAGGTTTCGGCTTTTTGCCGCGCTGTAATAAGGAACGTAATTCCAAACGAGATCTGGGGGGACGGGAAGGCCGGGGATGAAAATAAGCAGACCGTACTGCAAAAGGTCGACCGCTTTATATACCTCCGGAAGCAAGAGACCATGACTCTACACGACGT
This sequence comes from Lineolata rhizophorae, assembly GCA_010093515.1. Taxonomy (NCBI): domain Eukaryota; kingdom Fungi; phylum Ascomycota; class Dothideomycetes; order Lineolatales; family Lineolataceae; genus Lineolata; species Lineolata rhizophorae. The sequence continues at coordinate 217,582 of MU001682.1, read as the reverse complement.
TTTGCAGGACGTCAAGGTACATTCAGTCAGTCCTTTCATGAGGCGATGCATTGCTAATCGCAGCGCAGATCACGTCCTTATCATGGCTAAGGCCTTTCAGCTCCACGGGCCATGGCCATCTTTCACAGACGGACTTCAACAAGAGGAAAGAATTGTGGATGGAGTTCATATATTGGCTTTTTGATTCCTTCTTGGTGCCGCTCGTGAAGTCCAACTTCCACGTAACCGAATCAAACGTGCACAAGCACCGGCTATTCTACTTCAGGCATGATGCATGGAAGCTTTTGGCGGAGCCCTCTTTGAACAACTTGATAGACTCCAGACTCGAGGAACTTGAGCTGCGCGCGGCTTCCCGAATGATGAGCAGGCGTATGATAGGCTTCAGCACCGTCCGGTTTCTACCGAAGAAAGTCGGCGCCCGGCCTATTACGAACCTCCGCAAGAGGGTGCAGATAATGCGAGGAGATCGCCTCGTCCTCGGGAAGAGCATCAACTCGATCGTATCGCCAGTATTCGATGCACTGAATTATGAGAAGGTAAGCAAGCTCGAGCGGAGGACTCCAACATCAGGACTGCTGCTGACGAAGTCTGTAACTTATAGAATGCACATCCGGAGAGGCTCGGTAGCTCCTTGTTCTCAGTGGGGGATATTAGGCCGAGGTTGAAGGCATTCTCGGCCTCCCTCAAATCCAGAGGTCTTGAAGGCTCGCCCTTGTACTTCGCCAAGGTCGACATCATGTCGTGTTTTGACACCATTCCGCAAGGCCGATTACTTTGCATTATCAATGATATCCTCGCGGCAGATCAGTACAGAATAGACCGCCACGCGGAGATCGGACCGCCTATGAAGCACCGGATCCATGATCAGGGGGTCCGACCGGTTCTCAAGTTCGCCACAAAAGCCAGGCCGACGACGAAGTCTTTCGATTTCATGGGCACAATAAAGGAGAGGCCCGCAGTGGGTAGCTCGAAAACCGTCTTTGTCGACTCCGTTGTACCGAAGATGGAGAGGAAGAAGGATCTCGTCAACTTACTAGGAGAGCACGTCGGTTGCAACATCCTCAAGCTCGGCAGGCAATACTACCGGCAAAAGGAAGGAATCCCGCAAGGATCCGTGCTGTCGAGTCTGCTATGCAACTTCTTCTACGGGACGTTCGAGGAAGAGAAGCTGGGGTTTCTGTTCTGTGGTGACGGCGGCGACTCGTTGCTGCTGCGGCTAATTGATGACTTTTTGCTCATCAGCTTGGACCGCGGGAACGTCGAGCGCTTCCTGCAAGTCATGCACGACGGCGACCCGTCTTACGGGATCGTGACCAAGACTCAGAAGAGCCTCGTCAACTTCGACGTCAGGGTCAATGGCGCACCCGTTCCGAAGACACGGGCGACCGATGCCTTCCCGTATTGCGGGATCCAGATCGACACGTCCTCGCTCAACGTGAGCAAAGATCGCGGGCAAAAGGCGCTACGAGGTATGCTGGATTGTTGTTGGCGCGGTGCCGACACCTCAAAGTCGGATGACTGATGTTTGATGTGATGACTTACCAGACGTTTGCGACTCATTAACGGTGGAAATGGCACGGATGCCTGGCCAGACCTTCCACAGAAAAGCCTTGAAGTAAGCTCATCTCGCCTGGCATCAAAACCGCCTAGGATACCAGGCTATACCAAGCCCCCCTTCCCCTCCCCACCCCACACCCCCGGGATCGCGAGACGGGCAAATTGAGGTGTAGGCTAACCCGTCCCGCGCCATCTCTAGCGCGTTCAAGATTCAGATGCACCACATGTTCGTCGACACATCGTTCAACTCGCTCGAGACGGCGCTGGCGAACTTGCACCAGAGCTTCTACGAGTCGGCCCTGCGTTGCTATGCCTATCTCAAGGTTATGTCGGCCGCGAAGCGCCCGCCCGACAGGCTCGTTATCAGTAAGTTCGGAAGCAGCTCTTCCTGTTCGCGCCTCGTCCATCTCTTTCCACATGTGATGGTGCGATTTTCCTTTCGCCCCACTGGCCGCATGCGGCATCATTTTTGGCACGCTATGCACCGCAACAGGCCGAAATAGAGGGGCGGCGGGGCGGGCGCGCCATCCATGCTGCACTAGGCCTTACCGCCGCGTCCACCGCCTGCAGCGCCGATCGCTCGGAAGCAGCGAATGCGACGGCACTTGGCGAGTCGTGTGGCTGCATATCTATACTAGGCTTTCTTCTCGTTTTCTTCTTTTCTCTGAACCATTTTTTTTGTCGCAGCATAACTTTCCTGCCGGCGCCTGGCGCAGTCGTGTCAATGCGGGCGGGGCCCCTGTGGAGAAATAAGCTTACGCCAAGGGCCGTGGCAGAAACAGTCGAGGACATAATAGCGCTCGCGCGCGCCATCGTGAGGAAACGGCCGGCGTCGGCCAAGAGCGCCGCGGCCGCCGCGGCCGCGGACGGGTACGAGTGCGCCATCAGCGGGCGCCAGATCAGATGGTGAGTCTTGCGAGACCCCACCCCCCCCCCTGCGCCCCGGTTTCAAGATGGTCCCAAAGACCGCCCAGACTTGAAGAAGCGAGATGGAACCTTGGGACCTTCGCCCAGCGTTCCGACAACAAAACTTCCCCCCTTTCTCCCCGAAATTTTCTCCCCCCTCGCCGCGTTTCACGTTCCCGCCCGGAATCCCGGGTGCCGGGCGGAAGCGCAGGCCTTGGGAGATGATTTTCTCAAGGGGGTAGGGAAGGGATCGACGTGGGTTGCCAGGCGGCGGCGGACGCGCACGGCGACCGCTCGGACCCTTTCCTTCTCCCGTTCTTCTCCTCGTCCCCCCCTTTTCCTACACACACACATACACAACATGCGTGCATGCATACATACATACATACACACATGTGTTCGGCGCGCCGTCCAAACGACTTCTCTGACATACAGGGGGCGACGGGCCCCCGCGCGTTTTAGGCTCGGCTGCGCCGCCTTCGCGAGCGTGTTTCAGCGCCGGCAGACGGGCCACGGGCGGCTGCTGGCCTGGCTGGGCGGGCGCGAGGGCGGGCGCGGGCGCCAGGCCAGGCCGGCCGGCCGGGCTGAGGCCGAGCTGCTGAGGCGGGCGGCCGGCGAGAAGCTGCCGTGCTGGGCGGTGGACGATGCGGCTGGCGGCGGGGTGGGGGGAGGGAATGGGAAGAAGAGGAAGCGGTGTTGAGGCGCGTGCGTACTTGGTGGTTGGATTTCGTAGTGTATTGTTATGTATGCATGTGCGTAGCTACACGCAGTGCTCGGGTCGGAGACATGGCCGAGAGAGCAACCGGAAGGACTTGCCTACATACAGTACACGCTACTACATACATTCGTACGCGATCGATTTGAGATACGAGTTGGGCTGACGGACATGGAATACATACGTGGATACGACGCATTGATGGACGGGCTGCGCGGAAAGTTCGTCCACGGTTCGTTCCTTCGACGCTCGAGTCGAGTCGAGCACGGCAAGGCTCTGCATAAAAGTGGGAGACCGGGGGCAAGGGCAGCCGCGCGCTCGATGAAATATTAGGTTACCCGGGTTTTGTGAAGGGGAGGGCCTGTGGCGGGTCTGTTTTCAAAATAGCTGCACTTCCCTTCTCCCTGCCAAACAACAACAACAACAACAACAACAACAACAACAACAACACGAGCCGGCTACGAGCCCAGCTCTCCCAGTATCCAATTCTACTCGTATGCTCCTCCCTAAGAGGCCGGGCCAGTCCACTGCGTAGCCGACTACCACTATTGCTCTTGTCGGCGCCGCCGCCGGCTGCTACAGAGCGGGTGTTGGATTGCGGCCGGCGCCCCCAGCCGGTTGGACGACGGGGCGCCCGACCGCCCGGCCGGCCCCTGGGGAGCCCCGAGACCCCGACTCCGTCCGATCTCTGGCGCGCAGCTAGCGTTCGCCCGACATTTCACTCGGCCACGGCCGCAGCCAAGTGAGGCCGGGACGCGCAGGTGGGTGGCCCAGACTGCCGAGCCGGTCTGCGGGCTGGCGATTGCTCGCGCAGGCCCCGCGCTGCCGCGCTGCTGTGTGTGTAGGGTACGTACGGAGTAGTGTGTAGCTTGATCTCTCGATTCCCTCGAGCGCGGGCGGCGGTCGCGGCGCTGAGGCGGGGGGGCATGCGCGCGATGACGCCGGCCCAGGGCGGCTTGTTGCTCCTTGGGCGCGGCCGCCCTCCAATCGAAGGCTGCCCTGCCCAGTCCGTACATATGTACATAGCTGTCTACCTGGTCTCGGCACACGCGAGCAGAGCTGACGGTGAGTAGCCCTGAAGCTACCTATGTACAACTGCAGTTCGATTGCCGTGCACGTGCGAGGAATTGAAGCTCGCGCCCGCCGTCCGAGGGTCGAAACGCGACGGTAATGATAATAATAGCACGTACGGCACGGGGTAGCGCTGCGGGGGGAAAGGAAAGAGTGAAAGGGAGAGACAGAGAGAGGGCTGGCAACAACGGCCCCCCCGCCCCCCTCTCAGATGAAACCAACCTCCAACGTTTTTCCCGCCCGCCCCCCCCCGGACAGGACGCCGCCGTGCTGCTTGGAAGCCCAGCCCGCCCGCCCGCCCAGCCAGCCCGGTCCCAGCCCAGCGAAAGAACAAAAAGACTGGAGGCTGCTGCGTCTCTTGCGCTCTGGCGCCTTGCTGGAACTGCCGCGGCGTTGTTTTGGGTTTCCGCTCTTTTCTTCTTGTTCTCCCTCCTCGCGCACTCACTCACTCACTCACTCACTCACACCACTCCACGCGCACCCGCCACGCCTTTCTCGACCGCCGGCCGATCGATCCCGCGGCAGCGCGAACAAGGAAGCGCGGCAGGCCGGGGGCCAGGGAAGCGTCGAGCAGAGCCGGGGCAGGGCAGCGAGCCCACGGACGGGCGCTGATTCGCCGGCGGCGGGGCCGTGCCCCCTGACGGAGCCCGCTGGACGGCCATGACGGCCTCGCCCTGCGACCGCGCCGGCCCCGGTGCTGGCCCGCCGCCGCCTGCTCCCCAGCTCGTCCATCTCTGCTCGCACCATTGCTATTCCTCGCCCGACCACTGTCCCTACCGCCGCCAGCTCCATCGACCGAACGCCGCCGCCGCGCCGCCGCCGCCGCCTCCGAACAATGCCGCCAGATCCCACCCCCAGCACGGCGGCCGCCCCCTTCTGAAGCGCGCCAAGTGCGCCCGCGGGCCCCCGTCCTCGCTCGCGCCCATCCCCGACGCCGACGCCGTCGTCTCCTCCTCCATTGGCGCCGTCTACGGCCGTCGGCGCGCGGCCACCGCAGCGGCTGCTGCCTGCGACGCCGCGCATCGCGTGCGCCCGCCCAGGGCTGCTACGGTCGACGTCCTGCCGGACTCCGGCCGACACTACGACCACCACCACGACCGCCATTACCACGACACCAACTCCGCCTGCTACCCCGGCGTGATGGCCGCCGCCGATGCCACCGCGCCCGGGTCGCCTCCCGACCTGACCAACTCCAAATCCTCCAAGTCGTCCTCGTTCCGCTCGTCCAGCCTGCCCGACGACGTCACGGGCCTCCCCGAGGACATCTCGCACTTCGAAGACATCACGCTGGTCGACGACATCATCCGCCAAGACTTCGCGTCCACCCCGCGGAGCTCTCCCTACGGCTTCGACAAGCGCAGCTTCGACGGCCGACCGGCCGGCCCGAACCCCATCACTAGTGGCAGAGACCACCCCGCCTCGTCCGCACCCTCTTCCAAATCCACGTCCTCCACATCAACCGCTTCCACCGTCAACGGCTCGCGCACCCCCTCCCAGAACACCATGTCCTCCTTCCGCGACCTCACAAACTCGGGCAAGCCCCGCTACCCGAGCCTCAAGGGCCAGGTCAACGGCGCCATTCGCGATCAGCAACAACAACAACAACAACAACAACAACAACAACACCAGGCGGCGCTGAACCCGCCCTCGAAGCAGCAATTGGGCGGCGTCCGCCGCAGCACCAGCGGCTTCAGCCCTGTCGTGCCCTCGCTGCCCATGCCCATCGGCAACCGCCGCGCGCGCTCGCAGTCGCCCTCGCACACCGCCAACCCGCCCTCGCGCCAGGGCTCCTACACGTCGCAGCGCTCCACGCCGTCGCGGTCCAACTCGCGGTCGCGCTCCTCGGACGTGTCGCCCGGCGGCGCCGCCGCCGCGGGCCTCGCGTCATCCAGCCGCCGCCAGTCCTGGCAGCCGGGCCGCAAGACGGTCGCCGAGCTCGAGGCCGAGTACGACGACGGCGACGAGGAGGTCCCCGACGATGCCGTCATTTGGAATGTGCCGCTGTCGCCTCGCGCGCCCATGGACCGATCCGCTTCGCACAGTTCGGTGGAGAGCGCCGGCGCCGGCTTCGGCTTCGGCCCGGGTCCGGCTGGGTCTACCGCTACCGAAACCTCTGCTGCCACCACTACCGGCACCGCCACCACCACCAATGTGCCGCCTCCGGCGGAGAGGCATAACTCGGCTCCCGCGGTCACCGCGGCCTCTTCCTCCTCCTCCGTAGTAGCCCCGGCCACGTCGGCCGCGAGCAGCGCCGTCCCTTCGCCGACGGCGTCGACATTTGGCGCGGCGGGCCCCGAGCTGCCGCCGCAGCAGCTGCTCATGAAGAAGATCCGGAACAAGTCGTGGACGGCGGCCATGTCGGACTTGTCGCCCGAGGCTCGGAACCTGACGGAGGCGTTGGAGGCGTACGCCGAAGAGAACGAACGGAAGCACGAGGAGCGAGTGCAGCAGGGCCAGGGACCTACGCCACCTTCGTCGGCCACGTCGACGACGGGCATGTCGGCCGCCGCCGCCGCCGCGCTGGAGAAGCAGCGCGTCTCCTCAACCTCGATCGAGCTGCCGCCGGTCCAGAAGAGCAACATCATGATCGACCCGCTCCCCGTCAGCAAGGAGAAGGAGAAGCACCTGACGCGGACGCGGCCGTCGTGGCTGCCGCCCAAGAACCCAAAGGAGGAGCGCCGCCACCTGCGCGAGTGGCAGCGCATGATGGCGCGCTCGCTCGAGGCGGACCGGCGCCGCGCCGAGCGCGCCCGCGAGGAGCGCCAAGCCCGCGACCAGCGCGAGCTCGCGCGCTCCCGCACCTGGGAGCGCGCCGTCCTGCCGGATTTCCCCGCCGTGCTGCGCGATCGCACACGCCGCGAGACTCGCGAGCTCTGGTGGCGCGGGGTCCCCCCGCGGTGTCGCGCCGAGGTCTGGACGCGCGCCATCGGCAACGAGCTGGAGCTGTCGGACGCGAGCTACGCGGCGGCACTGGGGCGGGCCCGCGGGGTGGAGGCGAAGCTCGAGGCCCTGGGCGACGCGGAGGAGCGGCGCGCCGAGGTCAAGGAGGCGCTCTGGTTCGACGCCATCGCCCGAGACGCCCGGGACACGTTTCCCGAGCTGAAGATCTTCCAGGCCGATGGAGGCCCGCTGCACGAGGCGCTCAAGGACGTGCTCATGGCGTTTACCATGTATCGGTCCGACGTGGGCTACGTCCACGGCACGCACGTGAGTATTTTTATCCCCTGCACTTTCCCTCTGGTCCTCCACCTCAAAACGACGTCTATTTACCGCACGCACGCACGCACGCAAGAAGACACTCTTCGTTAACTCGCTCGCCCGCCCACGCACAGCTCATCGCCGCCCTCCTCCTGCTCAACCTGCCCGGGCCCGCCACCGCCTTCGTCGCCCTCGCCAACGTCATGAACCGGCCCCTCCCCATGGCCTTCCTCGTCCACGACACCGCCGCCATGGCCCGCGCCTACGCCTGCGTCCTCGCCCACCTCGCCCTCAAGCGGCCCCGCCTGCACGCCCACCTGACGGGCCGCCTCGGCCTCCGCCCGGACCAGTTCCTCGAGCCGCTGTTCCGCACGCTCTTCTGCGCGGGCGCGGGCTCGGGCGTCGGCGTGGCGGCGCCGGCGGCCGCCACGAGCGCCGGCGTCGACGTCGCGTGCCGCATCTGGGACGTCGTCGTGTTCGAGGGCGATGCGGCGCTCGTGCGCGCGGCGCTGGGGACGCTGGCGAGCCTGGAGAGTAGGCTGTATGGTGATGTGGATGAGGTGTTGGGGTTGCTGGGGTGGAGGGGGATGGTTAGTAGTGGTGGTGGTGGTGAGGGTGGTGAGGGTGGTGGTAGTGCTGATAAGGGGGGTGCGGGGAGTCCGCAGTCTCCGGATGCCGAGGCAGTGGCGACGGCGGCGGGTGGAGTGGATGTTGGGGATGAGTTTATGGTGGTGATGAGGAGTGTGGGGAAGGTGGAGGTTTGATTGGGGGGGGTTCAGTGGAAGTGTAATTTTTAGGATGGCAAGAGGTGGGGTTGGTGCGAAAGTGTCGACAGTTCTTGTCTTGTTCCTTCTTCCTTTTTGGATTCTGGCTCGGTGCGTCTGCCATCCGCGCGGCGTCTCACGAAGGCTAGCAGCAGTTGGATGGTACGCGCAAGATCGGTTGCGGAGGCGCCGCGAGCACCGGTGGCGGCCTGCATGCATTATTCCGTTCTTGTTTTTCACGTCTTCATGTCGGCTTTTTGGCTTCTTTCTTCTTCAACCCTTTTGACATATTACTACCTTTGGGATACCATTCTCGCACACGCATTTTTTGGGGGCGGAAGAGGGGATTGGGGGGCGGGCGAGACTTTTTGGGCTTTTGGGAACTGGTAGGTGGCTTTACGCTTGCAAACTGCGTTGCCAAACAATCACGTCTTGGCCCCCCCCCCTTTCCTCTATCGGTTTGGTTTTTGTAACGCCGTCTTGTCTCAGTACCCACGACAGCACAATGCGACCGACGAACACTTTTGTCTTTTTGTCTCTGCTTTTGAACGCACATGTTGCGTGCGGCGCGAATCAATGGGATGTCCGGCCTCAGGCTGTGGGACTGCTTTGTGTTCGGTTTCTTTTTTTTTTTTTTTTGCTGTTTTGTTTCTGCATGAGATTCTCATGGTTGGACACACCGAGATGTCGAGGCGCCGTCCTGGAGTACGCGTCTGGATTCGAGCGAGTGCGGCTGGTGAGCGAGATTGGGGCATAATCGGCCAGGCATGCGTGTATAGTGGTGGTGCTGGTGACGGCGCTGGCGGTCTGGGGTCTACCCGCTCTGGGAGAGTGCGAGAAGCAAAAGCTGGAGGGGCACTACACACCCACCGTTGGTACTGCGAACAGGCGCACCTACGTGCGCATGCCCAGATGCACGCGTGTCATGTATGTATGGCGGCCAGTCGGACCCTTCAGTTGGTCAAGGAGAGAAGCGATAGAGAGATCGATTACGGCGAGCGATGTGTGGAACGCGGCGACGAGCGTTTCCACGAGCAGCTCTGTATACATCTTTTTTCTTTTTCGGCATTACTACTGCAGCTGCACTTTTGCCGGCTGATCGCGGTAGCAGCAATGTGTTTGTGATCACGCCCGTCGTTGTGCGTTCGATGCCGTGCCCACAGCGCCTGCCTCCCCTAGTACGTGTCTACCTCCTACATGCCTCACTGGTGCTCCGTAGCACGCTGGAAACCGACCACCCCAGGTCGGCCGATCCCAAGTTATCTAGCGTACAAAGCCCACGCAGACGGGCCGGTCTCAAGCGCGTCCGCCGAGCCGAGCTGACTGAGAGGACGTTGCCGGCTCGCTCGGCGCGGTGCCCGGCTCTGCTATCGCCATGGGGGTCCGTTGGCAAAAGGCGTGCAAGTACCCCTCCTTGGTATGTTAGTCGTGACGTCGCCTCTGCCGGCCCAGGGCGTCAATACCCCCCCCCCCCCCAATATCGCCCTCGGCACCCGGTGGTTAGGTGCCAAGCGGTGCTTGAGAGGTCCATAGGGTATACGGTCAAGTAGAATAGTGGCCCTGCGGCCGGGGCATGGTGGCATTTGAGAAGGCCGGTATGTTGCGTGCGTGCTGACTGAGGATGATATATTGAGATTTTGGATATGCACTAGGCCGCTAGCCAAGGTAGTACATAGGTACATATATAGCTTGGCTTGTTCTGATCCTCAAGGAGTGGGCAGCTCTTGGGGCAACTAGTTTGGTATTGAAGCACCTTTTCTCGTAGGGGAATTGCGCTCGTTTCTTCCGGCCGTTCCGTGGGATTCTAGAAGAGTGCGGAATGTCCGCACAGCCTCGGCGGGCCAATCAGATGCTACGCGTTGTCCATCACGCACGAATCATGCCTGCTCGATGCACGAGTCACGATGCACCGACGAGCAACGCGAAACATCTAATCGGAAGTAGCTCCACAACGCAGCGATGATATCCAAAACTGATGGGAACTCCGGAACTCTAGAGCCGAGAATTTGGTGCTTATTAGCTCAAAAGTTTTGTTTTCGCCTTGGGGGAAGGCGTGCGGGAAAACAATCCCGGCTTTGCGCCACGGCCGTAGCGGTATTAGTAAAATCAAGCTTTGCCTACTGTAAAACTTGCGGTGTAGATTCCAAATCCGCTGTTAATATTCCTGTCATCGTGCTTTGCTGTGGAGTCATTGAGGCGCAAGCGTCGCCGTGATGATTTGGCTGGAAGCTGCCGATGAGGCTCAAATTTCGGCCGGGATCGGTGGCAAGCTGACAAGGCGGAACAGGAGTGCGGAAGTGCACCGCCACACTTGCGATTCTTGCAGAATAGAACCGAGCAGCAAAGCAGCCTAATGGAAATCTTTCAACAAATGCCATCTCGTGATATTTACTATTCGTCTCCGTCATGCCGAGACATAAGCCTCTCCCGTTGCTCCAGTCGCTGCAGCCTTTGGACTACGATGAATTATTTCTGGATACCGTGGGGAAAAAGACTCTGCAATCCGCCGTTTGTTATGGTCACCTTACGAGGCCCTTCCGGGTTCGCGTTTTATTCGATTGATCAAGATCCACCCCGGGAGATCCGTCGACACCCATAAAGTGTTCATTTGAAATCGTTAAGATCGATGAACACCCTCGCTTTCTAGCGCTGTCGTATACGTGGGGCACTCCGAGCCCTCTCTTGGTTGACGAAGAGGCGGATAGTTATAGCATTGAAAGAGACTGTTTCATCCACCGCGATCATCGCCGAATTCGCATCACGCGCAACTTGTGGGACTTTCTGCGGCAGGCGTGCTGCTCGTCCCGACTCGACACCCCCTTTTGGATAGATGTCATCTGCATAAACCAGGAGGACGTGGCTGAGCGGAGCAGCCAGGTTGCTCTAATGCACAACATCTACGGAGCTGCGGAGCACGTCGTCGCGTGGTTGGGGCAGGCAAAAGATGAGGAATGAAGACGCGCCGTCGACGCTCTGCAGGCCGTGCACTTCGTCGAGAGTCGCATCAATGCCTCGTCCGCTTCGATGTCCTGGCCCGGTTTGTCTTCACTTCTCAGTCCCAACGCATCTCAAGAGTGCTGGAAGGCCCTGACTGGATTGTTGCTGAGCTACTGGTTTCGCAGGGTCTGGATCATCCAAGAGGTCGCGCTCACGGCCCCAGTGACCGTCATGTGGGGCTGCGCCTCGGTGCCAGGTGTCTTCGATGCGCACTTCACAAACTGCAGGTTCCGGATAGCCCGAGCGGCTTGTTCCCCACCCTCCTCCATCACGCAATGTGCCTGTGCGGGGCTTGATTGCTAAAGGGAACGGATTCCGATTCGAGAGACTGCCTTACCTCTGCAAGTACTTCGAATCCAGCGAGAGGCGGGACAAAGTCCACGCGCTCTGCGATCTAGATTGGAGCGCGGAAATAGCCCCGAACTATGAGGAGCCTGCACCTAGATATTTGCCGACGCCATGAAAGCAACGTTCGCCAAAAGCGACTTCGCATGCCTCGTCGATGCAACTGACGTCTTCCAGAACAGGTCTCGCCCGTATCTTTCTTAGATTGTCGATTTAAGCTTCACTCTGCCATCCGATCCGAGACATGCTTGGGGCTAGTGGCTAAACGTTCCAGAACTCTCAACTTTTAATAGCGGTATGGACCTCCTGCCGGAGTATTCCGCCTTGCCGAATCCTTTCCAGATAAAGCTCAGCGTTATAGAAGTCGATAGGATCGTCACGGTAGCAGAGCCACTCATCTCCATCATGACTCACGGGACGTGCGACGCTTGGATCAAAATTTTGCCGTCGCTTCCGAGGCAGCATACGAGCGGTTGATTGACAGTCACCGCTTTCCTACAACTGATGAAAGAGAAACCCTACAGGAACTTCGACAATATTAGTGCTAGCTACAACTTCGACAGCAAGTTTTCGGCCGAGGACTCCACTTTCTTCCTGATTTACTTGATGCTGAACCGATGCAAGCAAGAAGGTTGCGCGGCTGGAACCAGTGCTGACTACGATCCAGACTCGTTTGTAGGGACGCTTTCAGATCCCCAGCATCTATCGCTTGCTGATTTGACCACAATTCCGCTGGATCAGTTGCGAAGGTACTTCCAGAACTCAAGAGCGGAGAACGCTCAATCTTTTCAAAATGGCATTCGTGATCTGGCAGATGGGGTCGAAGCGATGCTGAGTCGCCGAACCGAAAGCGTTTTCTTAACAGAAAACGGTCGTCTAGGAGTAGCCCATACTTCTATTTATGAAGGTGACTCCATTTTGCTTATTCCTCGGACGAACAACCCTTTTGTAAGCGGCCGGCCTGGAAGCGGGACGTACTTACTTGTTGCTCTAGCGTTTGTTTACGGACTAATGTAAGCGAAAGAAGTATCACAGATGCGCCTCATGCCTCAAACAAAAGTTTTTGAGTAAGGCACATGTTTTCTAGTTTCGTCTAGCTCTCTTAGCATTTTGTTATTAATTATGTTATTCTATTTACCCCTTTTAGCAATGTCGATGAACAAGTATAAGCAGTTTGAGGCACGAGCAAAGCCAAGGCTCACTTTAACGGGTTCGCCATATATTCACTACACGATTGCTTGTTCACGTCGATCCAGAGTCCTATTTCCAAGTACTTGTGTTATAGATTCCGTGAAACATCTCGTGCTGTAATGTGAACAATTCTGAACCTTAACCCTTCTACAGTGCTGTGCTTGACTCATTTTGAAAGCTATTTTCCAAAGGTACGGAATAACTATAAGTCGTTCCAACTGCTCCTGACTCAAGCAAAGTTTGTCATCGTACAGTTCTGTGTCTGACCCCCAGGTGGATATAGGATTTGACCATTCTTACCATTCGTTCAAATTTCAATAATTCGCTCATGCCTCAGTTTCGCCTCTCGCCCAAGCTGAACTACTCTCACTGGACTCTAAACCTTCCTATACCAGCCTCCTTTGCCTATATCGTACTTCAGTTCTAGATTATGCATTCTTATCCCTAGCGCTTAAAGCTTAGCTCCACAAAACTTCAACTGCATGGGTGCTCCTGCTTGTGAGGCCAGCTTTTCAAGAAGGCTTTGCATAATTTGGGGGACTTTTTATACTATTTCACGTACACTCACTAACTCTACTGATACCGAGGGGTTGACTCTTCTCAGAAGACGGTGAGTGCGACTGTCCTAGCTAGCAGAGTGACTGATGTCCAGGGAATCTTGGAAAGGTGAGGCGGACGCGGCCAATATCAACAAATTCCGCTAAACTGTCAGAGAAGCAGGCAGTGTGGTTGAAGAACCCGAGCATAAAGTCGATAAGAGAAAGCGGCATTTGAACGGCATATTCCCCCTTGTACTCAACGGGTGAAGAGCCAACGACGATATTGAGATATAGGCTGTTCGTAGAGCTAGTACAAGCTCTGAAATGGCTGCGGCTTCCACACAGTCACCACTATTAATAACTTAACAAAGTGGTAGGTCATCTTCATTAAATAGAACGTCTTTAGTCCGCACGATCAAATATGAAACTGTAGACAAAAAGGAAAGGCGAAAATTGCAATATCTATGCGTGAAGTTCATGCATGCAACCTCGTTGAATTCATTAACAAATTGTAGTGCAGTTGCAGTCGTAAGTTAGCTATTCAGATATTCTGAACATATCCAACCCTATTCGCAAGGCACTTAGCTACCAAGGAAACGCATTATACACCCCTTTGCATAAGACGTGACAGATATTTCCAGAATACACAATGTTCTTTCCATTTTCTTTTCCCTAGTGTTTTCCTCTACTGAGAACGGACCATAAGCGAGGGACTAAGGTGTCAAAATGAATCAAATTTTCAATGAAAGAAGTCGAGCTAGCCCCTTAACTATAGGGTTGAAGTCAAATCATGCTTTTCTTCGATTAAAGTTATGAGTATATAGATGGTCGGCTAGGTCAGTACAATTTAGTGTTCACAAATGCCAAATCCTGAGCTCATAGGCCAGCTATTCGTATACACTACTTCTAACACAAGAATAATGAATCAGATGTTAGCGAAACATGATCTAGGTGGATACTTTGCAAAGTAACGAGGCAATGAAGTTCAAATTAACAGACCAGGCAACACTTCACCTTTTGCAAAGTTTGGGATATGTAAACAAGATATAAGTGACTGTGACCTATTTCATAGCTTACCCTTATACCATAGAAAGGTTATTTCGGTCAAGGCCCTGACAAGGGGACATTTAGTTGGCTGCTGGAGTGTTATCTAACCACCTGACTGTTATGCTGAAATACTATACAGGTAGGTAATAATATGGCTGCACCCTGTTCCTAGTGATATTTTGGAACTTGAATGAACTGCTGGTGAGCGATGACCCGTTCAGCTGTTTCAGTACCACGTAATGTAGGCACTTGAGGCCGTGCACATAAGGTGACAAATTGTTTTGTATTAGAAATGGAGTGCTCTGAGTTTGCTCGTCCCGACACGTGACGTGTAGGCGAAATAAGGGGCATCATGTAAGACAGTAGGTCCGGGCTAGACATGTGATGAACTGCTGGTGATAAATAGTTCGCTTCCTCTTTTCAAAAAGATGACATGCAAGCACGTTGCTTAAGGAGACTGTCCGCTTTACGTTCTTTGGTGATATGTTGGCTTTATATATCACCTTAGTGCTAAAGAAACACAATGTGTCCGCTGTCCTAGAGGAAGTAATATCCTAGTACTTAACTGAGTCGTGAGTAGTGTAAGAGCTGTAGGTTTACTACTCTTTATGCAATAATGTCTCCGTGCTTAAGTGAAACTGCAGGGGGACTTGTTACTAGTCTCAACTCTTTTTAAACGTTATGCTGCTTAGTAAAGGCATTACCGAAATACTATTGAGAGATGTTGTATCCTCTTCAGAAGTAATGCCCTGGTACTTAAGCGAATCATAATTCACGGGTGGCGTTGAGAGCTATTCGCTTATATCCTTTTCCTAGTAGTATCTACTCGAGCAAATCTGCCGGAGTACTCACCGCTGGCCACCAACCTCGCTTAGGTATCACACTGCTTAGTACAGGTGTTACGGTGATGCTGTTAAGGGATGCTGTAATTGCAATTCTCTAGAAGTGATGCCTTGGTGCTTAAGCGAGTCATAATTCACGAGTAGCCCTATGGTATCTACTCACTCAAGCGAATCTATTAGAGTACTCCCTACTGGTCACCAAGCTCGCTTAGGCATCACGCTGCTCGGTACAGATGTTACCAGAGTGTTAAAATTGTCCACTTCACTGCCCGGCATCTAGGTGGAAACACGGTGCCTTCTGGTATAAAAACCCCCAAAGACCCGCACCTTCTCTCTTGTCTTCCTTTCTCCAACACCACTTCAAACCTACCACACTCACGCCACAACCAGGGCGGAGGAACTAATCTTGGTATCGCCTCTGGGCCGGTTTGACTTGCTTCTTCATACAACTCACCGTCAAACTTGCCTATTCGCAATGACCGGCCACGGTAGAGGCGGAAATCGCCCGCCGGGCGGCGACCGCTCCCGCCGCGGTGGTCAGCCTGCTCAGGGCCGAAGCCATGGAGGCCATCAGGCGCCCCCAAATCCTCGTGGCGGAGGCCCTAGTCAGCCTCCTCGCGGGACCGGCACTGGTGGTGGGAATCGTCCCCAGCATCCCAACCCTCCTCCTGTTGCCCCTCTCGGGGACCAGACGAACACTCCAGCGGGCCCTTCAGCACCCCCAGCTGGGCAACGCTCCGACATCCAGCGTGCAGCCCAAATCCAGGCTGAGAAGACAATGCTTGATATGTATGCCAGGGAAAATGCGCAACTGCGGGCCCAAAATACCATGCTGCGATCCCTGGCACAAGACCTACGCCTGCAATTGGAGGATACGTCGATCCAGTTCCGAATGGACATGCAGAGCGTGAAGGACGCTCGCGAGCAAGCTGCAGACATCCTCAAGGACGTGCATGAGACGAACCCCGATTCGTACTGGTCCAAACAGCTCCTCAAGGTGCTCGGGGGCTTTGACTTGTCTGCTCGTATTCTGACCAGGGAGGAGATCTGGGCGTTCATGAAGGTAAGTATCGGCTGGTGCTTCGCGGGTGTGAGGACGAATGAAACATTGTGCTGACAGATTCCAGCACAAGGAGCCGTCGGAGCTGAAGAGCTGCATCGTCGACACTGAAAAGCAAGCGGAGCAGAAGGCTCCGGTGCCGGCAGACTCAGCGCCGCCAGCGCCACCGGCACAACCGGCGCCACCGGCACAACCGGCGCCACCGGCACAACCAGCTGCAGAGGGTCCGGCGCGCCTGAGCGTCGATGAAGTCCGGCAGCTAGTGCGCCAGACTCGCCGCAAAATGGGCAGGCCGGCCTGGCCACCTCGGAGTGTGCCCTCTCGTCCTCCACCGCCGCCGGTCCTGCAACGCGCGTCGGCCGATTGGCTCCTGAACATGAGCAATGGCAATTTCAGACGGCTTGCCGACCGGTTTAGCTTTGCAGGACTGTACCCGGGCATGGGCCCGTCGGCAGCTATCAATGCAGTGGTTGGATACGTGTTCTTCTCCAGGCACAGCGACAGCGTCGACTGGTTCCCGGGCAAGGACCCAACGCAGCCCACCGAGCCCCAGACTGCAGAGCCGCGCAAGAGGCTACTTGAAGGCGAGAATATCGAGCACCCAGAGAGATTGAGCTTCTTTTTACGCGGTTTGCTCAATGCCAATGATGGCACCGAACTGCGCTGCTCCGTGCTAATCGACATGATCCCGCCGTCCGCCGCCGCGCACGAGGTCATGTCCCTCGTCGACGGCGGACCCGAGCCCGACGGCCAAGTTTATAGCTACGACCGCGTCAACATGCGCGTTCGCTGGCCTGGCTGCACCCACTACCACGCCATCTTGGTGAGGTTCATGACCGAGGAGGGCGCGGCCCACTTCTTCCGCGTCTCCAGGAGCAAGCCGCTCGTGGTGCATGGCAAGAAGTGCCGCGTTGCCTGGATTCCAACGCCTACCATGGGTCTGACCTTGGGAAAATTGCATAACTTTACCATCAATCGCCAGTCCCGCTCAATCTGCATCCGCGAGGCCCCTGACGACGTGAGCGCGATGGTCTTGTTGAATCGGATGCGGCCGCATGGCATGGGCCCGGCCGTCGAGCACCAGGTCGTCGAGAGCATTCGGCTCTACCGCCACCTGAATATGGTGGACCTGGTTTTCACGAGCGTTCCTGAGGCGGTAAGGAACACTGGCCGAACGACTTCCCAAGGCAAGTTTGTCCTGTGCAAGGTGTATTACGGTCCCGATCCGTCCTGCCGCGAGCCGCAGCGCCCATCCTACGTGCATCACCATGGAACCAGCCTCGCGATGCCGCGTCCCGCTGCCTGGCCTACTCACCAACAAGCAACCCCCGCCCAGGTCATCGACGATGAGGAGCGGCTGCTAGACATCTAAGCTCAGTCAATCCTGTCAAGTATCGACAAGAGGTGTTCATAAGTTCTGACGGACAAAACGGCGGTAACAACATTTCACAACTTGGTGGATACCAACAAGAGTCACGGACACAACAATAACTCTCTGGTATGGCATCTGCCTGCGGGGATACAAACGGTGGGCATTAACAGTCTTTTTCTGAGTTTAATGTGCGTTTGCGTAACCCAAGCTGGGCAACAGGTTCAACACCGGCTTACGGCCACAGCATTGGGAGAAGCAATTTCTGATTGGACGGAGTTTTAAAATTCAAATGCTGTATTAATATTTTTTCATAAGGAGGACGAATGGTGAAGAGTTCAAAGCTCGGACACGGGTCCGATAGCCGATAACAGGTTCAACACCTAGTTATAGGGCTCAGTCTGGATGCACAGTTGAAGCAGTCATGGCAACCCCCCTTATTCCCTGGTAGATCATAAATCAAAACCACACTTCATCCATAGTCAGGTAGCCAAAGACACGATTTTGCTTTCAAAACTCTGTTCAGCATCCCTATGAATGAAGACCATACTATGCAGACGACAAAGGTATAGGAAACGCGTACTGACCCAACAGAGAGCCCACCTTCAGCACAAGGACAGGAATGGAGTCGAATATACAGCCTAGAGCACGGCTTCATGTGTGCTCTGTGTAGTGCTTGGGTAGTCCTGGTGGCCAGATGTAGACAGTGGGACTTAATAAAAGCGTCGGGACAGTTAGGCTTCGGCAGAAAGGTCCCTATCCGTAGCACTATAGCAAAAGAAAACTTATGTGCGGACAGCCATGATGACAAACATTTCATATCCCTAGCAAAAAGCACGCAAGCATTCATTTTTAGGCCCCTATTCCACTATTGAAAGAAAACCCCTATCCCTTTGCCTCGTTGGACGCTACACATCCCCACCAAAAGCACTCCATCTAAAGCATATCCTGTCCACGCTTGAGTCTAAAGGCTCGCTGATCCTTCAGCCAGCGCCTGTATTCCATGACGCTGCCGATCTTCTCTCCATAGTAATCCGGAACTGGATTCTGCGGCGACGACGCGGACGGATCGGCGCGATACTTCTTGATGCGAGCGTAAAATGCGCGTTCTTTCTACAATTGCGACGAGAAACCACGTTAGCAAACCGCAATCGTCCCCGCCACCACACACGCCGAGCCACCAAAGAGACGACGCAACAGGAACTCCTCTCCCTCTGGCCGGGGGTGCAAACACTCACATCAGCAATCTGCGCCTTCAACGCCCTAAACCTCAGATTGAACAGCGCGTTCCCGAACGCGGGCCCCGCCAGCCAGCCGCCGGCCGCGAACGCGACGGCGCCCAGCCCGAGCACGACGAACGGGTCCAGCCCCAGCGCCTGCGCGCCCGCCGCGTCCCACTCGCGGTCCAGCATCGCCGTCATGCCCAGCCCCGTCCCGCCCGCCGCCGCCACCACCGACGCCGCCAGGCTGATGCGCCGCCGCGTCCGCCGCAGCGCCAGGAACCGGTTCCACGGCAGCGCCGGCTCAGCCGCCGACGACGCCGCCGACGACCGCGCCGCGCCGCCCGTCGTCGTCGTCGTCGTCGACGCGGCGCGGGCGCCGGGGCCGCGGGCCGAGGCTCCGCGAGCGGGCGTGCGCGCCGCGCCGGCGGCGGCGGCGGCGAAGAGGCACGATGCGGGGCGCGGGACGGCGGCGGCGGCGGCGGCGGGGCGCGGGGCCATGGGCGAGCGCGGGGCGGCGGAGAAGGCGTGATGCAGGCGGGCGGGAGGGAGCGGGCGCGAGGGCGAGAGCTTGGGCGAGGGCGAGACGGCGGCGGCGGCGGCAGGGGCGGGCAGCCAGCGACGAGCCAGCGAGGAGGCCGCGGGCGGGCGGAGGGGGAGGGCGACGGCTGTGGCGGCGGCGGCGGCGGGCATTGTGGGTGTTTGTTTTCGTCGGGTGGAGTGGTGGGGAGGGCGGATGGCGAGGAAAGGGAGGCGAGGAAGTGGAAGGAGTGGAGATGTTGGGTTGGTGGGAGCGTCGGCCGCCGTTGGGCTGGTGGGTGTCTGGTGGACGATGTCGGCGACGGTCGTGAGCTTCGACGTTGGACGAGGCTAGCTTGCATACCCCTGTCCGCCAAGACAAGCCTCTTGGCAAAGCCTCACCTCAGGCCCCCGCGCAGACAGCTTCTCGGGTCGACAATTACTACGCACTGGAGGAGCATATTTGGCGATAAAGTACTCTGTAAAGGCTTGATTTCATAGTTCTACGTTCGTGCAAAACCTTCTCCGAACCGGATAGTTGTGTCCCAGTCCCTTTATTTGCCCCTCTGATAACAGGATCCCGTGACCGAGCTTGTAGGTGTATGTACCCTTTCATCCCACCAGCGTCACGCAAACCGTGTATTTCGAACGAACAGCGAGCTTGAAATGTATCGTTTCCTTACCCGAAGAACTCTCCAGTCACCAGTGTCTCCCATGGCTTACCCGTATCCCACACCTTTTGCATCAGGGTTCTAGCCCTGTGAACCTAGCCCGAGAGTCAGCATCAAGCTCCTGGACATCCAACCAGAATCAGAACGATGCTTACATGCGTCATGCCAAACCCCTCGACGCTCTGCAGCCTCTCCATGATCCTCCCCCTCTGCCCCGCCTCCACGGCGTTGCACCCCGCAGCGAACATGGGGAACAGCAAGCAGGCCTCGGCCGAGCTGCCGCGGCGCACCTTGTACAACGCGCCGACGATCTCGCGCACCGCGCCCTGGACCTCGGGGTCCGTCTCGGGCTTGCCCAGGACGCGGCGACCCAGGTGGATCAGGCCGGCCCAGTGGAAGGCCTCGTTGGTCGCGTACACCTCGAGCGAGTCCCAGCCGGCCTCGCTCTCGCTCCGCGCGCCCGCGCCCGCGCCGCGCCCGTGGCTGCACCCCTTGACCACCTGCCGGCGCGCCGTCGCGAGCTCGTCGCGCAGCCCGTCCGCCGCCGCCACCACCTCGGCCGACGGCGCCCATCCGGGCCGCACCTCGCCGGCCGCGTCCAGCCGCTCCGCCTCGCACCGCTTCGCCAGGTGCGCGATGCGGCTCAGGATGCCGATGCACCGGCTCGTGAAGCCGAGGAAGCAGTCGATCTCGTCCGTCTCGGAAGAGCCGGGGTCGCCGCCGGAGGACACATCCGTGCTGCCGCCGCCACCGCCGGGCGCCGCCGATGCGGCCCAGTAGCTGGAGCTCATGGGCGCGTCGTTCTTGCTGCCGCTGAGACTGCCCAGCACGTCAAGGTACGCGAACCACCGACTGAGAAAGTACGACACTTTGTCCTTGGGCCTCACGGACTCCAGGCCGCCGCGCGCGATGATCATGCGGCGCGCGGTCGTGAGGTGCTTCTGCCATGGAATAGGCACCTCGAAAGTGTTGGGAGAGATGATCTCGAGCGAACAAAGCATGATGGCGGTCGTAAGGTTTGCGTCCGTAACCTGGGCATCCTTCTCCAGCGCCCGGCGCAGTGCCGGAAAGACGTTTTGAACTAGCAGCGCTATCCGATTTGCCGGCTCTTTGTGGTTTAGCAACCGCGCTCGGTGGCTCGCAGAAAACGCAAGCAGCAGGTTGAGTAGGTTCTCATCTCGCACGGCCACTGCCACTAATCAGCCAACGAACAGCAAATTTTGAAGACACTTGTTCTTACTCTCTGGAAGCACTGTTCGGAAAGGGTTTTGCTCGCAGTCGTGCGGCACCAAGATTCGAGCGGTGTGGTTTAGGAAATGGTGGAAATACAAAAGGTTCATGGGGTTCTGGTGCAACTGCGGCGGAAGAGGCTCCAAAGACTTTGGAATTTTGATGGGGACCGGCTTAGCGTAGTATCCGCCACGCTCAAACGCAATGTCTTTGGGCCGGAGACCAAACCCAAACTCGGCAGCTCCGGCTTCGCTGTGGTAGTGCGGATCGCCTTCGAAGGGGAGGTTTGCGAATGCCACCGGGGAGCTGAAGATCGGGCGAATGGCGTGCGCATCGTCGTTCTTGGGCGTATCGAGGTCCGGCTGGCCGCAATCAAATCCGTAGCGCGTGTAGCCATCGTCCGTCTCGGCGACCGGATACGATCGTTCGGTCGAGGGAGCGCCGGAATACCCGGTGGACGCTTCGGAAACCGGCGGAGCGGAGAGCAAAGAGTTCACTGACAGACGCCGTCGATCGGAGGAGCCTTGAAAGGAAGCCGGGGTCGAGCGAGGACCAGCTCTAAAAACATTCTCGTCCGAGGCCACGGATGAGCCAGGGGTAAGCGGGGTTGCCATGAATGGGCTGTAAGATGAGATTGTGGTCTGGCCGGGAGATTGACCCGGCGCAACGCTTCCCATGGAGCCGTTAGCCTTCTCGAACGGGGCGGCTCTTTCGAATGAAGGCTCGTTGGCCGGTAGATTACCGGAGGGCAGACTTGACGGCGGGTCAGCTGTAGGGCTTAGCCTTAGTCGCTTGTTAGCCTCACGGGGCGATCGTATTGGTTCCGGCGTGTTCCCGGAAACGTAAGGTGGCGAATCTTGATTCACTCGGCTGCGGCCAGGGGGAAGCATAGACTGTACGGGAGGAGACTTGGGAAACGAGTTCTGGGCATAACCGTTGCCGCCAGCAGACATGGGACCCTCGAGGTTTGGAGGGGCACTCGATGGAGGATATTCTTGGCCCGCGCGGCGCTGAAGGATTTGTAGCATCGGATTGTTTGTCGAAGTCTGGGGCCATTTCTCCGAAAAAGATAGCGGCTCCCATCCTCTGGTATCGGCCTGGGGGGGTTCATTGCCGAGTTTTGGGTCGACAGGGGCCGCGTCTGAGGCCGGGGCAGACGCATGCGAATAAAAGCGGGCGCTGGCGGCGCTTTTGGGCTCCGTCTGGAATTGTTTGGACAATTCCTCAAATGCGGCCGGCGGCGGGCCGGGCACGCGGCCCGAAAAGTCGGCGATGGCGAAAGTGGACGAGTGCGGACTGATGGTGCCACTTCCAGAAGACAGCGGAGCCCCATCGTCGGTGTCTTTCCTCTTGGTCCGGCCTCCCCAGTTGAGTCGGATGCTATAGTCACACGGCTCGCCTTGCCGCTCGCAGTTCAGACATTTGGGCTTTTCTTCGCCGCTGTGATCATGTTACACATTCAACGGTCAGGCAGACGCGCGGCGGACGTTAGAGATTACCATTTGACTTTGCGAGCCTTGCACGGCCTATCGAATCGTCAACTAAGTTCGGCGCGCCCCTCGCGGCCCTCGCGAGGCCGGCGGAGAGGCGGCGGGCGCTGGCGCAACTCAAACTCACCAACAGCCGGTCCTGCTCCTCCTCTTGGGCTCCGGAGCTCCGGCCTTTTTAGGGCGCGGCATCGTCGGTCACACGAAGCGCGGCTCGCGGCCGACCCATGAACGCAGCGGCGTGCGAAAGGGCCAGCACAGGCCGGCCGGTCCCACTCGACCGCAGACAGGCAGGCAGGCCGGAAAGGTCCGCAGGCGGGCGCGGGGCGCGGGGCCACGACGGCGACGGGAGCTGAAGGCGACACGGCGCGCTTTGAATCGCAGACTGGCGGGGACGGGAGGGGCCGTGGCGACTAGAGAGGCGCCTGTGGCCGTGGGCGGAAGGTCATTCTCGCGGCCGAAGGGCCAGCAGGCCTGCGGAGGGCGTGGCTGGTGGCCGCGGCGGGATGCGGCGGGCTGGGGCACGATAAGAGATTCGCTAGGCGCGGGATCAGCAGGCCGCGCCCTGCAAGGGTGTGAGGGGGTGCAGCGCGCAGGCGTCTGGGTATGCGGCCTGGGGCCGGGTACCTGGCTGTACGAGGCCGGTCTCCAGTACGTGCCGTACTTGTAGCTATCAGTACGCGCATGCGTGAGGACATCACGAGCCGGGCCCAAGGATGGAGAGCGATCGACGCCTTCGCCGAGTTAAGATGCTATGTACATACGGAGCACCCCTCCAGAAGCCGTCGTCGGCAAGCCGTGTGGCTCGACGGCCGCGGAAAAGGCGTTCCCCACGTGCCGGGTTGTCGCAGCCGCCGGGCTGAGAGATCCCCGGGGCCGAGGGGCGGCAGCAGCATCGGGGTTGAGGCGTCATGCATTGTCCGTCCTTCTATCGCCTCCATCCAACGTTCATGCTCCTGGCGGCTTTCCCTCCCTTCTAAACGGTTCTCTGTAAATATCCCCGGCAGCCATTTTAGGTTTTCATCCCTTTCCCGTCTCCTTTGCGGCATCATGTCTTCGGAGCGCCACCCTCTCCAAAGGCTGCCGTCCCCTGGCCCGGGCCTCTCCGCCGCGTTGCACGTACGTAGAGCGCGCCAGGCGTCCATATTCTAGTTGAAACTCCGACGACCCGGCTTCCTAATGGGCTCGGATATTGACGGCTTCGGACAGGTTGTCGGCCTCATAAGCTTCTCCTCCTCTTTCAAATAGTGCGTGGGTAGCAGCCAACCCAGCAGAGAGCATAGTGATAACGGCGTGGACAGCTTGGTCGACCACCCGAACCAGATGTGCGTCCCCTCGCCCACCTCCGCAGGCCCCGTCCCGCGGGCCGGCCCGCTGCCGACTAAACCGGGCATCTCTACACATGTAGCAACGACTCCTATGGCTGGCACATGCAGTACCTGACCATCCTGGGCCTGGCGTACGTCCGGCCGCCCCCCTCCCCCCATGGCTCCACGAGAAGCCAAGACGCGTGCGAAACTGACGCCGCCCATCCCCAGCGCCGCCACGCTAGCCTTCGCCCTCGGCCTGGCCGCCGACCTCACCGGCTCGGCCGCCCCCTTCGCCGCCAAGAACGCCATCGCCATCGGCGCCGCCCCGCTCGAGCTCGTCGTCAGCGTGCTGTACTGGGGCCTCCGGCTCGTCGACGAGCGGCTCGTGCTGCCCGACTGGGCGCCGCGCCTGCCCCTGGCCGTCGACTTGGGCTTCCACGCGGCGCCCGCGCTCGTGCTGGCGCTGGACCTGGTGCTCTTCAGCCCGCCGCCGGCCCGGCCGCCCGCCCGCACCTTCGCCCTCAGCGCCGCCCTCGCCCTCGCCTACTGGTTCTGGATCGAGCTCTGCTTCGCCCGCAACGGCTTCTACCCCTACCCCATCTTCGCCCTGCTGACGCCCCCTTGGCGCGTCGCCCTCTTCTCCGCCGCCGCCGCCATCATGACCCTGAGCACCTTCTTCCTCGACTGGCTGTACGCCGCGCTTAACGGCCGCGAGCCCGTCACGGCGCCGGCGCCCATGGCCGCGAAGAAGGCGCTTTGAAGGCCCCCGAGTAGTCGGACCCATCCGAAACTGCGGCCAGGGTGAGGGCGAGAAAATCGGCTGAAGCTTGATATGCATGTTGGCCTTTGGTCGGCCTTTGAGCGCTTCACCTTGCCATAGACAGTCTTCGCTGTAGAGCGTCTCTTGTGTTTAATTTCACGCACTAAGAAAAGGCGTTTTTCGTGTTGGAAATAGAAACTAGACTTGTCTGACGAGGGTCGTTGGAACATTTAAATCGCTCGACCAGACCCTTCTGGAATCAATGATTACTGTTGTATTGTGATCGTTCATCGAATCCTCATTCAAGTCTTTGGTAACTTGTTTAATCTAATAGTCAAATCAACCTGCACATTCATCCAAACTCCATCTTAAGCACAGTGTTTACCTGAAGCCCCGTCCTATAAAGGCGGTGGTATGGCCAGGATCCACGGACAGGCCACCTAGGCTAATAATAGAAGGGTCGAAAGTCCTTCCGTCGCCGAAGCATAGCCGACCTAGAGGAAAGCGCTAGGGCCATGAAGCGATCGGGATCGGTCCGACGATTACTTGTCACGTAAGGTCCCGTCCGTAGTCGCACAGGTTGATAGAACTAGAGCCATCGTAATTTGAAAAAGGTGACTTGCTGCCTATTGTACACCATTTGATCAATCCCACCCTCGCCGAAGTTTATGCCAGCCCGGATCTTTTTCGCAAGAAACTAATCCGAATGCCATGAGACGGTGCAGGAATGAAAAGCCGGTGTAACAGGAAAATAGGTATGTTAAGGCAGTCCATTATCTCTAGGAAAACTGAAAAGAAAACAGGTTGTGTTCGCCGTTGTTAGTCTGTTGGAAGAGAGGAAAACATGCAGCGTGCCGACGGGAACATCGGACTTTCGGAATCGCTCAACAGGCCAACATGCAGAAACTAATCCCAAACGCTTGCATAAGTAGTAGTCCGAATTGGCCGGGAGACCACATGTGGGATGTACCCGTAGTGATCGGAGAAAAGTAGGATCGACCCGATGGATTTCGACGTGAAGCTGTAATTTTCTGCCCGGGGCCCCGTCTGTAAAAGTTGAAGGAGACAGGCGGGCTAAAACGAGCAAATTAGTACGATGATTCAGCCGAGTGCTCCTTGTCATTGCCACTTGCCGTTGAAATTCGAAGCCCGAGTCCATGGGTAAATACGTGGAAGAACGGAAAGTCAGAAAACAAAGGCAAATTCGAAGCAAGAAACTTTTGGTGCGGTGTATTAAAGTCTTGTACGGTTTAAAAGGGTATTGCATCGTGAAGAGAACTTGGAAGAGGCACCCATTTTTTTTTTTTTTTCCTCTCCTCTTTTATTTAGCTAGTATCGTCGACAGTGGTTTTAGAAAGCTTGAAGGATTTGAGTGTGCTTGTCGATACTGTAGGCTGATGTTGTATTTTGAAACTTTTTTTTTAGTCATTCCTTTTGTTAAGAGTTTCTTTTCTTTGATTTGAACTTTTTGGATCCACTTGAGGTCATCTTCATCCTTGGAAACACCAGGTCTAATGATGCTGCCTATAATGCCTAAAGAACGTGAGATAATGACGTCGTCAGGCAATTGTAGTTCCAGGCAACCGATTTGAAAATATTCCCAGGTGATGCTTGTTCAGGAATTCTAAGTCCTCTGCTTGTTGTGGCGGGTTGAACCGCGTGAGGAAGGACTAGCAGAGTAAACAAAGGCCAAAGGATGTGCAGAAGTGACACAAGAAAGCCGTGAGCTGTTGTAGCTAATGGCCGAGTAGATGAGCTACTGCTCAGATGGCGGGCATGACAGCGTGCCTTCGTCATCAGGGCTCCCGACGTTCTGACGAGTGAGTAGGCTTGGGTGCGCGAAGAAGCCAGGCATGTCGATATGAGGATCGTGCTGTTCCATCGCATGCTCATACCCACTCGAAATAGAGTCGGTCGGTGGGAGGTCAAGAGAGGAGGCCGCGTCCTGTGTAGACGAAGTTAGGTCTCCAAAGTCGAGCTCTAACAAAGGGTCGTAACTTGCCCCCTGATGGTAAGACTGTTGAGCACTAGACAGCATGACCGGCTGAGGGCCATCAAACTGGTGGGCCATATTTCCCGACACAGTGACGCCATTGTGCCTCAAGTCTTTACCATCAGTGCCGCTGGTGAGGTGCTGCATCGGCATAGAGTTGCCGAGCGAGTATTCATCCCCTTGTACCAATGGATCACCAAGAGAGAACTCTGCCGCGCGCGGGGACGGTCCGTTGAAGAAGGCCATTGCCTGCTTAATTGAACCATTGTGTAGAAAATCCGGACGAGGAGAGTTTGGACCAAAGCCCAAGACTTCAGAGACAGTCGGGGTCGGAATAAGAGCCCCGTCAACAACCATGGGGCCATCCTGTGGAAACTCCCCCGAACGAAGGGTCGGACCTGAACGAGGGAAGATGCTGGGACGAGGATATGTGCCGGAACCAGGGAGGAGTACGGAGCTGGAAACCGGGCCAGAGCCAGAGATGGCGTTGGTATTAGGCAAGGATCCCGAACCAGGCAAGGAGCTCGAACCAGGCAAGGCGCCCGAACCAGGCAAGGAGCCCGAAGTAGGGAAGTAGAGTGAACGCCTAAACCGGCCACTGGAGTGAGCACTCGGGTTCTGAAGGTTGACAGAATCGCAGTGTCCATTCGCTGCTGCCACGTTGATGGTGATTCCCGGAACACCACGAGTATTGTGAATAGAATTAGCGGTCTTGGGGCGGTTTGGATCCCAGGACGCAAGAGCCTGGCGTCTCGGTGGTGGAATCGGCTCCGGAGAACCTTCGAAGTCGCTACCCTCATCATCAGAGCACGGCAAGCCCGAGATCTTGCGAGTCTTCCTGAAAGTTCCTTTGGGAGAGAAGACCATCTCCAGGGCGTCGACATCGAAGGAGTTTGATTCGAGCTGGGCGACGACCGAATTGTCCTTTTTCTGGTTCCTCTTGCGGCGCATTTCTGGAGTGGCAGAGTCAAAGATCCCCATTCCCTCGTAGATGATACCCTTCAGTTTGTTGTGTTCCAACACAATCATGTCATCAGTTTCCTCGATGCTGTAAGGCGACTCGTCGGTGACCGAAACGGAAGCAGTTGTATATTTGTCGCTCGTTTCAGAGCTTGTGGAATCGAATCCTTGGGTAGAGAAAGGCGCGACATGCGACATGGTCGGCCAAGATTGCATAGAGGGCGCAACACCACCATTTCCGAAAGTTCCATCAATAGCCGTGCCGCCGTAAGGGAATGCCTGGGGCGGGGTGCCAGGAGGCTCAAGCTTGACAAACGGCAAGGGGATGTGTGGATATATAGTGTCGCCGCCGGACTGGGGATGATATCCAGGCAGAGCGGAAGGCAAAGCGGGAGGAAAAGCCAAAGGCAAAGTCGAAGGAAGTGGGGTGCTCCGTCGAGAGCCAGGTGCTTCCAACTGTCAGCTAGTCGGTTCCACATGACGACCCCAGGAGCTACGTTTGAGGAGATGATCTAGGTGGAGGAAAGAACTTACCACTCGCTCGCTGCTTGGCTCGCTTTTTCTCCTTTTCCTTAACGCGCTCAGCCATCAATTTGTCGACTCCATACGTCTCCTTCCACTTGGTGTAGGCCTCGATCCGGGCTTTGGCTTCCGGATCTTCTTCGGCACGAAGCCTGAATTTTTGGTGTTGGGCAAGGTGGCCCTTGCTCAGGCAGTGCGTAAGAAGGTGGGATAGATCGCTGAAGCTGGAAGCCTTATAGCAGAGGTTGCAACGCAACGGCATGTTTGCCGGTGCCATCTTAGAAACCATTGCGACTCGAGGCTTTAGGCCGGTAGAGGTGCTAGCGAAGAGGCAATGACGAGGCAAAGAGTGGTAGGTGGAAGCTCGACAAGAGGAGAGCTGGGTAGAGAAAGAGGGGCTCTGTCGCAGAGCTGAAAGGTTGAGGGTCAGAGCTCGCGACAATGTGCGAGGCAATCAAATGCCCGACAAAACGAGACTGACGAGTGCCAGGGAGAGACAGAAAGAGGGCTCAATCGCCAGGAGGTTGATAGGGGAGGAGAATTGGCGACACTGAGAGAAGTGGTTGAACGCTTGACGAGCGGAGCGCGCCGCGCGCAGAAAGAACCCTCTGAAGAGGTACAAGACAGGGGAAAGAGGGCTTGTGACGACGTAAGAAGTGGTTAATGGGGGCTTAGCAAAGCAATGCCGTGCAAATGGAGGCTTCTGCCGCGAGGTTGAAGGTTGGGAGTGGCCGCGACGACGGAAGAGGCGCCCGAAGACCTTGACGAGCGGAGCGCCGCGCAGAGAAAGAGGCCCTCTCGCAAGGCACAAGGCTTGGGAAGGGGGCTCGTGAGAGCGCGAAAAGTGGTTGAAGGGGTTGGCAAGGGAACGCCGTTCAGAGAAGGAAGCTTCGGTCGCAAGATTGACGATGGCGGACGAGAGCTCACGACGGCGGTAGGAGCGGTGCTGAGGTGGAGAAGGAAGAGAAGAGAAGCCGCTTCGAAGGAATTTTAAGCGGGCGGCGGCGGCAGCAGACGGCCGGGAAGGCACGCTGGCGTCCGCGATGTGCTGCTTCCATTAACAGAGGACTGAGCCTAATACACCACGTCTGATTGGCCAATGGAGCGCGCGAGTGCCCTCTTCGGGAACGATTCGATTCTCTATGGACCGCCCTCCTGGGACCGCATGTATGGCCCCCTGAGATCACCAGGCCATTGAGGAGTCTCGACTCGAGGGGCATGATGAATCTCAGTGACGCCAAAACTCATTCTCCTCTCGTCCTGTGTCCCACTGCTCACGATGCTCGAGACGGCGGGCTATTAGATGGCGGGAGGCGTTGATATCATGTGTCCGCTTCGGGTAAGGCGCGTACCGCGCGCCCGGTACGGTACCTGACGCTAGTTTGCCACCCACGAGGCGCCCGCCCGCTCCGCCCGCTCGAGAAGCGGGGGGGCTAGCCCCGGAGGCCGCTGGCAGCGGTTTGCCCTGCCGCCTGTCACCGCCCGCCCAACGCCCGGCGCGTCACGGCCTTGGGCATGCAGCTTGGGAAGCCGGCAGTCAGACCAGACGTCCTCAATTGCGCGAGAAAGGAGGGCACCTACTACGCCGGGTCGACCTCCTCAAGGCCGGGATGGCCGATCAGGCTCAGGCCCGCAATGCCAAAGACGGTGTGGAAGACGTCGACGGCGTCGCCGGGGCGGTCAGCGATACCGCCGAGCTCGGCGTCCTGAGCCAGATTCGCGTAAGTCAACCACGGGACACGCAGCCCGACTGTCCAACACGGCAGGGGCACCTTACTGACCTGGCACTTGAGAATGAAGGCCTGGAGCCGATCTGCCGATATCCAATGCAGCCTATCGATCATGGCGAGACTGCTGGCCACCCACCAGCTGTAGCACACGTCTTCAAGTTTCTCCGGCCTGCCGTTGAGGCCCCCGTTTGGCAGCTGCCGCTCGCTGAGCCATGCGCCCAGCCTGTCCCGATCTATGAGATCCGAACGCCCCGCGATCGTCAGCGCGCCTACGCAGGTAAACACCTGTCCGGAGTGCGATTCGGCCCCCGGGCCGGCGCCGTATCCTCCGTCGAAATTGGCGCAAGCCGCGACGTGGTGCACAGCCTTGTCGACGTCTACAGCATCCAGGAGGTGCATCAATGACAACGCGTTCAGAGCTCCGTAAAGAAAGCGGGTGTCCTTTTCGCCCCACTCGTCGCCGGCAAAAGCGCCGGTCTCTCTGTCTTGCAAGTTCGCGATATCTTGGACGGAGGTCAGCCACGAAGAGCAGACGAGGACCACGGGGTCATGTACGTACAACGACCGATCTTGGCCTTGCCGCCAGGCACTTTCTGCTCCAGCTCGTCGAACCCGTCTAGCGTGGTCAGGATTTGGACCGCGCTGACGGTGTAGAGCATGTGAGCATCGTGGCCTGGCGCTGCGCCAAAGCCCCCGTTGTCGTGCATACAGGAAAGGACGAACGTCAGGACGTCATCGCGCGGAAGAGCCTCCGGGTGGCCAAGGAGGTGAAGGGCAGTCAGACCCCAGTAAAGACCGTTTAAACGAAGGTGTTCAGTCAGCCAGTACTCGAGCTCATCCTTGCGCTGCAGCACCGGAGCGGGTCAACAGGAGGTCATCGCTTGCTGGAGAAAAGGGGATCTGAGGCACGAACGGTGTCGAGACTCTGGATGTATTTGACGTGCTGGTCTACAGACAACATGAGCTCCTCCGGCAGCTTGTCGTCGTCGGCGCCGCCCCGGCCGGGCCCGGAGACTAGAGACATGAGGACTACGGCACCAGAGGGAGGCGATGGGGGTCAAGAGGGCGCGCTGCAGGAGATGGAAGATCACCAGAGGCGCAGGGAGGTTGTTTCGTCGTTCGGGAATCGGCGCATGGGAGGGGTGAGGTTCGGCGGAGGGGACACTAGTGAACGGGCGGCCCAATCAACCGACGGCGCGCGGCTGCAGCGGGACCGCCAGGGGCCAGGCAGCTGTCGCAATCAGGACGCCGCATCGGGCGCGCCATTGGGCGGCCGGCCTGCCAAGGCGATGGCTCAGGCACGGCCAGCTCCACCATCGCGCCGGTCGGAGTGGCGTTCGCGAAACCCCCGTTACGTGCATGCCGAGGCTCTCTCTCGACCGCAGCCTCCGCCGTGCAGCATGGCTGCGCGCTGCAGATGAACACATCGTAGGAAGATAAAGAGGCATCGGAGGCGGCACACTGCGACTGGTTCCCGGCGCTGGCTGGGAAGAGCCCATTGGCTTCTTCTTTAGGCGCTGCCACGCCGGGCGGCGGCGCATTGAGATAGACAAAATGATGCCGACTTCGCATTTGGCTTCTTGGAGATTTGCTCATGCTTTGCGTGCCTCGCGCAGGGCCGAGTAAGTTGCTACGTACACGACGGGAGGATGCCAGCTCGGCGTTATGTGCCTGATGGTATAGCTGCAGGCGGGAGGGATGGAATGAGGGGCGCGCACGGGCGCGTGTGTCAAGCGTGCGGGAGGGGGCGGAGGGAGGGGGCAGACGCAGCGCTCTCAGGTGGTGCGGCTGACGAGTCTCCAGTATGTAGGTATGTACATTGGCACAAGCACGCAGGAGACAGCGGTGTCTGCGGCGGCGGCCGGGAAGTGATACCGTATCAAGTTGTAGCGCGCGCTTACAACTGGCCCGCCGCCCGCCGTGGGCTGCACGCCCGGCCTTGCCCTGGCCTTTCCCGTTCCGCTCACCTCTCCACTCCACCTGCCACTCGCGGGCCTGCAGCAGCGGCGGACCTTGCGCTCCTCGCAGAACGGCCATCACCACCACGCAGACCGCTCGGCGGACTCCCCTCTCTGTGCGCTGGACGAGCGTCTGCGCGGACCGGCCCGCCTGTCACCCACCTGAGAGCGGCCGGCCGCCGGCAGGAGCTCCGCCGGGCCCGCTGGAAGCCGTGGGTTGGACCGGGGGCCCGCCCGCCGCCGCGTGTACAGCGCCCGCCTGCCCTCTCTGGAGCGGCCGACCTCTCCCACACCCGAGGCTCCTTCCCACCCACGCCCAGCTAGCGCACACACTCCCTCAGCCCTCCTCCCTCGTTCACCGTCGTTCTCTTCGTCCTCCCGCCGCCCTTGTCGCCACCACCGTTTGCTCGCCTGCCGCCGTGCCCCCCCGGTGCGCCATCGCTCTCGCGCCCCGGCCTGACGTGTGTTCGTGCAACCACCTCTCCGCCGCCGCTCCGCCGCCGCCTCTCCCTATTATTTGACGCCTGCGCTTTGTTCGACCACGCCGAGCCAGTCCCGCTCCCTTCTGCGCTCCACCCGCCGCGGCTGCTGCCGCTGGCCTCGTCGCTCTGCCAGCGGTCTGGCCGGCGTTTTGCCGTCTTGCACCGCGCTCCCTGGTAGCCTCTGGCTGCCCGCTGCCCGCACGCCCAATTCACCTTTGGCCGCCGCGCCGCCATCAGACCGCCGGCGCCCTGCAAGGTATTTATTTCTGCTCGCACCCACGGCCACGCACCCTCTGCCCTCATCTCGATCCATGACTCGGCCCGAACGCCGTCTTTGGGTTTTCGCCTTTTTGGTGCAACCGCAACTCTTCCGCGCACTTGCATGCACGGTCCCTCCCACCGTGTAACAGGGATTAATCAGAATCCAGCTGCGGATAGACCGCCCTACTCCGCTGCTTGCCCGCTAGGCCCTGCACGGTGGCGGCTTGCTCGCTGCTCGTGAGCCCTCTCGTTCTGCTGCTGTGTACCGCCGACCGTCAACTTCTCGCTCTTTGCGTTGCACCCAGTCTCCCGATTCAATACGCTCTGCCTGCGCCTCCAACACGGGTCACGCCGCTGAAAGGCCCCGACTGCCGCCCAGGTTCAACAAAGTGAACTTCTGGGCTGCCGCAGGTCTTATACGGTTCGTTTGCAAGTTTCCTTGGGCATTCTTCATCTCTTTCACCGTCCTTAGGAAGTACCGTAGAGCTCATTCATCATGGCTGACCCTATACCGTTGCAGCGGAACCGAAATAGGCGAGTCCCCCGGTGTGTTCCAGCGAGAAAGCCGGCATATGGGCGTTCGGCGGTAGTCAGCGCGGCATCACAGCAACCGTCCCACGGCCAAGTCTTGAACTATTCTGGTTGGCCGTGCCTGGCCCGCGACCATTTCTTTGTGGTGCATACCAAGGTCGGTGTGGTCTTTTTGTTCATGTGCCCCGAACTACACCTGAATTTGTTTCGCGTGTTGTCGGCAAACGAACAAAGACAGTTTACTAAAGGCCTATACCAATTCTTTTCGGTCGCTATCTTCATATGGATGACAGCGCTAACTGCCCCAGACACCAATCGTTTCCGTAGAGCGCCCGTCTAGGTCTCTTCGCAAAATGCCGAAATCCTCCACACTTTCATTAAATCTGCAGGCAAACGTGGCGGGCAAACGGCAGCCGGCAACAAGTCGGCTTGTCGGTAGTCCCCACAGCCCTGGCAGTCCGCCCATGACGAGCCCACCGCGGCTAGACAGCCACGACGATTCTGGGGCCAGCTTTGCTGATGCATACGAGCCTCATTCTCCTATCACCTCGCTTCCTCATCGCCCGCGCTCCCCCACTTCTCCGGGCCGTAAGGACGGATCCAAGTCAATTTTTTCAAATAAAAAGGCCTCGAAGTCTTCATCCCGGATACAACACTCTGCGGCGGAGAGTTCTATACGTCAGGTCTCGGATGAGGATTTTAAAGGGTCTCCAGACGCCGAGGTCTATTCCATACGGCGTAGGCAAGGCTCCTCGCCGGACTTGAGCATGGCCTCTGATGCGGCCAGCGTGCCGGTGGGTGAGTGATGGATCATATACCCGGTAGTAACGCTAGCAAGTCGTGGCATGATTAACACTTAATTAGGAAATGTATCTGGCAGTGTCGATGATAGCGCTATTCGGAACGGCTCTGTCAAGTCTCAGAGCGTTCCGCATATCAACTCGGATCTGGGAACAACCGGCAGTAACAGGAAGACTGTCCGGCCGAACAAATTCAACCTGCTGCGCAGTAGGTCGATTCGCCACGAGCAGAGTCACCATACGAGACAGAAACCTTCCACTCCCCATCGCATGCTCGACCCGGCCGAGATCAAACCGAGCAAGTACACACCAGACATGGCAGGCATGAAGACGGCACCCCTTGAAAAAGACCGTAGCTTTCGCGATCTCATAGGCTCTGGGATCCGTGGTCGCTCAGCGGACCGCCACCAAGCGGTAGACTCGGAGGATGATACTTCGACATCGCTGAAGGATCGGAAGGATCCATTCTCCTTCTCGTCGTCCTTCAAAGAAAGCGGCGGTGCGGCCTTCCTATCCAACATACGGAGTCAAGGAACAAAGGCTGCTGATGGTATTGGCAAAGCAGGCAAAGGCATATTCGGGAAGCTTGCTCGCAGTGGCAGTAGCCACGAGCGCGAGGCGATGCCTCTTCCGGAGAACTACGTTTGCAAAGTCATCAATTTGCCTTTGGTTGAACAGACCCGCAAGACGAGGATCTCAAAGCGTTTGGAAGCCTCGAAAGATAAGACAGAGTTCTGGATGCCGGCTTTGCCATGGAGATGCATTGAGTAAGTCTATAGGGGCGATGCGAATATTGCGTGGATTGTTGACTGACGCCTGTGACAGTTATCTGAACATGAAAGGTTGTGAAGAGGAAGGCTTGTATCGCGTTCCCGGGAGCGGCAAGGAGATCAAAAATTGGCAGATGCGGTTTGATACAGGTACGCATCCGAACGAGTCTCTTCCCCAGCACCCTTCTAAGAACGCATCACTAATCTTTATCGTCTATTAGAGTACGACATCAACCTTTTTGACGAACCGGAACTCTACGACATCAATATCATCGGCTCCATGTTCAAGGCTTGGCTTCGAGATCTTCCTGATGAAATCTTCCCCAAAACGACTCAGCATAGGATTGCCGAAGAGTGTGCCGGTGCCAAGGAAACTCCGCAGATGCTCAAAGATGAGCTGTCCAAGCTGCCTCCGTACCACTACTACCTCCTCTTTGCCATCACGTGCCACATAAGCTTGTTGCATTCTTGTTCTGAGTCCAACAAGATGAACTATCAGAACTTGTGCATCTGCTTCCAGCCATGCATGAAAATCGACGCATTCTGCTTCCAATTCCTTGTTCTCGACTGGCGTAACTGCTGGCAGGGATGCTGGACCGAGAAGACCTACTTAGCGGAAGAGTTGCGTATCATGGCCGACCACGAGAACCGCACAGGATCCCCTGCGCCTTCGCACGGGACGCGGATGACAAATGGGACGAATGTGGAAGATAGTCGTGCAGTCTCCTCGTCCGAGAGCAGCAAGCATTCATTGACCGGTAGCTCGACTCCGGATAGGTCTCGCCACGGTGGCACCGGCCATTCCACGCAAAAGTCCAGCCATGATGAGAGCGTTACGCCTACTCCAGGTGACCAGCAGCCCAAGAAAGCTGAAGACGCGCCCAAGCTGTCGCCAGTCCCTCTATATTCACCTATGAGCGTTCCCGCTTTCGCGGGGAGCGACGACGGCTATTGACGAACCGGCGAGGCTCTTTCAATGTCCACTTCGAGCATTTGTATTTTTGGGCCTGGTTTCAAAAAGCATGGA
Organism: Lineolata rhizophorae; assembly: GCA_010093515.1. NCBI lineage: Eukaryota > Fungi > Ascomycota > Dothideomycetes > Lineolatales > Lineolataceae > Lineolata > Lineolata rhizophorae. The sequence goes on along the minus strand of MU001682.1, from coordinate 181,750 downwards.
GCAGATTTTATTTCGGGCGGCCCTTGTTTTCACTTTCACCAGTTGTTTTTGTTCTTGCTTGTTTTCCCGTGTGCGTTTGAAACTGTGCGGGCATTTGATGGTTTCCATGTTTGGGGTGCTTTTGTCAACTTGAGCGACGGATGGAGTGGGCCTCCGGAATACCCAATCTCGAGATCAGGGCGTTGCTTTTCTTGTTTCCAAGTTACTTTGTCACACTTTTCTGTGTTTTTCTTTTCTTTTTTTTCATCTCATTGCGGCTATGTTTGCATCCCCGAGCATGTTTACCTGAAAGGCAAAAGGTGGGTGGTGGGTGAAGGCGACATTTGCGGATGTGAATTGTGGCGATACGTTGTTGAGTGTTGAGCATGAATTCTCACCGCTTTCGATTGTAGCGATTGGGTTCGAGTTCGAAGCTGTTCGAGCATTTTGTACGATAGGGGAGCGAATAGGCGGTGGAGACAAGGCATGATACTTTCTCCGTAGGAGGATGGGGTAAAGTTCTAGTTGCCCTCTGTGGGTTGGGAGGCTTTATGAAGCCGATTATCATTACTCCAAGGATGCTTTCCAAGCCCACTTTAATCTTATTTTTGCCCTCAATCGGCCGCCATGCTGCTAGTGATTTCAAGGTTGGTGTTCAGCTTGCACTGTCTATTTCAACATTCGGTCACGCGTCACCGCTCCGTTAGAGATGTTTCCGCAGCACGGTGCAAGACACCGCATTCTCACAAGATGAATCGCAGCCGTGTGGGTAGCATGCAGCGGGAGGTTACCGAAAGTATGCAGGCTCTTGGAGAGAATATGTCGCTGGGGCAATAGGCATCCCAAAAAAGCAAGCACGGGATATTACTGCGCAAAAAGGATTCAAATTTTTAGTTTTCAGATGGACCATCTCGACTTTGCTGATAGTTCCACGTCACCCTTTTGTATCTACCGCCAAACGCCCCGATTTTGCTCGTAATGAGCGGGTGTTCCTTCAGCACCGCGGGAACACATGCCAAACACCAGAACTCCAAGTATCCCACATATGCGGCGCGAAGCCACCGCACACGAAAAACAGCCGTTCAATCATCATCCGCACCCCACGCAACGAAACACGCGTGCCACAGCATGCTGTTCACATAGCCACCCCCTTCTTCGACCGCCGTTCATTCGCCCTCATCTTCCGTTCATTCCTCTTCACCCTCTCCTTCCTTGCCTCCCTCGACTCCTTGCGCGGATCCAGCGCCTCGCCCTTCTCCCTCTCCCTCTTGGCATCCACCTCGACCAGCCACTGCTGCTCCGCCTCCTTGTTCTTGCCCTTGTACCCCCAGCGCGGGACCCACTCGCCCTTCTCCTCGTCGTACACCAGCTTGCCGCGCTCGTCGCGGCGCTTCGCCCTGATGCCCTTGCGCGCCGCGAACCGCTCCCACGCCGTCGGCTCCTTGGCCGCCGGCGCCGGCTTCTCGCGCGGCAGCGGCGTCGCCGCGTCCGGCAGCGCCAGCACCACGTTGCCCGACGCCGTCGCCGTCGCCGGGCACGTCGTCAGCAGCTGGTTGACGAGCGCCTGGGCCGCGTCGCGCGCGGCGGCCTGGAGCGCCGGCTCGTCCGGCTTCGGCGGCAGCGGGTTCGCGTCGTTGGCGAGCAGGTTGCCCAGGTCGAAGGTGTAGGGCGTGGGCTTCTCGACGGCGACGCTGCCGGTCGGGGCCGCCGTAGAGAAGGAGGCTCGGGTGGTGGTTTCGGGGAGCTCGTCGTCGTCGTCGTCGTCCTCCCCTCCTTCTGCGTCGGACGAGGCGTCCTCGTCGCCATCGTCCTCGTCGAAGCCCGGCGGCACGCCGTCGGATGAGAGCTCCTCCTCCGAAGGCGAGTCGTCACCGGCATGTGAACTTGAAGTCGCATTCTCGTCCATTATTTCGTCCTGCGGCCGCGCATCCGCTACTTCGATGTCCATATGGTCGGCCATTGCCGTTACGCGGTGCAATGGAGGCTGTGGAAATTTCCGACTCAAAATGTTGTGCGGGAGTTGGAAGTCCAGGAAATTTTTAGCGGGCGAGGCCCGAGCTTGCGAAAGCTGCGGCGGGCACTTTTTCTCTGCTCCTTGCCTGTTCGGGTTTAGCCCGGGCAGTGAACGAGTCGACGGCCAGAGCCGCACCACCGCCGCGTCCGACTTCCATCTCCACGTCTCTCCGCTTGCCCCGGCGTCCAGCTGTTCCGCAAACCCGCGCCGCACACCAATGGCGTCAATTCCAGTGCGGCCGTGCCTCCGGCGCGTCTCGCGAGCGCTGGCCGAGTCGAACCCCCGAGACACGCACGCCCACCTCACCAACCCCCTCCGGCGATGGACGGGATCCACACTCCCCCGAGCATCATCATCATCCCCGTTCTCGACCTCGACGCGCCTCGCTGCGGCCGCTGCAGCCAGCAGCACCAGGCGCACCGGCAGCACGCTGAAGATATCGCGCAAGAGCAACGCGCCGACGTCGGGCGGCAAGCCGCCGGGCCGCGGCGAGCGCAAGGCGTTCCGCAAGAAGATCGTGCTGAGCAACGCGAACGCGCTCGAGGTGGACGGGCTCGGCGAGCTGTCGCCGCGCGCGGTCGCCGACCCGGCCGCGCACTGCAGGGTGCTGGCGCTGCCGGGCGCCGTCGTCGACCAGCTGCGGCTGCTGGGCGCCTTCAAGCCGACGCAGGGCTGGAAGTACTTCCGCCGGCCGGCCACGCTGATGAGGGCTGAGAGTCTGCGGTTGGCGAGCGTGGTGGATGGGATGGCAGAGGGAAAGGAGCCGTTTAGGGCGATTGTGTCGGGGGAGAGGGGCACGGGGAAGTCGGCATTGTTGACGCAGGCCATGGCCATGGCGCTGTTGAAGAACTGGGTGGTTATAAGCATTCCTGATCGTATGTGGAGCTCCTTTCCGTCTCCTTATGCTTTTGGGGTTCCTCAGGTGTTCAATTGGCTTTCAATGGCTCTCATATTCTAAGCCCTAAGTCACACGTCGTCTAATTGCTCTCTTGTTGCTAACACGCTATGCACCGACCCTACAGCGAAGGATCTGATCCTCGGCCACACCGACTACGCCCCGCTCCCGGACACCGAACCCCAGCTTTACTTCCAAAAGGCTTACACGGCGCGGCTCCTCTACAATACGGCGCGCGCCAACCGCGACGTTCTCCGCGAGCATACTGTCTCACAGGCTCACCCCGGTCTCCCCAGCTCCGTATCCCCAGACATGACGCTCGACCGCTTCGCCCAGCTCGGCGCGCGCGACTCCGACTTCGCATGGCCCGTCTTCCGCGCCCTCTGGGCCGAGCTCACCAAGCCGGGCCTGGGCCGGCCGCCGGTGATGCTGGCGCTCGACGGGCTGGCCAGCCTGGCGGGGCCCACGGAGTACCTCTCCGCCGACGTGAAGCCGATCCACGCGCTCGACCTCGCGCAGGTGCGCCACTTCTTCGAGCAGCTGGCCGGCCGGTCGCTGGGCGGGCCGCTGGCGGCCGAGCAGCGCCTGCCCAACGGCGGGGCCGTGCTCGCCGCCCTCTCGCAGTCGGAGCGGCCGCCGCGCACCCACACGGCCGCCGTCGAGCTCGCCGTCGCGCAGAACGAGGCGCGCGCCGCCGCCGCGGAAGGCCCGCCCGCCCGCCCGTACGACCGCGACATCGACCATAGGGTCTACGACGCGCTGCGCGAGGTGCGCGCGCTGAAGGTGGGCGCGCTGAGCAGGGAGGAGGCGCGCGCGCTGGTGGAGTACTACGCCAAGAGCGGGGCGCTGATGGCGCCGGTCAGCGAGGCGTTTTTGGCGGAGAAGCTGGCGCTGGCTGGGGGCGGGGTGGTGGGGGAGTTGGAGAGGGGGACGGTGAGGGCGGGGCTGTGAGGGAGGTGCAGGTAGGAGAAGGCAATTTCGCTGCGCATTCGGACCGGATGCGGACTCTGTATATTATGGCGAAGCATTCTACTGCTGCTGCTACCATATGTCTGACTAGAAATTTGCTTTCTGTCGTATGTAGGTTTAAATGGACGTCGGGTGGCCCGGCTGCGTAAACAATTGGAAAAGGCGCGCTCATAACAACCCTCTCGCTATAGTAAGCACCTTATACCCACCTCGACTCGCTTGTCCGGGGTTATTATATTTCCCCATTTCCCCCCCCTCCCACGCTCGAGGGGTCTCGCGTCGCAGGCTGAGTGATCACGCCGCAGCCTCGGCACGATCCGAGACTTCCATGCAGGCCGTCGTCGTGCCACGCTGCGGCGGCCAGGGTGTGCGAGCTTCGGCAGATACGTCCGTTGGAACCGGTCGGTCGGGACCTCTCCTGGTCTCGGAACTCTGCCGCCGTCACGGATCCCGTTATAGCCGCAAATCGGAAAAAGATGCTGGAGCAAGTTTTTTTTTTTTCAAACTGCTCCTCGGCCAAGTCGCCACTGCCTGGTACGGTGGGTCCCGCATAGCGCCAGGGGCTATTCAGGGACTACATGGGGGTAACTATATACTGACCGAAGCTTGACTGGCCTTGTGGGCCGGAATATTTGTGCCGGCAGGTAGGCCAGGTTTCCTGTCTTATACGGAGTACATTTGTAGAGTACAGGCGCGATCCAAAGCACGCCACCTCCTGTCTGGCCAAGAGAAATAGAAAAAAAAAATCCAGAAAAAGGCATGTTTCAACTGCATGCATGCCCAGTGTTCTTCGCTGCTGAAACCATGTATGCTTGCCTGCTCCTGCCGTGCCCATTCATCATCCCATCTATCCATAACCCTACTCTCCGACCCGACTGAACGGCGCCGTCATCTCAGAGCGGGAGGCGATGTGTCGAGGCATCCGTCTATGCCAAACAAAACCGAACAAAAAAAAAACGCCGAAGCCCGTCTAAAGCGGTGCTAGCATCCTAGTCAATGGTGGAGAAATGTTCATCATCCCCAGTCCTTCCTCTCTTTTGCAATTCCCGCGCGGTCCGTCTGGTGAATCACAATCGGCCGACTGTTCCCCTTCTTAAGAGAAGAAACTATTCCACGTCGTAGGTCATTTCGTCCTCCCAGAATCGCGGCAGGTAGAACTTAGTGTTCTCGTAGACGAGGAACGTGACGCACGTCGACGGCAGCACGCGCACGACGTTCGGGACGAGGCTATGGAGGCGAGTTAAGCACGCTTTGCAGCCCACATTCCCGCATCGAAGAGGAGAAACGTATCGACGCATGCGACGAAACAAACCAAGAGGTAGTGGATACGAGGGATCGGGACAAACTCACCCCTTGTAAAACCCCACGACGCCCTCCTTGCGCCAGATCTGCGCCACGAGGTCGCGCGCCGAGCAGTAACTCTGCCCCGCGCCGTACGTCTGCAGCCGCGTGCGCAGCACCTGATACGGGTACGTGATGCTGCCGGCGAAGACCTTGCTCATGGCGCTGAGGGACAGGTAGTCCCAATTCGACAGGTCCTGGGCGGGCCCGCCGCGGCGCTGGGCGGCGCGCCGCATCTTGAGCTGCTCGTAGGCCATGAACTGGATGGCGCCGTGGCTGACGCCGAAGAGGCTGGGCAGCAGGCCGCGGTAGAAGCCCGGCAGGCCCTCGGCGCGCCAGATGGCCGCGAAGCCGTGCGGGATGCTGCGGTACGCGCCCGGCGCGTCGCGCCCCGTCGAGAGCATCCGCGTCTTAATGACCCAGATGGGGTTCGTGCACACGGCCGTCAGGATGCCCGAGAGGCCCGAGGCCGCGAAGTAGTCGACCGACAGCAGGTTGTTGCCGGTGCCGCCGCGGTACACTTGCAGCGCGTCTTTGAGGTTACGGTACCTGCAGAATTTTTTTTTTTTTTGGGTCGTGGGTCAGCCATTTTGGGAATGGCGGTGGTGGTTGCTTGCAAATCACATGCGAGTACATGGGAGCATGCCACGACCAAGTGGCATAAAATTGGAGAGTCCGATATGGCCGGTTGGAGGAAAAAGACAGCAAGAAGTGGCTCACCAGAGGAAGTATAGAGCCCAGCTGACGGAGTTGCCTACCATGTTAGGCATCAGACCCCGGTACAGCGCAGATAGCCGGCCTTCATCGCGGACAATTTTGCGGAAAATTCGCATTGAATTGCCCCATTGCGACCGTGATTCGATGTCCACTAGGCAATTCCGTCAGCTTGGCGGCCGGCCGTGTGTAGTCTTAAAACTCTCCAAGCAAAATCGGCAATCGGTGGTGTAAGCATAAGCACTGCATGAAAGGACATTCAGGGGCAGATCTTGAACGAGTCGAAGAGAGAGAAAGCGCAATGAACCGTTCTCGGGCAAGCAAGCGCATGTGGAACCGATCATAACAATCGCTCACGAAGCATGTTCAGACTCTAGCGCTGCTCCAAGAGCGTCTTCAAGTACGTACGCTGCAGGCGAGTCTTCAGCACATCGAACGGGTGGACGGCAAGGGTGGCGACGATGCCGGCGGTGAAGCCGGCGACGGACTCGACCAGCGAGGGCGAGATGTTGGCATTGGAGGTTCGGCCATCGATGGGAGGCACGACCCGCGGCATGGCGCATGGCTGTGGGTTGGCACTCTCACGATGTCTGTCGTCACGGCTCGTGGCGGAGGAGCTACGGGCCGGTCGGGGACCACAACTACCCGCGGCGCTATCTGGGCTTGGCTGGTCGGCCAAGCAAGCGCCACGGCCCGGGGCGGTGCTAGGGTTCCGCCGGGGCTTGCAGGTAAGCGAGCCGTTTCTAGCGGTAACTTTCGCTTACTTTGGCTGCATCTTTCGCATGTAGGCCGGTATGCAGGTAGCGGCCAAGTCACGGCCATCTCTGGGTCGCTCGGCGAGCTTCCGGCATGTTCTTTTATTCCAAAAAGCTATCAATGAGAAAGCGGCAGAACTGAATCGCAACATGCATGAAGCTGCAAGGGTCATTAATGAGTCAGCATATGAAAGCGCCCAGCACGGTGCTCAGTGCTCAGGGAGCAGCGAAGTGGAGAACTGGACAAAATGCCACCTAAAAACGGGGCGCGTTCATTGGTGGATCAGCGTATGCATGCACGGCCACGCGCAGAATCTCTACACAGGTATGTACTCCGTACACATATGTACATACAACAGCACGTCCCGTCGCCATTTCCCAGTCGAGCGGCCTTACTTCCCCCTTTGCGCCTACGATGATCGCCGTCGTCCGGATACATACAACCTGCCGTCTTCGGCGCAAGCTCTCTCACCTCCGACCGCTCTCAGCCGGAGCGACTCGGGCTCGTGTGATGGGCCGGCGCTGGAGATTGGGCGGGCGGTCTCGGCAAATTTCCGGATCAACAGAACATTGGGCCGGCGACGGCACTCGGACCACCGAGAGCGTTGCGGTCGAGTCAACCGTGGGTCCACTGCGGATGGCTTGAGCCTCCTACGCCATTGCGGTGCCGCCGCGAGCTCGACGTCGTCGCGCGGACGAAAAGACGCTTCCATCAGTATGTACACACGTACGGAGCGCCGAGCGGTCGATTGCGACCCGTCGTCTGGGAATCGCGATGCACGTATGTATGAGAGCCTGAGCTTGGCTTAGCGAGCGCGCGAAGAGAGAGCGACAATCCCAAAATGACACTACACAATGGCGCGCCCCGATTGCAGGGCCTCGCGGTTGCCGAGATGAGAGATGGGAACAGGCACGTGGGGAGAGCCCGGAAACAGGCTTCTTCTCATCTCCGCCGACGCAAGAAGCTAAGAGCGCCGCGGCAAAGACCGCCCGGAAGGCTAATCACGTCGGAGCGAGGAGGAGTCGAGGGAAGGCGACGTCCCGAGGCTCCGCGCTCTTGTCAGGTCTCGCCGTCTGCGTCGTCCAGCGTCGGAGCAGCGACTGGGCACGGGGCCCGGCAAAAAGAGGGCGGCGGCAGCGGTCGAGGGGTCGGCCACCTCGCCGCCGTCGGTTGGCGGAGAGACGGCCCATGGCCTCGAGTGGCGCGGCTGCAGCCACCGCGCGATGCCGCCGGCGGCCGCCAAGTCGCGGAGCTTGTGCCTCCCACGGCCCCCGGAGCCACCCACACGATAAGGCGCTCTGGCCGCGCGCTGCCACCCACCCCGGCCTCTGCAGTCTCCACACGCCCGTCGTGCCTGCGTCTTTCTGAAACTGTATTTAAGCACCACCGGCCGGCCGACTCCTCCCGCCCGGCTCTCCATTGCATCGATTTCCAGGAGCATCCGGCGTCTCTGCAGTCCCTCGCGCAAGGCCGCATTCGATCAGGTACGTCCCCGGGCTTTTTCCTGCACAGTCGTCGCTGGAGCTGCTCTCCACTCCTTCTCGACCACCCATTGTCCGGCTTCGCTCCGCTCCACGCTCCGCCGATCTCGCCGATCTCCAAAGCTCACCGTTCTCTCCCTCTCTCTCCAGCCACCAGCTCTCCCCGCATCATCATAATATTTAATCCGACGGGAATTCTTACTCCGCGCGCATCGACAATGCTCTTCTCGACCGCGCTGCTCGTCGCCGCGTCCGCCTGGACCGGCCTCGTCGCCGCCCAGAACGACACCTCGGCGCCCGACGTCACAATTTCGCCGGATTCGGTGCCCATCACCACGCGCCAGAACTGGTGCCGTTCGCAGAAGGAGTCGTGCCCCGAGATCTGCGGAGGCATCGCCAACGAGAACGAGTGCGACCCGGTAAGCCCGCCCCGCAACCCTCGTTCAACGCGTCACGAGACGCCGTGTCACTTCCCCCGCCGACTGCCAAAGCCGCCTGCTAGAAGCCCTGTTTGATTCTCCGGGGCGACGTGGCGCGCCATCAAGCCAATTGGGCCGTCCGAATCGCGTCGAGAGCTAACCAAGGCACACGCACAGAACCAACTTACCTTCGTCTGCGAGTGCGCCGACGGCAGCAACCCCAACATCACCGACTTCGCCCAGACCCTCCCTTCGCTCATCTGCGACGAGTGGTTTGAGCAGTGCATCGACCAGAACACGGGCAATGCCCAAGGCCAGGAGGTGTGCATGTCGGTAGTGTGCGGCCAGCGCGACCCCGCCGACGTCGACGAGGGCGAGAGCTCCGCGACGGCGTCGGGGGCGGCCACCGCCACCGCCACGGCGTCGGCAAGCTCGTCGGCGACCGACGAAGCTGCTTCCACGACCGAGGCCGCTGCCTCCGCGACTTCGAGCGACGCCGCCGTCGCTCTCCACATCGCGCAGAACTACGGCTCCGGGGTCCTTGCGGCTGGTCTGTTTGCCCTCTTCGGCTTTGTCGCCTAAGGGGGCAATGTGGGACCCAAAACAATAAGGAACAAAGAAAAAAAAAAAAGTTTAATGGACCCGATAGATTGCGACGGGGGGAACGTTGAGGTGGCGATGGAGTCGTTGCGGGGAGGGGGCGAGGGGGCTGGGCATGGCGGGGATGGGCCTGGGCTGCGCGTGCCGCTAACGGGGTTATTGACTTAAACTCTTTTTTGACGAAGCTGTGCGCGTTTTTCAGCGATGTGACGATTTGGAGAGACGGGGGAAACCGGCACACAGACACGGGAGCGGCCTCTTTTAGTCTGCGCCTCTTGTTTTCGGCCAGCCATGCATTCGATAGCGATCATGAACCAATGAATACCACTCGGAGCTCTTCCTTTTTTTCGTTTTTACTCTTGCCAGTTTTAGACGTTTTGAAGCAGGCCGAGATCCCCGCCGTGAGCTGCGTCCCCGACCCACCGTTCCCCCAGTTGCCGCAATACAGGCTAGCAATGGCGCGCCTAACTGCCGGTCGAGCCGACGGCAAGCCGGCTCTCACGCGCACATGGCTGGTGATAGTTGCTCGGCGGTTGGAGCACGGAACCCTAGGGGCCTGCGAAAACGCGGACAGAGCAACCAGGCCGAGGCGATCGACCGGGCCCAGCTAGCCCAGGTCGTTTCCTAGTTGGGCAATCAGCTAACACTCCAGCGGGCGGCCCGCGGCCGTGCCACCCAGCCTCGCGCCACGGCAGGAAATCCGACGGCACGGCGCCTGGAGGCAGGCACCTAGTAGACACCAGCCTTCCCCATTTCCAGCGCTTCCTGTGCTGCTGCATCCTCTCCGCGCTAGAGGCAAGGCCGAGATGCAGCTGAGTTCGCGCTACCGTGCCGTGCAGGGGCTCGCGATGACGTCCGCTGAGCCGGGGCAGGCTCACCGCCGCGGCTACCCGCCGCGTCCGACGCCATTTCTCCGGCCCGTCCAGGCGCTCACCACCACAAGGTGCATCGCCGGGCATATCGTGAGCCTCCGTCGCAGTGTTGAGCTTCGTTCGTTGCGTGGGCTGGCCATTGAGCGCGCCACACGTCTACCCCGCTAGTTGCTCTCCTCCCCAGCCACTCGTTTGCTTGATTGGGCCACGCTCGCCCCGCCATCTGGAGCCCCCGCCATCGCCGCGCCCTCATCCCATCCCGCTCCGCCCCTGAAGACCCAAACACCCGTTCCCGAAACTCCAGAGCAACAACTTCGACCTCCCCGGCGCTGATCATGGCATCCTCAGCGTCCGAGCCTTCTCGGGCTGTTTATCTGCTGCCATTGACGGATGACGGGGCTCCGGACGTGCCCGGCAGATACATCTATCTCCCTCCGCCGTCCGAGCCCGCATACGTCGTGCGCTTCGCCATCGAGGGGACGAGCTCAATATGTCGGGAGGGTAGCTTGTGGGTGAACATACCCGCTGAGGGGAAGGAGTTCCGGCGAGACCAATACAGAGAATTCAAGTGTGTGCCTCAAAAAAAGAAAAAATAATAATGTTCTCGGAGCCGTGTTCGCCTCGCGCGCTTCGCCCCATTCTCTCTGACCAAACGCCCGATAGACTTGCCCCCGATTTCAATCGCACGATTGAGATAGACATACCCATCCACTGCGCCGGCGCCTTCGCCTTCTACACGACCTACACGCCATTGCCCAAGTTCTCGACCGAGTCGGTGCCGCCGTCCAAGCCCACCAAGACGCGCACGTTCTACATCGACGTCTGTCCGAACCTCACGCTCAGGGGCGCGCACCTCCCTCTCGACGCGCTGTCCATCTGCTCCCTCATCTCCAAGTTCATGGGCAAGTATCCGCGGGACTGGGATCAGCACCTGCGCGGCATCAGCGAGCGCGGGTACAACATGGTGCACTTCACGCCGCTGATGGTGCGCGGGGCGTCCAATTCGCCCTACAGCATCTACGATCAGCTGAACTTCGATCGGGGGTGCTTCCCGAACGGGGAGAAGGACCTCGCCGAGATGCTGTCCAAGATGGAGAACGATTACAAGCTGCTGGCGATGTCTGACATTGTGTGGAATCACACGGCGCACAACAGCAAGTGGCTCGAGCATCACCCCGAGGCTGGCTACAGCGTGCTCACCGCCCCTTGGCTGGAAAGCGCGCTTGAGCTGGAGGATGCCCTCTTGAAGTACAGCTCGGAACTTCGGGCGCTGGGGAAACCCACCACGATTAAAACGGTGGACGACCTGCTCGACGTGATGGACGGGATCAAGATTCAATGCATTGCTGCTATCAGGCTCTGGGAGTACTACATCCTCGACATTGACAAGACCAGCGAGACCATCGTGAGCGCTTGGGTGGCCGGCGACGTCACCATCCCTGACGGCGCCTTTGGCGCCGACTTGGGCATTGGCGGCCTGGACATCGTAAAGGAGTGGACTCAGAAAGAAAAGGTGGACTGGTTGCTTCAGCATGCACTCTCCGGTGGCGACCGCATGGGTGAGCGCTTCCGGCGATCGATCAAGAGCCAAGTTGGTGCCGCCTTGCTGAACGCCCTATTCGGTCGTTGCGGAAGCGAAGGTGCGCCGGATCCCAAGACGGCCTACGAAGCCGTGTACCGCTTCTTGGAGGAAGTGAACCTGCGTTTCTACCAAGAATACGACGCCGACGTGTCCATAATCATGGAACAGCTCTTCAACCGGATAAAGTACGTCCGCCTTGACGACCACGGACCGAAGCTTGGACCCATCACGAAACAGAACCCGCTCATCGAGGCGTACTTCACGCGATTGCCCGCCAACGACGTCACGAAACAGCATGATCCGCGGGCCTTGGCTCTAGCCAACAATGGATGGATATGGGCCGCGGACGCAATGAGAGATAATGCCGGCCCCGATTCTCGAGCCTACCTACGCCGCGAAGTCATCGTTTGGGGCGATTGCGTGAAGCTGCGCTACGGCAGTGGCCCCGAGGATAATCCCTTTCTGTGGGACTACATGGCCAAGTACACGCGTCTCCTGGCAAAGTACTTCTCGGGCTTCCGCATCGACAACTGCCACTCGACGCCCATCCATCTCGCCGAGTACATGCTGGACGAGGCTAGGAAAGTGCGGCCGAACCTCGCCGTCTTCGCGGAGCTCTTCACCGGGTCCGAGGAGATGGACTTTGTGTTTTGCGAGCGCCTCGGCATCAGCGCGCTCATCCGCGAGGCCATGCAAGCGTGGAGCACGCAGGAGCTCAGCAGGCTCGTCCACCGCCACGCCGGGCGCCCGATCGGCAGCTTCGACATTGACGCGGCCGTCAACGCTGACATTGCGGCGAAGGCTGCGGAGATCGGGATCGACCGGGAGGCCGCATCGACCCGGGAAGTCATTCGTCGGATCCGAAGGAGTCCGGTCCACGCGCTTTTCATGGACTGCACGCACGACAATGAAGTGCCGGCACAGAAGCGCGACGCTCGAGACACCCTTCCCAATGCGGCTTTAGTGTCTATGTGCGCTTGCGCGACGGGTAGCGTCATGGGCTATGACGAGATTTATCCGAGGCTTATCGAGCTAGTTCACGAGACGAGGCTTTACTCCTCGCCGTCGTCCACAGGTCAAGAAATCAAGACCCAGGCCGGCGAAGGAGGCATCGGTCCTATCAAGAAGCTGCTCAATCAGATACATGTTCTGATGGGTAAGGAACAGTACGATGAGACATTCATTCATCACGACAAGGAATACATCACCGTTCACCGCGTGCATCCTCAGACGCGACATGGCTATTTTGCACTGTGTCATACCGCGTTTCCCGGCTACGGCGATGGAAACGGCGGGTTTGGACCCACGCGTCTCCCCGGGACCAAGGCGAAGCTGATTGGAAGTTGGACTCTCACTGTGGACACCAAAAGCGATGTTGTCGCCTCTGTCGCAGGCGATAAAACCACTCTCAGAGGCCTCACTAGCGAGACCAAGGACGTCAAGGGAGTGTCGATCGAGCCCGATGGCGAGGACACGGTAATCAAAATCCCTGATCATTTTCCCCCTGGAAGCATCGCCCTCTTTGAGACCTGGATTCCAGGCGCAGAACATTCCGACGGTCTTGACCGATTTGTCACCAGCGGTGCGAGAGAAGCGTGCAAGGATCTCGGCCTCATCGATCTCAACTATCTCCTCTACCGCTGCGATCCCGAAGAAAGAGACGAGAGCAAAGGCAAGGATGGCGTTTACACAATCCCTGGATTCGGCACCCTCGTCTACGCCGGCCTTCAGGGATGGTGGAGCCCCCTCCGCAACATCATCAAGCACAATGACCTCGGGCACGCGATCTGCCAGCACCTCCGAGAGGGCCAGTGGGCACTCGACTATTGTATCGGCAGGCTCGAGCGTATCTCCTCCCAGGAGAGCAGCGCGGGGCTTGGGACCACGGCGGAGTGGCTGCGCGACAGGTGCGACGCCATCAGGAAGCTGCCCAGCTTTCTCCTGCCACGCTACTTCGCCATGACCATCCAGACGCTGTACATGGCCGCAATAGACCGCGGGATCGAGCTCATGAACGACAACGTGCGGAACGGGCAGGAATTTCTGCAGGAGCTCGCGATGGTGAGCTGTCAGGTGACGGGCTACATGAACAACGCATCCTTGTGGCCGGACAAGATGGTTCCGAGCCTTGCGGCTGGCTTGCCGCACTTCTCGTCCGACTGGGCCAGGTGCTGGGGGCGAGACATCTTCATCTCGCTGAGGGGTCTGTACCTTGGCACCGGCCGGTTCGCGGACGCGAAGGAGCACATCTTGGCGTTTGCGAGCGTCTTGAAGCACGGCATGATTCCGAACCTGCTGAGCAAAGGCGAGCTGCCGCGATACAACTCCAGAGACTCCATCTGGTTCTTCCTACAGAATATTCAGGATTACTGCACGCTGGTGCCGGATGGCACGTCGCTACTTCAGGAGTCAGTCCGAAGGCGGTTTTTGCCGTACGACGACACGTGGTTTCCGTGGGATGATCCGCGGGCATATTCCAAGTCGTCCACGATCGAGGATGTGATTCAAGAGGCGGTGCAGAGACACGCTACTGGGTTGTCGTTCCGCGAGTACAACGCCGGGCCCCAGTTGGACATGCAAATGAAGTGGGAGGGCTTTCAGATCGACGTCAACGTTGATTGGAAGACGGGAATCATCTTCGGCGGCAACCAATTCAATTGCGGGACGTGGATGGACAAGATGGGCGAGAGCGAGAAGGCGGCAAATAAGGGTGTTCCCGGCACACCGCGCGATGGCGCTGCCATCGAAATTACCGGCATACTGTACAGCACCCTGTGCTGGCTAGACAAAATGAACAAGGCGGGGAAATACAAGTACAACGGCGTGACCATGGGCGGCGACTCCAAGTCGGCCATCACGTTCGCCGACTGGGCGGCCAAGATCAAGGACAACTTCGAGCGGTGCTACTACGTGCCGCGCGACCCGGCGCACGACGCCGACTTCGACGTCAACTCGCCCATCGTCAACCGGCGCGGCATCTACAAGGACCTGTACCGCTCCGGCAAGGAGTACGAGGACTACCAGCTGCGGCCCAACTTCCCCATCGCCATGAGCGTGGCGCCGGGGCTCTTCACGCCGGCCAGGGCGCTGCAGGCGCTCGCGGCCGCGGACGCGGCGCTGCGGGGCCCGACGGGCATGGCGACGCTCGACCCGTCCGACCTCAACTACCGGCCCTACTACAACAACGCCGAGGACTCGGCCGACTTCCACACGGCCAAGGGGAGGAACTACCACCAGGGGCCCGAGTGGCTGTGGCCGACGGGCTTCTTCCTCCGCGCCTTCCTCCGCTTCGACCTCATGCGCCGCCGCACGCCGCAGGAGCGCCTCGAGAGCTACCAGCAGGTGACGAGGCGGTTGGCCGGTTGCAAGGCCGCCATCAGGGAGAGTCCGTGGGCGGGGCTGACGGAGCTGACGAATAAGGGGGGGCAGTTTTGCGCCGACTCGGTACGTCGTGTATATGATTTTTCTCTCTCTCTCTCTCTCTCTCTCTCTCTCTCTCTCTCTCTCTTCTTTTGCACAAGCTGGCTTTGCTAACTCGGATCCTTCCTGTTTTAAAAAGTCTCCAACGCAGTCGTGGTCGGCGAGCTGTTTGATCGACCTGTTCTTGGATGCGCAGCAGTTTGAGGACTCGGCGTGAGCTGATATCTGGGCAGAAAAGGGGGCTGTATTATATGGGTCCAGCGGTCAAGTTTCAGGTTAGGCAACTCAAGACAGGAATTATGTGGAAAGAGAAGAGGATAGACCCTACAAGTGCATGAGCTTGTTATAGAATAGTCGGCATGCCTAGAGGCGGATGTTGTTGGATTTCTTTCAGTACACGTATTAGTATTACAGCAAACAAGAACGTATGGACTTTGAATCTTGCAGCACTAAAACGGGGAGGGGTGGCTGAAATTCTAACCCCTTAAGGATGCGGGTATGGATGCTTCATAGGCTTTTATCGTGACGGCTACAATCCAACTTTGTGCGAGGTGAATTGGACAGCGGTGAAAATTTGAACTGTTGACCTTCAAAATTTTGTATTGACCTTGAAACGACGCAACCGCCATTGGTTCACCAGCCGTCGTCTAGCGAAGCGAGGGAGAAAAAAAGTGCCAAATTGAAAGAAAACGTCCAAGTGTCTCGACCATACACATCTGTCCAAGGTTGCTCGTAAGATCACTATGCCAACCAATCGAGTACAAGAAGCCCTGCCAATTTACAACGCGGACGAAGTCAAATCCTTCGGTGTCTCTGTCCTCCTCCCCTGCTTCCTCCGTCCATGTTGCCATGCACGTAACCCTCACTGACCATGGTGTAGCGTTGTAGCTCGGCTTTCGAACGTCTTTCGGCGTCAAAGGGGGCGCCAAGGTCGGTCGGCCGCTGAATGCTCGAGGTGTCTGGACCGGGAGGAAGTCGAGGACAAAGACGTTGTCTGCCCCCTTCGTACCTGGCACTTCCGGGGCCCCTCGAATCTAGCAGATAAGTGCGGGTTTTTCTTCGTCGTCGGTAAGTTGGAACTTCTCTCGAAGGCATTCCCAGCAAATTGGGTAATCGCTAGGGATAACAATGGTCTCGTCTCCCCGATTTGCACTTATGGTAGCGGCGGCGAGGCGTGCAATCCAATTTCCCCTATCCCGGAAGACAAATAAGGACGACGGCTTGTCAATGAATTCGTCCCAATTATCAACTGCCGTGGCCTCGAACCGAGTGGCGTCGGAAGGGGTACAATGTTCGCAAGGGTAAGCGGTTCTACCCAGATATATGTGAGGGGGCAACGCAGATAGTACGTCCAAATCGGCAACCCATTTGTCTCTGTCAAACACTGAAACAACCGCCTCCATGTAATACATTTCGGTGTCTCGGAATCCGTAGGTGTCTGTCGGGATCGCCGTCTTGAAGTCTGTGAAGGACAGATGTAACGAGGTTCCTTTGAAAGAATCCTCAAGTTTTCCATCGAATTTGCTATGGTTGATGACTTTCCAATCTGCTTGGTCAGGTCTCTTTCGCATCGGGTCCTCCGGAGCTATGAGCATGGCAATCCCAGCTTTGCCGATATTCCCCCTGATTCGGCGGATTGCTGAGTCGTCCACGTCTCTGAATTCTCCTGGGTCAAGAAGCAAAGAAGCTGTAAGGTATATCGAGTCCCCTGTTGCCATAGCCATAACGTCCATCAGACTTTCTGGGTGGACGTCTAAACATCCGGACTCCATTGATGCCAGTAATGCGAACATGTTCCATCTACTCATTGAAAATGGAGGTAATCTCTGCAACAGCATTTTCGTGAGATATTTGTTAGAGGAGTCGTTGTGTTTAAGCGCGCAGTTGTCTTTAAAGAGGCACCACTTGTCTCCAATTGGAGCCTGTTTTGGTGATTCCTCACCATTGGTATTCCACGTCCAATCACTTAAGCGTTTTGTTGCGGCCTGAAGCGAAATCGTGCAATTTCCAAGTCCTCGATAACTTCGCGCGATATTAAGCAATGCTCTCATAGAAGTGCGATAATCGCCGTTACTCAACGCGGCATCAAGTTGCGGCCTCCAAGCCTCCATTTGTTCGTCCCAGCACACCACCCCAGAAAGGACAGAAATAAATCGAACCGGAGATAATGCGTTGGAATCGATGGCCCACTGGACGTCGCTATAATGTGCAGACTCCGCATAGCGGACTAGGCATCGCTTTTCTTCTAGAAAACAATCATTCACAAGCAGGGCACAATGAGGTATGCTCCCTTCGCAGAAGTACCAGTCCTGGTTTGCGTTAGCCTGTTCAATCTCAGATTGGGCCGTATCAAGGTCGATAGAAGTTTGCTCGTGTGACTCCCCATGATCGACGCCAAAACCTGTTTTGACCGGACTTCCGTCGTGTGTCCTTTCTACAGAGTTCCGCGCTATCGGAAGGGCCGGGCAGTATTCAAATGGTTTTGTTTCCTGTACATGCTTAATACCCCAAGCAACTGAAGAGGAAAAAAGAAAGAGAAAAATAAGGCTTGTCGAATATTTACCTTAAAATCATGGAATGCGCTAGAACGACTTTCTACTAGTTTATACCTAATCCTCAAGCCCTCGGGATTCAAGCCTCTGGAACGTGCAAATCTAGCGGCTACCCTACGCATGAGGAGTATTCTCTCCTTAGGTCCTTTCAATACTGCAAGCAGGGTAGGTAGATGAGTTAGCCCGAAGAGGGGCGGTGGGCTGCTTAGCAGCTCCTTTCCTCTCCGTTGCCCAAGAGAGACAAGCCTCAACAACATATCTTGTTCGACCCCTGAGGACTTTTGGAGTGTGTCTGCAGTTTCTGCAATGAGCCTTATCCACGTATCGGAGCCGACGAGTTCTGGTAAAGGATGGCCATCTTCCGGATCCCTGGACATCAAATCAAGATCTTCCATGTCTGTAGAACCAGATGCTTGGCAAGAGGCTGGGCAGCCGGAAAGAAGTTTCCAAACGTCCGTAATCAGTTTGGCGTGCTGAACTAGTGTAGTCCCTTGGCGATCCCATCCACTAAGAAAGCTCCCTAGCGCTACCTGCAAAAACTGATCGACGGTGACTCATTCGGTATCTCCGCATAGTGACCTGGAAGAAATGGGTGGATGACCGTAGCTACGGTAGTGCGCAAGTGGAAGAGACCAGTACACTCCAACGTCCTCGTGAGACGGAGAATTCTGCAAGCCGACGGTGAGAATAGCCTCAGCAGGAACCAAAGAGTCCTTTTGTGCAATGTGTTTGCTGCCCATAACCTAGGAAATATTAGCACGATTTGCTGGGGTGACCAGAGCAAAGCATAGGATAGTACCGACATTCATGTCCGGGAAGAGGTGCCAACTTGCGAGACCTAACAAAAGGCTACCGTTGCGGACACTCTGTGGAATACCGGATACAATGTTCTCCATTGAAGTGAGCGCCAACTTCCATGCGTCCATGACACTCTTATATGTGTTCCCTTCATACCCAATGGGAATAGCAATGTTCTTGAGCACCAACATGAGTTGCTTCTACTGAAGACTCTTGGCTTCGTCGGCCGTGCGAAGCCATGCGCGAGCACTGTTGTCCCACTCACTCAGTTGCTCCCGTGAAACGGTGACCTGAGCTGCAGCGAGCGTTGGCAAGTGAAGTAGCTCCGCTGGATCCATGTTGGAAAGTTCTCTTTTCCTTTCTTCGACTAGTTCTGCCCAGATTGAAGTCGCTTCAGGGCCTGTCCACATCCGAGCCAGCATGCAGGCGAGTAGATGAACAGCTATCGATTCCTTCCCAGAAGTAGCAGCCGCCCAGATACTGGTGCCGTCCATGCCGACTTGATCGGCGAAAAGCCCTCCTAACCTGTTGGATGCCGGATTCGGCTCCGAGCCTTGCGCAATTTCTGACACCCGAGTGCCATAACGTTCAAACAGGTTTGGAGTCTTTGGCAGGATTTGTTCGAACAAAGCACCAAGCTTCCTGGCCGTGACATGACTGGAGCCACTTTCCGCCGAAGCCCGACGTCCCTGCGACAAAGCAGCACCAAGGCCGTGGAACTCTGGCGGTGCTTCTACCTAAGAAGTCGTCAGTCTGGTAAAGCAAACTTCATTTGATAGCATAGATGATCACCTTGACAAGCGAAAAGTCGAAATTCAAGTTGGCAAGAGCCACATTTGTCTCTTGGCTGCCCGATATTAGAGCCGCGACGATGCGGCTAACGGAAGACATATTCCATGGAGTGTTTCCTAGGCCCTCATGTCTAGTGGTGTGCCTGTGGAAGGGGCGTTGCGAAGTTCGAGTACAGTGGTGGGTAAGCCGGTCGGTAGGGGACGAGGAGATATATACACACCGACAGAGAATCGGCCAAGGCTGTTTGCGGTGCTGGTCGTGCATTTCGAGTTAGCCTATTAGCAGCTACACCGGAGAGCCAAGAAAGCAAAAACGCCTTGAGTCGGGGGCAACTGATAAGCTTCCTTCAGTGCAGGGCTGGAAGCCATGGCGATCAGCGCACCTAGAGCCCAGAGATCTAATGTTGCAGACAATAAAGACGTATACAGTTGCAGCGACTGCCTTGCAGATGAGTGGGAGTTGACAGCGTGGATCTAGGGTCGAGTCCTAGTGACTAGTATGTAGTGGTGAGTGAAGTGAGTGCCCCGCCTTTCGGCGGCTTCGGGCCTCGTCCAGGATTTTTTTTTTTGCTTCGGGATTTTACGCTCGTTTGTTCGACAACGGCGGGGCTCCTGAGCTGCTCTCTGCAATGTCTTCACCCACCCTCCACGAAGACGAAATCGACGACATCCTTTTTCTGGCTCGTACCAACGACTTCGCAGAGCTAGACGTATTTTTCTCAGAGTGCGCCCGCAAATATGCCTGCTCCAAGGGGGCCGTGCTCACTGGCGCTGTGGACGAGATGAGTGGGAACACGGCACTGCACTATGCGGCCGCCAATGGACACATGGGTAGTCATCTTATTGATGCATGGGTGAAAGCGCATTTCCGCTGATGCTCTCAACTTCCTTGCAGAGACCATAGAGTCCATACTATCCACGCTCGCCGCGGGCGCTTCCGCTGGCGGCTTCGACTCGCACGTCCACGCTGCGAGGCAAAGGGCCTTCATCAACCGCCCGAACGAAGCCGGAAACACCGCACTGCACTGGGCCTCGCTGAACGGACACATCAAGGCGGCGCAGAGGCTGGTCGCGGCGG
Source organism: Lineolata rhizophorae (assembly GCA_010093515.1). Classification (NCBI taxonomy): domain Eukaryota; kingdom Fungi; phylum Ascomycota; class Dothideomycetes; order Lineolatales; family Lineolataceae; genus Lineolata; species Lineolata rhizophorae. The sequence continues at coordinate 161,489 of MU001682.1, read as the reverse complement.
GCGCCGATGCCACGCTCAAGAACGCCGTGGGCCACGACGCCGTCTTCGAGGCGGAGCTCAACGGCAAGAGCGAGGTGGTCGGCTGGCTGCTGGCTCACGCGGCCGGGCTAGAACCGGGCGCCGGCGGAGCGGCCCAAGACAGCGAGGGCGACGCGCCGCAGGGGAACGGCGATGCGAACGGGGCGGAATCGAAGCAGGACGTGAAGGACCTGGAGTCCAAGGTCGCCGAGGTGGACCTGGGCAAGCAAGAGCGGGGCTGAATGCTCAAGGCCTCGCCGTCCCCGGGGAGATGCTTTGCGCCCTAGGGAGGCCGAGGCGACCCCTGTTCCCGTAGGAGAGACAGGACGGGACGTTGCGGGTTGTCGCGCCGAGGATCGTACGGCGGTGTCTGCTGGCCTTGGCCGCCACCAGCCCGTTGCCTCTTGATCCGGCGCTGGCTGGGAAACATCGTGAAGAGCGGGCTGGATGTCCGTTTGGCACTGGCCGCACGCAACGCCTTCATCCGCCCCGAACCACCTTCTACTTGCTTAGAAATTTAACGGGTAGTTCCGTCCGCGTGGGATACTAAAAATGGGGTTGAGTTTGCGGGGTTGATCTATAGTAACGTTGGCTTATGCCTGTGTGCACGCAAGTTTATGCTGTTTACGAGTCCAATCCAAACTCTGAACGGCAATATCAACTTGTTCGGGCTAGATGCTATGGGAGGCCTTCAGCAATGTAAAGCGAGTGATTCTCTCGAGAATTTGTTCGCGTTGTCCGAATTGAGTGGGTAGATTTCGAGGATAGTCCTCGCATGTGCCAGTAGCTTTTCGATATCCGGACATTTCCCTTCTTCCACGTACTATAGTCCCTCGGAGTCCTATATGTCACCGTGAAATAACGGCGGTTTGTCTGATTTCTTCAAACGCATTGGGCTTGTAATCGGACGGCGGTCATTCGCACACGGCGATGCTAGCGGCGGGGCAAGGAACAGGCAAGGCATGCGAGCGCGTTGGGGCGGCGCCCTGCCACTTTGCGGCTAGCGCAGTGCGCGGCGGGCCCCCGGGCTGCGGACTCCCGACTGGGCTGATTTCCCTGCTCCCGCGCTTCTTCCTGTATAAACCCGCCGGCCCGCGAATCTCCAGTCGCCTTCCGCCAGCCATTGTGCGCCCGCTCTTTTCCCGCCGACTCCGCTCCATCCTTACTTTCCTCCCGGCCGCCCTTCGCGCACGCTCTTTCTCATGGGCGCTCTCTCAGCTATCGCCGGGCCGCTCTTCGAGCGTGCCTCGACAACTACGCTGGTCGCGGCTGGGCTCGCGTCCTTCTTCGTCCTGGCCGTGGTCGTCAACGTCCTCAAGCAGCTCCTGTTCAAGAACCCCAATGAACCTCCCGTCGTCTTCCACTGGGTGCCAATCATCGGATCTACCATCACCTACGGCATCGACCCCTACGAATTCTTCTTCAGCTGCCGCCAAAAGGTCCGTGGCTCACGATCCCCGCGATTGAGCGCCACCCCGTTTGACTGACCGCTCTTTCCCAGTACGGCGATGTCTTTACCTTCATACTCCTCGGCAAGAAGACCACCGTATGCCTTGGCACCAAAGGCAATGACTTCATCCTCAACGCCAAACACAAGGACTTGAATGCGGAGGAGATCTACAGCCCCCTGACTACGCCCGTCTTCGGGAGTGATGTTGTCTACGACTGCCCCAACTCGAAGCTCATGGAGCAGAAGAAAGTATGCACCCGTTCACCCAGACTCTGTCACGGGCAATTGGGACGCTGACGGGTTCGGATGATAGTTCATGAAGTTTGGCCTCACATCTGACGCGCTGAAGTCCTACGTCCCCCTAATCGTGCAGGAGGTCGAAGACTTTGTTAAGCGCTCCAAGTACTTCAAGGGCAAGAAGGGAACCTTTGATGTCGTGCACGCCATGGCCGAACTCACCATTTACACTGCCTCGCGATCGCTGCAGGGCAAGGAAGTCCGTGACAGGTTCGACTCGTCGTTTGCGGATCTATATCACGACCTTGACATGGGCTTCTCGCCGATCAACTTCATGCTGCCGTGGGCGCCGTTGCCGCATAACCGCAAGCGCGACCACGCCCAACGCAAGATGGCAAGGCTGTACATGGACATCGTCCAGGCCCGGAAGGCCAGCGGCGCCGTCAAGGACTCTGAGGACATGATCTGGAACCTAATGTCGTGCAAGTACAAGGACGGTACGGCGGTGCCTGACAACGAGATTGCTCACATGATGATTGCGCTTCTCATGGCCGGCCAGCACTCGTCCTCGTCGACGATTTCGTGGATCGTTCTGCGCCTCGCCAGCCGTCCCGACATCACCGAGGAGCTGCTGCAGGAGCAAAAGGATGTTCTCGGCGCCGACCTGCCGCCGCTTGCCTACGAAGATCTCCACCGCCTCCAGCTACACTCGCAGGTGGTGCAGGAGACGCTGCGGATGCACGCGCCGATCCACTCCATCCTGCGCAAGGTGACGTCGCCCATGGCCATCGAGGGCACCCCTTACGTGATCCCGCCGCGGCGCGTCCTCATGTCCTCGCCCGGCGTCACCTCGCAGAGCCCGGAGCACTTCCCCAACCCGCTCAACTGGGACCCGCACCGCTGGGACGCTAGCGTCGCCGCCGGCTCCAAGGCCGACGACGCCGCCGACGAAGAGAAGATCGACTACGGGTACGGCCTCGTGTCCAAGGGCACCAACAGCCCGTACCTTCCTTTCGGCGCCGGACGGCATCGCTGCATCGGCGAGCAGTTCGCCTACGTCCAGCTGCGCACCGTCTTGGCCACCCTGGTGCGCGAGTTCAAGTTCCGGAACGTCGACGGCTCAAACAAGGTTGTGGGGACCGACTATTCGGTAAGTTGGGCTCTACGTGCAGTCACCCTTCTGTTAGATGTCAGGTGCTAACGAACGCCCTTTTCAAGTCGCTGTTCTCTCGCCCTCTTACGCCGTCTGTCGTTGAGTGGGAGAAGCGCGAGAAGTAGACTCAAGGTGTCGACGTGTAGAAGCTGTACAGTAATGCGGTGGAATGAGGCGTTGGAGATCCGTCGTGGCAGGATGCTTCGAAATTTTGCCCTATAATCTTTAATCCCACCGGAGTTTTGCTTAGATTGCAACTCGGGCTAAGTTGATAGCATTAGCACAGGAGTTTTCTCTTCGTCATGATCGCCTTACAGGGAACTCATTCGAATAACATTTATGATCTCTGCTGCGACGAACTTTTGTTCATTACAACCAGGACGGATGCCTGCCGGATTGAAGCTGGAGTAGGTACTGTACAGATGGAAAATCCAAAGAAATTATATGATCAGTAAAAATTAGGTCCAAGGAAACAAGATGAGATTAAATGCCAAAAATGAATCACGCGGGTATCAAATTCGTTTTAAAAGGCCGTCATTCTGCCTCAAAAAAAAAGAAAGAAGCAACCCTATCCCTCCGCTCAACGCGGAGACTGGGTCGACTGCGCAGCCTCGGGCGGCTGCACCCCTTGCTCTTTCGCCTTGACCTTCTGGCCCGGCGTCAGCCTCTTCCAGTGCTCGAGCTTCGCTTGGCCCTCGGCCGCCATGTCCTTCTGCAGGTGGGCGAGGACGCCGCGCTCCCTGGGCTCGCCGTTGGCCTCGAGGGCGTCGAGGGCCTCCTCGTCGCTGGAGCTGATGCTGCCGGTGGAGCTGCGCTGGGTGTAGATGATGGGGCGGCCCTCGCGGCGCTTGCGCTCGCGCTGCTCGCCCTTGAGCTTGTCCATGAGCGCGGCGTCCTTGAGGCAGTCGAGGGCGACGATCTTGAGGCCGGGCAGGTTGGCCTCGAGGAAGCGGCGCAGCTGCGGCAGCAGCGCGCCGCTCGGGCGGTACGTGCCGCTGTCGTTGTCGATGATGAGCTCGTAGCGCTCCGGGTCGCGGGGCGGGTCCTCGTCGGGGGGTCCGCCGCCGATGTCGTCGGGCGGGTGCGTCTGGTTGCGGCCGCCTTCCTCGGGGGGCCGCCGGTGCGGGTGCTTGAGCCGCCGGACGAGGAACTCGCCGCTGTAGGCGATGTACACGCTGACGTCGCTGTGCATCGTGTGCTTGCTGAGCATGTCGATGCCGAACTCTTTGCCCGTCTCGGTGAAGCGGAAGAGGGCGTCGAGCGTCAGCACGTAGGTGAAGATGCGGCCGCCGCGGTCGTGGTGCACGAGGTCGAGGAACTGCATCGTCAGCTCCTTGCACGGCGCATCGCACATGCCGTACACGGTGTTCCGGTCGAAGTTGTAGACGCGCGCGTGCTGGTGATGGAGAGCCTTGTTGAGTAGGATCCCGGCGATGCCCTTCCGGGTGAACATCCCTTTCACAAAGGGCTTGAATTCGACGTAGCGATGATACAGTTCTGAAGGAACAGGGCCTCGCAATTGAATCTGATTTGCTTGGAAACTATGAGAAGTAGTTAATTCGCCTGCGTCACGTGGCTGAAATGACAGAATCTTACTTGTACCGCTGAGCGGCCCTTCGGCCATTCGATTTGGCCTCGGTTTCGGAATCTTTGCTCCCTGTGATGCGGCCCAGCAAAGGTGAGTAGTGACGAGTCCACCAGTTGTGTCCAATAGTGTAAACCCTAGCGCCGCCCTCAGGATCCTCTGTGCGGCCAAGAAGTTCCATGCTAACGAACAGATACCCGTCGAGATGCCTTGCCTTGTTCAGGCATACGGCTATGATTCGAAGCAGGTACGCTCTCTTACTACCCATCCGCTTCTTGATCCGGTAGCGGTGGTTCTGGAGACCGGGCCATCCCTGCTCGAGATGGCCGACGTTGATGTGGGCATTTCCAAGGCGGTCATCATGGTCGGCTTGGTCCTCGTCGTAGACGCGCGCCTTGAGCTTGAAGCCGCTCGACGGCACGTTCGCGAGGATCCACTCGAAGTTCCATTCCGGGTCCACGCTATGCCGGACTGTGTGGGTGCGCATACGCAACGGCGGATCCTCCTTGTGCCTGGTGGGGAGCGCCGTGTAGATCTGGGCTTCTATAAAGGGATCAGATGACAAGGTGTTGAGGTCGGAAATGGGCAGGTTGATGGCGCGATGAAACGTTATCTTCACCGTCCATCCGGGCGGTATATAGGGCACCGGCGTCGGGTCGAAGCCGCCGGCAGGTTGCTTGGGCGCTTTGGGCTTCTTGTTCTGCGCCGCCGAGTTGCCGCCACTCTGGGCCCCGTTCTGAGGCGGCTTCTCACGGAGATGCGATTGGCCGTCCGCCTTAATCTCTGATGACGGCGGCTGAGCTTGGCGGGCGCCGGCAGCCATCGGGACTTGTCGCTCGGGCCGCGCAGGGCAAAGTTGGGAACGTGCTGGGGGTCAAGCCTGCTTGGAATCGTAACGCAAAACAAAGTCGCAGTTGCGAGCAGGTACTCGGTATGTTCAATTCAAAGCATTGCGATTGCGGCCATTGAAGGAGGGGCCCGGACGAGGACGATGCCACCGGCACGTGCTGCCAGCCGCGTAAGAAGGGCAAGAAAGTTGGACGGGCCCGGACTGGGTCCCGCGAGCTGGAGGCGAGCTGCTGCGCGTTCCCGCCACACCCTCCAGCCACCCGCGCCACTGCAGATCGCGACCAAGCTTTTGCGCCAAGCCTGCCCCCACGCTACACTACGTACTACATAGGTGGAGCCCCGGTCGCCCGACTGCATCTCTCCCCTGACAGCCCTCGGCCGTCGCGACAGGGAGAATCACAGAACCTGCCAAGGACGGGCTGCGAGGACGCATACTGGTCTAGCGCTTCGTAGATGCTTACGTGGAATTGCGGTCGGGGGAGCAGCCGATGCCAATTGCACCACGGTCAAGTCCCTCTGCGCGGCCCTGAAGAATTAGAGGAAAAACAACAAAGTGCGTTTCCGACCAAGCGTGCGCAATAGACCGCTTGCCCTTCCTAGCAAGCGGCCTTAAATAACTCTGTAGGTGGGTAAGTCGTGAGGTCTTCCGGCAGCCATCTAAGAGAATCCAACTCGTAGAGGATAGTCTTTATTTCATCTAACACTAGTGCAAGAAGGTAGACCAACCACCTTGTCGGACACCTTCAGCTCACTAGACAGAAGCGCCTGTCCGCCGTTGTTGGAATTAGGTGGGAGGCTTTGTGTTCCCATTGACCGCCTTCAGTTGATCCCAGCTGACATGGTCATCGTAAACGAGTGCATGCACCGTTAGAGCCTCTAGAACAATGAGAGAGGACGTGCTGCTCATGCATTGCCCAGCAATCTCCGCCTCCTTCGAGTCCATGAATTCGGATAACGGTGTTCGGCCCATGTTATCCTTGCTTGGCATTTGTGCCGACGCCAAAGATTGTGGGCTAGATTCTCCGCCCAACACTAGGAATCGGGACCTTTCTTTCACGGCGAGGTAATCCACGACGAGCCTCTTGAACTCTCTAGTGGATCTATGAGACGTTTGAGTGTTCAAACAAAATGATTCAATGTCAGAACAAGCAGCCAGGTGCTCCATTGGCACAGCCTGTGCGGATCTCCAATCGATGACCCCCGTCAGATTGAATTGGTCATCAAAGAGACAATTTTCGGAGTTGAGGTCGAGATGCGCCAAAGGAAACGGGCCATGAATTCTGTCACTCAGGACGAATCTAGGCGTGGCGGTGCTCAATATCCAACATGCGGTCCGCTTGTTGCGGTCCGTGGGCGCTTCCTGCATAGCATGTTTGTTCGCGGCTCCCCGGATGGCGTGGAAATATTCCAACGAAGTATTAAAAGGGTGCACCAACTCTCGATTTAGCGGCATCTGGATTACCTGCACCGGACGCCTACCGCTACGGCCGCACCAGAGACGCCCGATCCTGTCAAAAGCGAGGAACTGCAACTCGAACAAGACATCGGCCAATTGCCTTGCCACCTTATCTTGGAACCCCGCTGAGGTCTCAGAGCGCTCTATTTTGTGCAACGGGCGACCAGGAAGGTGCTCCATCAACATGTAACGCCGGCCGACTTTGCTCAGCCGCAAAGCGTCGAAATCGAAAACTGCGGGTACGGGGATCTCCGTGTGCTCCCTCACTACCTTCATTGTGGCGACCTCGCATTCAAACGCAGTTTTCTCCATCTGGCTTCTACTCGGATCCTCCCGTGCTCTTTGAATCCGCGCGATCCAGGAAACGTTGTCCATGAAGGCCACTTCCATGATGAGATAGTGACGGCCGATCTTGAATCGGCCCTTGTTGATATTGCAAGTGATGTTGGCATGCCTGGTGCCGTCAACTTTCGAACGTGCGATAATCGCCCGGGAGCAGAGGCATCCGAAATTCAACTCGGATAAAGTCTCTTCTAACGCGGTGCGAGTGTCTGAGCCGGTTCGAAAACTTTCGAGGCTTAACCACTCATTGCTCGGGGTTTCCATGGTTAAGGTATGACCGGTATTATGGGTTTGAAAAGTACTGTATATTAAACAACAATCTGGAGTAGAGCTGAGTAACTTGGCAACTTTCGGATGAAAATGAAGTCTTCGGGCTAGGTCTCGGAGTTCAACATAGAAAATCGTACGATGTGGGTAGGCGCAGTCAACGTCTAGGCAAGAGCAACGCTATAACCACATAAACAACGTAGCAGTCTCCGTCGTGATTGCTCTCTTAATACATAGTATTAATGGCGGCGTGTTTCAGTCAGTCCAACGAGTTAGTCTCTATTGCACCTGCCTTTGACTTAGGTGATTGGCAGCGAACCATGTCTACTACTGAATAGAACATAGACTCGAGGGTTTCATCCACTTCACTGGCAACAAAATAGGCACGATAATTTAGGTGGCACGGACAGGGAAAAGAAGAAAAGCATCTCTATTTTCAAGGCCGAATCACGTAGCCTCTCTTTGTATCATCAAGCAAATGTCTATCCGAAGGACACTCATCATACGCCTGACCATTGTCCCTCACACACGCACACACACACACACACACACAGAACGAAGAGTGCGCTAGGCTGACAGATTCCTCCCTCTCTAGCATGGTAGAACAAGGCAAAGCGCACTTTTCCCGCATAGACGGCAGAGACCGGGCTGAAAAGTCCCGGCCAAGAGAAGCATTGCCAAACCATTCATTAAACCGTGTAGCGGAAAAAGCTAGCATGGTCTCCCTTCTCGCGCTCGAGAGCCTTCTCTTCCGCAGTGTAGTCCTCCGGGCGCTTCTTGTAGAGGGCGTCCCGGCGAGCATTCTCGCGGCGCAGATAGATCGTCATGATGATGCACAGAATCGTGCTCATCGAGATGGTCGCGATGAGCGTGCCGTGGCCAGGGTAGAATTCTGGGGAATCCTTGGTCTGATACAGGAAACCCGCAATCGCACCTCCGAGATTACCAAAGCCAACGTGCATTGCGATGCCAACACCGCGCTTGACGGAACCGCCGATATTGTTGCCATTCCAAGCGACACCTTGAGGGACGTTCGGGTAGATTCCGGAAGTGGCGAAAAAGCATCCCGCATATTTGACTTGGGGATTGTCCGTAGAGATGAGCATTATAAGGCCAACGATACTATGGAACTTGTAAGCTGCGCGCAACGTTGACGCTGGAAGAGCACGGACTTACGCCACAAGATTGAAACCAATCATGTAGAGACCACGCTGCTTGTGCTTATCAGCAGAATAGCCGCCAGCAATGCAGAAGGCACAAGCGACGACGTAAGGGGGCACTGTCATCAACTGGGCCCTCTCGTTGGTGTAACCCAAGGTCTTTACAATCGTTGGCATGAAGAGAGAAATGGAGTACAGGGGAGTATAGATCCCGATGGTGATGACCATGTGCACCCAAATCTTCCAGTCACCAATGGCATGCCAGAAGTACTTGAGGTGAAACTCGTCCGCAAGAGAGCTGCGGTCGGCTTCGAGACGTCGCTGCACTTCGCGTCTATCCTCCTCGGAGAGAAACTTGGCGGTGTCGGGATAGTCATGCATGACAAACAACGCAACGATCGCTGTGCATGGTAAGAGTGTGCTATGCTGTAGAGCGGTGATCAAAGGGAATCGTACCGACGACGAAAGTCGCAACACCTTCAATGATGAAGATCCAGGACCAGCCGGCCTTTCCTCCAGCGCCATCCATCTCCATGATGGCACGAGCAAGAAGGCCGCCGAATGCGCCCGCTGCAGTCGCGGCAGAAAAGAAAATGGCCATCCGGAGGCCGCATTCATGGCGCCTGTACCACTGGGTGATACTGCAGGCGGTTAGTCATTGCACGCGCGAGCGGTGCTAGGCTCGTAACTCACTAGTAGGTAACACCAGGAAACAGACCACCTTCTGCGATACCGAGAGCGGCGCGAGAAACAAGAAGGCCTGCATAATTATGGACGAAACCCATGAAGGTGCAGCAGACGGCCCAGGCCACCATGATGGTCGGGATCCAAATCGACGGGCGAGTCTTCTTCATCATGAGGTTGGAAGGGATCTCGGCAGCAACATAGAAAGGAAAGAAGATTGACAAGGCAGTCTGGCAATCCCAGTCAGTCCAAGGTACTCAGGGAGTGGAAAGCATTTCTGCGGTGTTTACATTGTAGTCGAGGCCGCTCATGCCGAGGTCCTCTTCTAGTCCCGCAAGACGAGCATTCCCAATGTTGGAGCGGTCAAGGAAACTCAGCCTGTCGCACGGCAGGGTCAGCATGGAGTGGCACGACCGAAGTAATCAAGGACCGGGCAACGTACAGATAAAGGAGAGCAAGGAACGGGATCAAGACCACGTCGATCTTGCGGAGCAGGCGCCTCGTCGACTTCTCGTCGTACCCCACGGAGCCGGCATTGGCCTCGATGGTCTCGACCTGAAGGGCCGAGGACTTGACTTCTTCGGCGACGACGCCGCTGGAGGCGGCGGAGCCGTCTGCGTGGCCCATTGTGCGTCTCGAAGTGTCAGAGCCTAGCGGAAGGCAAGATGGCGTTGCTCGGTCGAGGTGGACGGCGAGAGCAACAGAGAGACCTCGGAGGGCAGGCGGGCGGCGGTGAAGGGGTTGGAAGGAGAGTCCGAGGCCCGGGGCCGGCGAAGAGGAAGGCGCGTTTATATGAGCGCTTGCCGCGCCGAGCAGGTGAAGCAAGCACGGGCGGCCTCTCTCGACATGGTCGGCTGCGCGCCTGCCCAGCAACACCCAGGGCGGGATGCCGCTACGGGCCTGCCAAGGCCCGCGAGAGCGCGCAAACATGCGGTCGTTTCCAAAAACACCCATGATGCCGCGCCGGATTAATGGATCTGTGCTGCCCCGGCCGGGCCCTGTTGTCGCTCAAGGCGGGGCCCCCAGTGTCTGCGGCCCTCGCGCTTGCTGGGCACGGCCGTGGCACCAGGGACCATCCAGCAGCTGAAGGGAGGTGAAGGCGGGAGCGCTGCCGCAAAGGGATGCATGCCGCGCCGCTCAAATGGAAGGGGAGCCGCCCGAGGGCTCGGACGGCCGCCCGCGCGCCGCAGGACGCCAATGCCCGCCGCGGCTGGTGATACGTCTCGGCCCTTTCTCCGGCCGGTGGTGGATCTCGCAGGTGGTTGGAACAGATGAGGGCGCGGAAGAAGGTCTTTCGTCGGCCGCGGCCGCGGCGACTAGAACCGTCTGAGCTAGCCACATCCTACATGTCTAGCATGGGGCCCTGTACTACATAGTAGTACGCAGCGGACCGGGGAACCTGATGCGCCAAGATCCTCCAGCCGCGCCCAGGACCGAGATCCAGCGTCGACTGAACGGCATGTACACCCACTGTTCTACAACAGGATTCCTGCGCACGTCCTCTTTAGCAAAGTCTACAATAGTACATACTTACATAGTGTCTGACCTAGCGTGGCCGAGCCGGTCTGCGCGCAAACCCTAGGCGGGGAAGTGAGCGGACCCGACCCGCTCTTCGGCCTTGCCGATCTGACGACTACGTAGTATGCATCACGAGCATCGAACGTTGTTGAGAAGCGAAAGGAAGCCTTGGCTGCTTGAGCCGGCTCCACTCTGATGGAAAACATGGAAACCGGATGCCGTTGGCCGCTCGGCGCCATGGCACGACCTCGTCTGAGTGGGCGTAACAATTCGGTCGGCGGTCTCCACGCCATGCCATGTGATTCGGCACGTTTGCACGGGGACGGCCGAAGTCGGGTGCATTTTTGGGGGAGGGGGGCGGGGCGGGGCGGGCTGGGCGTTCTTGAGGCAAATGATGCCGTGGTGCTTATCCTCTTGGCCTGTCCTTGGCCAAAGGTAATCCGCTCAGCATAAGTTGGTGCGTAATTATTTTTTGGCGTCCATGCAGCGGAGACGGCCACTGCTTCGTGACCAGGGCGCTTAAATCCAACTTTCAGGGGCTTTGGGGAGATCTAGGGCTGCAGCGATTTGATCTGGTGGAAGTGATGGGACTGGAAAGTATCGTGAGGATGGGTGTTGTCTACGCTGCTCCGGCCGGGATGCGGACCAGGCAGCGCGCTACTCGCGCACGACCGGGGATTGCGAGCTGAGCCATGCAAACCACCTCACCAACTGCCGCGTGCTTTCGCACCCAACTACCCATTTTAAGATGCCATACCGGCCTAGATTAGACCCGCCATGGGCCTAGCCCTCCCCAGAGACCCTATCCCCGCAAGCCTTGGGCCTCCGCCGTTATTGGGGGCTGCCGCTTGCCCAAGGTGCCACGAAACGCGGCGTTCGCTCTGCATTCCGGAAAACGCCACCAGCCTTGGCCGTTACGAGTGCTCCGCGACGAAAGACGAAAGAAAAAAGCTCCGCCCGCCCGGCATGGCACGCTTGAGAGACGGGAAGCCACGCGCGGCCACGAGCCGGCGGGCCCTGTTTTCCACGAGGCGGCTTGCAGAACGGCCTCGTGGAACGGCGCGGCAGCGCCAACTCTGAATAGTGGGCCGCCGGCTGGAGGTGCCAATCCTGGCGCGAACGTGCGGCTGCGGGGAAGCCCGGTCGACGTGTTGAGAGTGAGAAAAGCGGAGCGCTTCTTGCGAGGGTTCGTGAACAGGCGTCCTTGTCCCCAGACGCAGACGGGGACGAGGAGTTGGGTTCCAGTCGTGCGGTTCTCGAAACCTGGCGCGCCCAGCCCCAACTGGCCGGTCTCGCGGCCCGTGGTTCGACCCAGAAAAGGGCAGACGCGTGTGCGCTGACAAAGGGCCCGTCTGCAAGGCCCCTTTGTTGCGCATGTACTGTATCTGATCGCCAGGCCTCCCGTCGCTCTGTGGGAGCGAAGATCGAAGCGCGGGCTCGCAAAGTGCCTAGGCGCTTTCCACCGAGTATTTCAATCGCCGACTACTCCCATTTCTCTTTTTGCCGTGCGATTGTCGAGCCCGACATCTGGCCATTGGCATTGCCCGCCTCAGTAATACGTAGTAGTATACAACCGCTAAGCCGCCAAGGTACTGCTGTCCGTGCAGCCAGCAATCTCCAGCCGCTCGAAGGCCGTTCTCGTACATCGCCAAGCACCTCGTTCAGAGTGACCGACGCGTGCTCGACCAGATTCGGGCGCAGGCTTATCTACCTCGCGTATGGGACCCAGATTGAAGCCTTGTCCCCCGTCCACCCGCAGATATCGCAAGTCGAGTGCATGCTTCTGGCCACCGTATTGATCAAAGCCCATCATTACAGTGCTCGCTCTTACGAGTGCGAGGCATAGGATTTGTCATTTACCATCTGGCCCGCCACTGACCGTCTGAAAACGGTGGGATTGTGCCATCGATCACGCGAACCTCCTCGGGGACGGCAAGATCGCAACTGCCGATCCTGACAGTGTGGCTGCATCTTTGCTTTTTAGTCTTCTACAATTGGCTTCCACCACGTGCGCGACACGTTCAGGCACACGGAGGGCCCTTCGCCTCTCTCGTGGACTTTCAATAGTGCCTGGGCGCCCTCGGCGGTGTGCCCCTAGATTCAGAGCCAGTCGGAACGCAGCTTAGGTTTCTCTGCCTTCACATCCTCGGGTGCAGTCCTCCAATTGAATTCGCCAGCTCACTTTTCTAGTCTAGCAGATATCCTGGAGCTACGCTGTCGGGCTCCTGCGATCTCTGCTCTGCCCCTTACCCGTGGCTGGCCAAGGCCTCCACCTTTTCTCTGCCAACCCAGCCGCTTCTCCGTTACTTCTTGTCTCTCCCCACGAGATCAGGCTAAGAGGCCTAACCTGGTGCCACGGAAGCACGGACGAGCGGTTCGGTTGTCCAAGCGTCAGATTTATGCTCCGCTCATCCTGGAGAGCGATATTCCCCGCATTTTGACAGGAGCCCGTGGAGATGGTGGCGTGGAGCTCCCCGCAAAAGGAGCGGTTTAAGCCAGCCCTCCTATGTTTCTCGTGCCGTCTCACTTCGGCGAACTAAATTGGAACTTTCGGGATGTTTTCTCGAAATGTGTAAGCCCACTATACTCGCTCGAGTCTCGCCCAAGCAAGGGCGAACTTTTTGTTCAAACGTTAAGCGCCTCATATTTTCTGTTGTTTCCTTCGCATCCAGCTTCGCAATGCCCGCTCCATTGAAGCTTTCGGTAGCTAATTTCCTTTGATTCTTCAATGGTATCCTCAGTTGGAACCCCTAGTGAACAATCTATTTCAGCAACCACAATACCTGGCAGATCTTCTTGTTAGCTAAGGGATGTCAAGTCCTGTATTTGATTATTTCAGCATTCTTGTTGCCTAGCAACACCCGGCTATGAGAAACAAGGCTCTATCGTATTTCAGTTTTATGGCTGGTCATGGGCTATGCTTGTCCGACTGCCGTTGGTTCGTTCTAATTTCTCCTGGTTTGCGGCATTGCTTGTAGTTCTTACACTTCGCGGAATCCGTCGGTCATTAATATTCTGGGCGGCAAAGTGGCAGCGTCAAATTTTAGTCGTGAACGCATGATCGAGGCTAATTGAACCATTTCCGCACTTGCCTCACACTCGCGGACACATCATGGCGATAAATTCCTTGAGAAGGTATGTTCCTTTATTCGACGCTTCGGATCGCCGCCAAACCCGTTTAATGTCGGTAGTGACGGTACTCGCCTAGCGGATACAATGGAATGTTGACAGCTATGGGTGAAAACCTTGCTTTGTGTTCGCGGAGGAACGTAGAATATTTGCATCATTGTTCTTAAATACCACATAGCAAATATAGCAAAATATATGTCTGCTAGCACCCAGTGGGTGTTAAGCACGGCGACTGGGGCCATCTCATCTTCGTCTCACACGTTGACTGCACCGAGGCGTTGGTGATAGTTGGTCCCTTCACGATCGCCAAACATTTCAAGTAGAGTCGAACATTCTACTCTGCTGTCCATTCCCTCCACCCGCCAATAGATCGTCCTAGCGCCGGCCGCAATTTCTATTCTACGCTCTGGCGCTACGCAGCCATGCCCGCCATGACTCTTAAGCACAAGATCTCAGGCGTCCTGGCCACGCCCTCCTCGACCCGCGACCTCCCCTCCCGCCCCACCACGACTTCTCTCTTCCGCTCAGGCCGCACCTCCGCCGCATCCTCCAGCCGAACCGGAACCAGCACACCCTCCACCTCCTCAGAACGAGAGTCCTCGTCCTCCTCGTCGCCGCCGCCGCCGCCGCCCGACGGCCCCGTCGTCGCCGTCATCCTGCAGGCCTGGGACGCGCACGACTTTTCGAACTCGGTATCCGCCCTCGCCGCCTGGCTCAACGGCCGCTGGTACAAGACGGGCTACGCCGTGGACGCGGCGACGCTGCTGGGCATCCTGCGGGCGCACGGGCGGGGCGAGGGCGCGCGGCTGGGCGCCGCCAAGGGCGACGATGATGGCGGCTTGCGGGGTAAGTTTTACCGCGACAGGGAGAGGAGGTGGTCGGCGCGCGTTGTCGCGGCGGTGCTGTCGGCTTCGAGGCGCTAGCTAATGGATTGTTTGTAGGGCTTTTGTCTGGCGTGGGTTAGATGACGGTTCGGGGGTTTGCTCTAGGTAGGCCGCCGTGGAATAGAATGGGGACGGATTTGGTAGACCATTCTGTTTATGTTGTTCTCGATAATAGAGTTCTTTTGGGCGATCATATGATGCATAGTACTCCAAAGCATTAGCAAGAGAGCTAGTAGAGAGGTAGTGAACTAGCAGTATCATGACTGTGAATAATACTGTGATTTTGCGATCAGGCTGCTCTCTTCGTGCATGAATTGATAGCTAGAAAGCCTTCGTAAAGACAAGGAGCAAGAGAGGAATCACTGTAGATGTTATGGTCCAAGCCCCTGCCCGGGACGAATCACTTGAGAGTTGAACTGGGAGGCAAGGATGAACCGGAGCGGTAGACGGACGGCGGTCTAAGGATAATTGTAGTAAAGTACAATCTCAGTACCACCAAACACGAATGACGTCTGGGCAGCCGTTCATCCCGTCGTCATCCCCTCACACAAGACAAAAGCACGTAGTGACGTTCGAACATATGCATCTATATATTCATGGGTATTCCGATTTAGGGTTACTGTATACATTATTCCTTCGCCTAATTAATATTACCAGCGTAAAGTAGCCGCGAGGCATAGTAAGCTACAGAACACAAGAGAGAAAAGTGGGAAAAAGTACCGGCCTTAGCTTATGACAGCACCAATGGAAGCCGCACAAAAAGAAAACGAAACCGAAAGAGACACTGGGACCCAAGTCGCTGCCCTGTTCACTGAGGCAATTCGCACCAGCGCCATGGAACGCCCCTGTCCCGAGACGAATATGCAAGGTGCCCTCTAAGGAAAAAGTCGCCGCCAATTAGCCGCTAGCCATTGCTAAATCCCGGCCACCTCTTCCCAGTGAAGATGACCATAACTAAGTGGAGGGCTTTGAAGAACATAAAATATAAAAATCAAAGGCAGCCGAAATGGGCTTATCGGATAAAATGGACGAAACAAAAGAAAAATTATGCAACATCACCAGGCTTGATATCGTAGCTGGCGCCAAGCCTCAATGGTTAAGCCTGCACGTGATGTGCATTCCAAGTACAATAGGCATATCAATGCCTGAAGGGTACCTGGAGGTACCCATCATGGCCTCCAGAAACGCCAACCTTCCCTCGCAGGCCCGGCCACGTCGGAGGTAACGCCCACAAGCCGCTCGATCCCGTCGTTCCCCTGGGCATTCAGAAACTTCTCCTGGTCGATCTCCTCGCCGCCTTCCTCGCCAGAATGGTTGTGCAGGACGGCGGGCCAGAGCACGCCGACGCCGTCGCCGGCGAGCGTGGTCTCGAAGAGCTCGAAACCCTCGGCCTCGAGATTTCGCTCGAGGCTCTCCATGAGGCTCGGCGTTGACGGGTGCTTGACGGTCGGGGCCGAGCCATTGGACTTTGGAGGTGCGTCCGGATTTTCGGTGGCGGCCTCGAGCGACGCAACCTGACGGACGTCCGGCTTTAGAATGGTCATCGCACATCCTCCGCCACCCGCTCCCGTGAGTTTTGTCCAGCCGATACCGGCGTGGTCGATAAGGGCGCGAATTCGCTCGAGCTTCGGGTGAGATACTCCGAGGCTCACCAGTAGCCCGTGATTGATCGTGATAAGCTCTCCGAGCACCTTCAGCTGGCTCGGATTATCCTTGGAAAAGTCGGGCGAGTCTATCAAGCGATGCGCTGACTCGGTAACCTCATTTATGGCGTCGAGGAGCAGGTTAGTCACGACCGGGTGATCTTCCTTGAGGGCAGCCACCTTTGCGACTTCGATGGCTGTGCTCCGACTCTGCCGAGTGTTAACCAGCAAAAGAGGAAGCTCTGGAAACTGCCACAAAGAGGTAACTTTCGGAGGCTTGCGGTAGTCGATCCGCCTAAACAGAACGGCCTTGCCGCACGAAGAGACCGTGTTATCGACGCCCGAGGGATTCCCGTGAATGCACATCTCGGCAACAAAGGCCCACCGGTTGATGCGCTCGATCTGCAGAGCAGCTTCTTCGGAGGGTTGATCAGGGTGCGGCCCGCTCAGAGCTCGGATTTGCAGGAGTAGTGCAACCGACAAGCAAACCGCAATGCTCGCGCTGCTTCCCAAACCAGCACCGATCGGAATGGTGCTGCGCAACGTATAAACGCACGCAGGCCATTTCTGCGAGCCTAGGGAGAGGAACAGGTATAAGAACGCGGCGGCCGAGTTTTGATGCACCTTCCGGGCATGCTCTGGAAGGTGTGGGGAAACCTCGTGGACGTGCGGCTGCATGGCCTCGACCAGGTCCGGATCGAGGGACGTGACGAGATCATAGTAGAACCTCTTCTTCGGAGGCGCTGAGAAAGCTGCCCAAGGTAGATCGTCTATATTCCAGGTGTGGTCGAGCTCTATATCGGGGAAGCGTAGGGAGACGGTGCGATGAGACTTGGAGAGGAAGGAGACGTGAAGGTAGGACCGCAACGATATAGCAGCGGCGATGGCGGTCTAAAGGACGACTCGTCAGGCTTGAACTTTCTCTCTCTCTCAATTGTGAAGTCGAAGCGAGACGCGCGGTCGACTGCTGAAGGAAGAAGGGGCCGAACCTTGCCGTGCACGACAGCATGCTCGCCGAACACGATGACCTTGCCAGGCGCAGACACCATAAAGGCAGGCATCAGGGGGGTAGACATCCTGCGAGGGCTCATAGGGGAGAGATGGGCGAGCCCATTGTGCTGAGGGGGAGCTGCTCGGTCGGTATCTATGCGGCCGGCCCTGCAGCCGGAGCCGCTGTCAAAGCCATTGGCGGCGCCTTTGACGGCGCCGTTGGCGTGGCCATTGACGCCGTTGTTGGGGCTGTGGGACAAGCTGGCCATCGAGGCCTCGACGGACGGGAGCGCGGCAGCGGCGACGGCAACGGCAACGACGGCAACGTCTCGCAGGAGAAGAGATGGTTGCGGCGAAGAGGCGGAGGCATCACACTGGGCGGGAGGGCGGCATTTATTACGGACTTTTGCGCGCAAGGTGGTTGGTGCTCGCTGCTTGCAGAGCAGGGGCGGTGCCCAGTTGGGGCCGGGCCCAGCGCCCCAAATTGCCCGCAGCTGCAGCTGCCAGGCACGCCCGAGTGGCCCGGCCGCGGCCCCGCGCTACGGAGCACGGAGTGCTCCTCCGGACTCCCAACTGGTCGGCCCCATCTGTAGAACGTGTCGCGTCGTTGATTGATGCGCCGAAGAGAGCCGTCCGTAGCCACGGAGTACACTCTTGTGGCTCCGTACGCCGTGCCACTGCTCCGTCTTACTTACTGGTGGAGGCTGTGCCGAGCTGTTGCGCGCTCCGCAAAATCCTGTTCTGTGTCTGTTGATATGACCTGCAGCGACACTTGGGCATTTTTGGCAGCAGGCCGACGGGAGTCGCAGCTGCGGCTTCTTCCAGTATGTACGTAGTATGTACCACGTATGCAGCCTCCTGATAGGGTTGCTGGGATCGGGAATTCCGGTATACATACCTACGATGACGATCGCCGGTTGGATCAAGTCGCCTGGAACAGTAGTGACAAAGAAGGCGAAGAGTAAAATACGTACCGCTAATTTCCATATTAGCTCATCCAATTCATTGTAGGTTTCAACCAGGCTCCACCGAACAGGCATGGCTTGGCGCATCGTGTCCTCATTCCTCAGCCGGATGCGAACTCGGGTCGTTGCTTCTTAAGACGGCCCGGCCTAATACTTCCTTTCGAGCCACCACATTTTCTAGTTTGGACTACCGTAGTGAGGCCTACAAGTCTTCAGACAGCGTCGCTACTGTCCCCAGCGCAGCCTAAGTAGTCGGGCTTCGGGCTCAGCTCTCGACACTATGATCCAGGCATTTCTTCAGGTTCGTCACAGCGGTTTCTGTAGCTCCCAGCTCCTTTGTGCTCTCGAAAATGTGATTGCTTACACCTCACCAGCGCCTAGCCCGCTTTCTTGACCGTCCGTTCTTCCCCTGGAAACGTCTGATCGTCGGATTCTCCCTGTGCCAGTTCAGCTTCGAGAACTGGTTGCTCTACCGCCAGTATGGCGTCTTCAAAAGCACTGTCCGCCCGAAAGCTCTCGCCGATGTGATAACCCAAGAGACTTTCGACAAAAGCCAGGTACACACTACACGAGACACTTGGAAATTCTGCAAAGGAAGATGCTGACCCCGTTTGTTCAGGAATACAGCCGCGCAAAGGCAAGGTTCAGCTTCGTGTCCTCGTGCTTCAATGAGGTCAAAGGCTTGTTGGTCATCACTAGCGATCTCTATCCCAAAATATGGGCACTTTCCGGTCTCGTCGTGGCGCGTTTCCTGCCACTCCGCTTCAGCGGAGAGATCACTCAATCGCTCCTCTTTGTCTTTCTGTTCAATATTCTCGACACGCTACTGAGCCTGCCTTTCTCGTACTACCACCATTTCGTCCTCGAGGAGAAGTTTGGTTTCAACAAAATGACGCTCAAGCTATTTTTCACCGATCTCCTCAAGTCGCAAATGCTAGGCGTTGTCTTCGGCGTTCCTATTGGCAGCGCGGCGCTGGCTCTCATTCAGAAGACTGGCCAGTCGTTCTTCTACTACCTCTGGCTGTTTATGCTGGTCCTCCAGGTCACCGCTATCACTATCTATCCGATCCTCATCGTACCTTTGTTTAACAAGCTCGAGCCCCTGAAACCCGGTAGCCTCAAGGAAGCCGTCGAAGCGCTTGCAAGAAAACTCAAGTTCCCGTTGCACGAGCTTTACGTCATCGACGGGTCTCGTCGCTCGGCGCACAGCAACGCCTACTTTGCCGGAATGCCGTGGAAGAAGAAGATTGTCATCTACGACACCTTGCTGGAGAAGAGCAATGACCAAGAAGTAGAGGCGGTGCTGGCGCACGAGCTCGGGCATTGGTCGATGAGCCACACCACCAAAATCTTGCTCATCAGCCAGTTCCATCTTTTCTATATTTTTGCTTTGTTTAGCGTCTTCATTGATAACGGGAGTCTTTACCGCGATTTTGGGTTCACATCTGAAAGGCCTATCCTGATCGGGTTCCAACTTTTCACGGAAGTGCTTTCTCCCACCGACTCTGTAGTCAAGCTGCTCATGAACATGCTGACGAGAAAGTTCGAGTATGAAGCTGGTAAGTCTATTTTCCCCCTCACTCCTCGTGATATTAACTTCGGGCATCGCTAACCTCCGTGTAGATGCGTTCGCGAAGAAGCTTGGATACGGTGCCGAGTTGGCGCGGTCATTGATCAAGCTACAAGTTCAGAACTTGTCCAACATGGACGCCGACTGGATGTACAGCAGCTACCATTACTCTCATCCAAGTTTGACAGAGCGACTGAAAGCTATCGGCTGGAAGGGGGAGCAAGCCCCATTGAAAACCCAGGATTCTGACAAACCGATTAAAGCGGAAGATCGTGAACTCTAAGGGATGCACCTAGATAGGTTCGCATGTTAGGGACACGGCGAGCTGGAAAACTTTCTTGGAATTGTTCGTGCAAAAAGAATCGCTAGAATTCATCCCGTATACCATATACATCAACAGGGAAAGTATTTCAGGACTCTTTGGTTGAATGCACTCCAAATTCAGTGACGCCGGTAAATGCCCGAAGCCCTCCAGGTATGAAAACCCCACAGAATAGCTGCAGAAATAATTTGGTAGGCAGTGACACAGCCAACCCGCTATACTCTAGGGTATAATAAGCACAAGACTAGCCTAAAAACATGCTCAGAAGTCCACAGTACATCTCCCGAAACCACCAGAGCCCATTTTCTGTCAACCCTAATCCCACCCTCCACAGGAGGATGACGGACACCACCAAGCGCCTGGTCAACCAAGTTAGGTCGAACAGAGATCGAGTCCAAAGAGTAGCATGCCGTCGACGGCGCAAACAGTTTTGAAACGAATTGCTTGAACCCTACATTTACCACCACTCTCCATTACTCTCCATCCACTCTTTTCCGCTTCTTGCTCTCCTTGTCCTTTTTCTTCTTCTTCCTCTCCTTCCTCTCCTTCCTCTCCTTCCTCTCCTTCCTCTCCTTCCTCTCCTTCCTCTCCTTCCTCTCCTTCTCCTCCATCTCCTCCTTTTCCTTCTTTTCCTCCTTCGGCTTCGACCGCCTCTTCCCCTCCATCGTAGCCCCTCCTCCATCCGGCCTCGTCTCCACCACCTCCGGCACCACGCCCCCCTCATGCACGAAATTGCTCTCAGCATTCCCCGCCTCGTCCTCCACGTCCTCCGCCTCCGACCCTTGCTCGCGCCGATACTCGTCGTAGTCCTGCCAGCCCGGATCCGGCTCCTGCGCCTCCGCCGCAGCCTCGCCCTCATCTTCCCGCGTGCCTGCGCCCGCGCCCGCGCCCGCGCCAACCCGCGTCCCCGCATCGACGGCTTTGTTCCACCTGTCGTCCTCGTCCTCCGCGACCGGCTCCGGCTCCGGCTCCGGCGGTTCGACCCTCTCGCCGCAGATGCCGCGCGCGACGCGCTCGAGGTCGCGCAGGACGGATCCGGCGGCGGCGCCCACGGCGCCGCCGCCGCCGAGGGCGGTGAAGGCCGTGCCCGTCTGGATGCCGTGCGCTGTGATGCGGCAGTCCGGGTGGAAGCTGGGGTTCTTGGCCGCTTCGACCAGGTACGATATCACCGTGGCGGCGGCTTGCTCCGGGGGTATAGGGCGCGGCTTCGAGGGCGTTTTTATCGGCGGTTCGTAGTTGTATATGGGCATTGTGGACGAGGAATTCTTTTTTTTTTTGCGCCTTTTGCTTTTCCCCTTTTTCTTTCCTTTTGAGGTATTTCCTGAGAGAAGTTGAGCGGAATTGGCCGGGGAGCCTAAATCCTTGAATTTGTTGTGACCTTGGGAGTCAAAAAAGTTCTAGGTGCTCGGAGCTCTTCCAGTCGAGTGTACTCGCGTATTTTATTAGCGCGCTAAACTTACATTACCGAGGAAGATCACCGCTCAGACTCCGACCTTCCGTCCTTCCAATTCTCTCGACGGGATTTGAACTACAACACATAACGGAGCCTCGCGAATCTCTCTCACAAGCCATTGTAAAATCTGACGCCCCTACCTCCCAATGCGAGCAGCACCGCACGTCCTGCGCGCCGCCGCAGCCGCGCGCACCGCGGCACCGCTGTCGTCGCCCTTGCGCACCACCGCCCCCGGCCCACTAGCCTCGTCTGCATCCAGGCCCGCCCGACCTTCCACAGCCTGCGCTCTCCAAAGGCAAGTTGCCGCCAGGCCCCAAAGAATGTCTCGCAGCCGCAAGCAACTAACCGGCGCAGCCGCGCCCTCACCACCGTCCCGCTCCGGCGCCCCGCCGCCGCCGTCGCCGCCGCCGCGGCGCTTCCCTCAACCACCCTCCGCCGACAGCCGCAGCCACCATTGTCCTCCCTCCCAAGCCCCGCCTCCCCTCTCTCCACCCCCCAGGCGTCCACCGCCGCCGCCGCCGCTGCCGCCGCCGCCTCCACCGGCGCCGGCGGGCAACAGATCCGCCTGTACGGCCGCGGCCGCACCTTCAACCCGTCGCACCGGGTGCGCAAGCGGCGGCACGGGTTCCTGGCGCGGGCGCGGACCAAGGCGGGCCGCAAGATCTTGAACAGGCGGAAGACGCGGCGGGCGAGGTATTGGAGTCATTGAGGAGGAGGAGGGGGGGTAGGGGAGGGATCAGGGATGAGGGGGGAAGAGGGGGGAAGAGGGGGAAGGGGTGGGTAAAAGAAGGAGACGAAGAGGTGAAGAGGGAGGAAGGGAAGGGGGACCCTAAGATGAGGGAAAGGGGGTGGGGAACTGCATCGGTAGTTGTGGATGCGGTTGGTTGGAGTATTCACGCGTGGGAGAGGTGTCAATTGGTAGCTCTATTAGAAGTGACTATCTGCGAGATGTTGCACTTCTAGGGGTTCAAAGTGGTTATAGAGAGTGTTCGAACCGCAAATTTGCTTGGTTTCCCGAGGAAGGAAGCCTTATAGCCGCTGTACTGTTTAGACTAGAGTGTTCCTGCTCTGAGTCGGACCTCGTAAGACCGGATCCTCTGTACTATAGACGAAGAAACTGCAAGTTCTGTGAAAAATTCTCCAAGTTGTGGGTTGGGCACTATGGCATCAAGTTCGCAAGAGGACCAAGCACATTGGCTGGCGAGCACATTCACGTTAATATCTCCGTTCACGCCACTCTTTTAAGAATGATTACGTGGACAACGGGTTTTCAAGCCATTGCCCACCTCTATTGATTGAAAAGGATTACCACGAGGGAAGTGAAAACAGAACCTTCCTGACTCCCGAAAAGCCCGGACGCACAACAGAACAAATGAAGATTATATGACGCTCGCGAGCGCCGACCAGCCATTCCTTCAAACCTCGCGAGCGCTCAAAACGTTTTCATAGCACCAGGCTAAAAGAAGCGGAGATGCAGAAAGCAATGGGGAGAAGAGAGAAAGAAGAACAGAGCTCGTGTGAACAGAACTCATCCGCAAATGAGAATTTGGAAAACAACACGACTACGGCGTCGACACGTATACCGCGAATGCTCTACCACAACAGGAAACTCCAGCCCTCGAAAGACTTAGGACAAAGGCAAAGGAGCAAAGAAAAAAAAATAAGAAAAGAAAAGAGAAAACAAGGTAAAGACAAGGAATACTCCGGACATCAAGAAAAGGGCCCTCGGAAAGAGACGCAATTTACCCAAAGCCGGGGAAGAGGAACCCTAGCACGACAGACAACAGCGCAAGCCATTCACCGATCTATCTGCCACCGACAAGAGTACGCTCTAAACAGGAATCTAAACGGCTCGCACTCAATCGACAGACGCTACAAATCGACAGGGGATCCAGGGGAGCCAAAAGGAGAAAGAGAAACAATGTGTGCGTCGGTACAAACATTAAACGTCCCGAAAAAGCGCTCGCGAACATATTACTCGTTCGACACCCCAGGATACGGAATGTTACCCAGCACATTGTTTTGTGGTGGTTGCCGGGATAAACATTCAGTCTGGCGAAACGCAAGAAAGTGGGTACTAAAATGTATGACCAAAACGGGCGCATCCATTTTCAGGTTGCCCGCACGTAAGGATTCCACCTTCAGCTCCACCTCCACCCCCACCGAGACCGCACACACGGCTAACCTTTTCCTACTGTATCGAACACCCACGAACCCCTCCCACTTCCCCACAACCATACTCTTCTTCATCTTATATCTTGGTGCACCACCATTTAATACCACATCCTTTCTCCCAGAAGGCAACGCCTAGCCACACGATAATCGAGCGCAACATATCCGGACACCTCGCCGTGCACAATCAAAGCGCAAGTCATTCCCTGGGTATAATGAATAGCCTGAAAACCAGCCTCATAAACTCCATACTCTCGACTTCATGAGGTCGCCATTGCTTCGGTGCTGTTATGCCCATGCATCTGGAGCTGCGGCTGCTGTTGTTGCTGATGATGATGACGATGATGATGCTGCTGCTGCTGTTGCTGTTGCTGTTGCGCAATAACTTCTCGGGCATAGAACTCCACGAGCATCGTGCCATAGTCTTCCATTTCCTCCAGAGGGATGGATAGCCTGAAATCATTCAGCAGTAAGAACTGTAATTCTAAATGGTTGAGCTCAGCCAACGGCAAACCACCGACCTTTTTGTTGTGGTATTGTTAGCAATCCGAGGCACGCGCCTTTTTTTTTTCTTTTGAACAACTTAGAGACATACCTTCGCGTATCTTGAGTTCGTATAGAAGATGTCCGAAAAGAATTTACTCGCACAAGTAACGCCAGCAATCACCAGTCGGTGGATGTTGAAACTATCAACGACGAAAAAGTGGCTTAGATTATAAGGGTCAGGATCCATGGATAAGGGCGGTTCGATCGGGGGCGTTGAAGGGGCATGGTCCACTCCCTGCTGCTGGGAAGCTGCATCGGGCTGCTTTCCAAGAGATCCGGACGAGGGCGGGGTAACTGTGGAGGCATGAAGGTTTCCGCTCATCGGATTGCCACCATGCGCGTTCTCAGCACCCGGAACCGCGTGCACCGCCGACGAAATTGAGTTATGGCGGCTGCTCTCCTTGCTCTGAGCCGCGCCAGTACGCTCGAGGGATGCCTGGTGAGCCTGACGGAGGCTCTGCTGGCGAGTCGAGTTCACCCGCTCCGTCATCCGATCGAAGTACACTAGCAGACTGAGAAACACCTCATACGTGGTAGGACAATACTTGTGGATGCGACTCAGGTAGCTAAGAATGGAAATGGAAGGCACGTTCTTTCCGTGAAAAGCGAGCACCGATGTCGTCTGCTGGGGGAGGTTCGATGTGCCCTCGGGCGGCGGGATGTGTCGGTGCAGGTGCTCATGCTGACGATCGTTTGTTGTCGTGATCTTTGTGAGAAGGCCCGCAACCATTTCCATGATATCGGTGACGGGCATCTCGCTGATTTCGTACTGCGGGCCCACGTCATCATGGTCAGGGTCGCGTCGGGCTCGACGGGAGGCCGACGACCGCGCCGCGGACGAGAAGGGCCCGTTGGAGTCGGTCGCAAACGACTGGATGTGACTAAGAGACTGCACTTTAATCCGCGTGGGAGAAGGTGGCGCGTGCGAAGCAGTAGAATGAACGGACCGAGCAGGGGACGCTTGGGCGGAAGATCTCGACGACGGTGCCGTGCGCTGGTGAGGAAAGCCAGCTCGAGAAGTCGACGAAGGCGTGGCGGACGCCGCGATGGACTGGGCCGCGGTACGGGGACTGCGGCCCTGTTGGGGCGTCGATCTCGCGGAGTGGCGGCCGTGAGTTGGCCGGTCGGCCGCGTGCCCGGCCGGCTGCTGCGGCCGGGCGCTCGCGGAGTGCGCGCCGGGCGGGATAGGCCTCTGAGGCAGCGCCGTCGTCGGCGCGGCGTCGGTCATGGGCGTGTCGACGACGTGCTGGGGCTGCTGCAAGGCGGCCGGGTCCGCCGCCGCCGCCGCCGCCGCCGCCGTCGCCACGTCCCCCGCAACGTGCGGACGCGACGGCATCGACCTCTGTTGAACGGGCGCCGCGGAGGACTCGGGCGGCTGGTGATGCGCGTTCGCACCGAACATGGCGTGGGGAAAGCTGTGGTGCACCACGTCGCTAATCACGATCGATCCCATGCCAACAGCTTATCGCCACGGGGAGCAAGCGGACGGGAAGGCGGGAGAACCCTGCGGGCGCGCGGAAAAAAAGGCGGTGTGTCAGCGGCAGAGGAGGGCGGGCGGCGAGCAGCAGGGCCCGGCGACGGGGCGATAAGTGCGGGGAGCGGCGACGGGGAGGGAGAGGAGAGGGGAGAGGGAGAGGAGAGAGGTGAGGCTCTGGAGGGATGGAGGCAGGGCTGCGGGCGATGGGCGGGCTTACGCAGCTGTGAGATTGGCCGGGGGTGAGGTCACCGTGGGGGGTGCGGCGCGACTGAGCGTGACGGGGGTGGAAGGACGGGCGAGCAGCGGCGCGGCGGACGGCCGCAAGACGCAAGCACGAAGGGCGGCGGCAGGCAGCAAACGCGTCCGACAGCCGGGCGGAACGGCGGAGGGAGAGCGAGCGATGAGGAGGAGAGGAGCGGCGGAGGGCGGAAAAGGTAGGAGGCTCACGGGAGGAGACGGCGACGAACTGGGGGTGGTGGAGTGGTTGGATGATAACGAGAGGACGGCGGCGGCGCGGGCGGTGTGGGCAGCGCGCGGCCGGGCTGGCGGGGCGAGGGGCGACGAGGGCCGGCTCCCGCAGGGCGGCGCCGCGCGGTAGCCAAAGCGAATTGGACAGCGCGCGACCTGGCAGCGGCGGCGGCGCGGCGGCAACGGCGGCGGCAGCAGCGCGACGGCGGGCAATGCGCAGAGAGGCAGAGGGCGACGGGCGTTGTTGGAGGGGCGTGGCCGGGCGCAGGCAGGCCTAGGGATATCGTCGGGCGCGGCCGCGGGCGCGGGAGGAGGCGAGGGCCATGGCGTGGGCCTTGGGCCGCGTGGCCGTGCCCGCGGGCCCCCGGCTCCCGCGGCAAGCCCCCAGCCCTGGCAGCCAGCGCGATGCCCGTTACCTAATCTCTGCAGGCGCCAGCGTCCTACGCATGTATTTCGTGACGCCTTTTCTTTTTTTGACTTTCTTGGTTTTTCTTGCCGTGTGCCGTGCATGCGTGGCCAATTGGAGCGTCGCCGCCGCCTGTGCCACTCAGCCGCCTTTCTCGACAGTCTCCATCCCCACGCTTGAATTCCCAGGCCGGTACGCTGTTTGACCAGCCGGTAGCTCGTGGGAACTGCCTCGCTCCCGGCGATTACACTTCAATTCTATGCTTTGCACAATCGCAGCCTAAAATAGAGGCACGTAAATCCCCGTGAGACCAAAGGGGCTCGGTCAAATTGGCGTCTATTGATGTCTAGCTCGCACCGCACCCGATGCGCCCACCCCGATAACATCCCAACGTCACATCTCCCAGCTCCCAGCTCCCGCCATCCTACGCCCGCGCCGTCCCGGGGCCTGTGTAGCCATTGTCCGGGAGGTACAGGTGCCTCTGCGCTCCGTCCGCCGTGAGCACCACCATGCGGATCACGCCGCCCGAGCTGCCGTCCCACTTGATGGCCTCCCTCAGCGCCCCCTTGACGAAGTCGACGCCCTCCTGCTCCGTCATGTTCTCCCTCCAGTTCGCGTCGCAATAGCCGTAAATGTATGTGGACCCGGACCCGCCAATTGCATAGGCCTGCTTGTGGAGAGAACCGCCGAGAGGAATCGAGTACACCTGGCCGCCGTGGCGCTGGTCGTATCCGGCGATGATGATGCCCGCACTAGGCCCGGGAGTTAGCAGGAGAAGCATGTTTGCGCACAGGACCGGGCACTCCCGTACCTCAGCTGGTCCTTGTGGTCGTAGCAGAGATCCTGGAAGATGGCCGCCGCCGTTTGGGTCATGGGCGCCTCCTCGTTGACGATGCCGTACATGCCTAGGTAGTATTGGACGATGTCGGCGATGGCCTGCGTGTCCGCCGCGGAGCCTGACCGGCAGCACCAGATCGTGTCGTGGACTTGAGTGAGCTTGTCTGTGACCCTGTTGGCAATGTACGCGCCCGTGGTCGTCCTGCTGTCGGCTCCTAATATGACTCCGTCGCGGAAGTTTATCGCCATGCTATGCCGGGTCAACGAAGGGTCCGCGAGACCGGCAAGAGATACAGGCTGCATCAGGAGCCATTTCCGCAGCGGAAAGAAGCTAGGAGGGCGACTTACATCGAAGTACCCAAACTAGGAGCGCAGTCAGCGAGAAGTCGCAAAACAACAGCAGCTGGTGGGGAACACGTACTTCACCTCGCCATTCTTGAGGTGGTTCATGTCGACGTGGATCCCATCTGGAGCTGAAGGTAAGCTTCCGCATCGGCAGGGCAAGGGCATAGCGGCGGGCAGACTGACCCTCCCTTAGCATTCCCAGATGCGACTCCATCTTGTCGAGCGCTTAGGCTGAAGAAGCGCCGCGACAGGGCTAGGGCGCGGAGAGTAGACGGCGCAACAAAGTCCGACGCGGTTGAGCAGGTCTCGACACACTCGTCCGAGGACGTTGGGGCGGGCGGCGTTGGGCAGATGGGGAGGGCGGGTACAGCAGGCACCGGGAGGTGTACGTGCCAGGGCCAGGCGCAAGCTGGAGCGCTCCTGCGCAGTGCAGAATCCCGACGTAGTAAGCAAGGTGGCCCAAGCTCCCGGGCATTTCGACCGGCCGGGCACTCGTGGCACGTGACTGCGTGCGGACCCAGGGCCAGCATCCACCGGGCCTTTCCTCTTGAATGCCATTATACAGCTCGGCTCCGTCGCTACGGATCACTCTACGGCCAGGCAACGGTTCGGCTGGGAAGACTATTGGTCGCTGAATATCGGTCGCTGAATATTGGTCGCTGAATATTGAACACGGGCCCGCAGTCGGCGCCATTCAAAAAGGACACATGCGCACTCCGTGAGGAACTAAACGTCCTCTGCTATTGCATAGGAGACGCGGGCCGGACATCAAGCTCCCATTGACTTACGCTGGACATGGGCGCAATCCGTGCGTGATTACACGGCGGACAGGATACATACGTAGTATGCGCTGCCCAGGCACGCGGGCGGCAGCCGTGAGATCTGCCCGGCCTGGCGCTTGAACGCCAGCCCCTCAAAACGCTTCTCCGACCCGGCGTGCCCACCGCGACGTCCTAACACCCGCATCCCCCAAATCAATCCTATGCGGCCACGTATAGCCCTCCTCCGCAATGCCATCGCAATAACCCGGCCCGCCTCACGGTCCACGAACAATCCGGGGGTCCCCAGAATCGTTTCGAGCGCCCGCTCCCGTTGGTCGCATGAGTGTCTTGCATGCTGCCTCCCTCGCGTCGGTCGCGCCTGGATAATCTACCCGCTTCATCTGCCACCGCCGCCATCGCGGCCCTGCGCGCGCGTGCTTCGTCCCAGATCTACGCCCGCGCCGGCGAAGTCGCGGCGAGCCCCACAGCGACCCACACCCGTGTTTATATACCGTAGTCTCTCTCGGCCCGTCTCTTGGGCGCCTCCCTCCTCTCGCCATGGCCGAGATGCTCGCCAACATGATATCCTATCTGCGCGTACCGGTGCTGGCGTCGTCCGGCATCGCGGCCGTGCTGAGCGGGCTGCTCTACTTCAAGCAAAAGTAGGCCTAGGGATGCGCGCCTCCCCCCCCCCGGTCCTCACCGCCGAAAAGTTGCTAATTGGGCCTCCGCGCCTCTCCCCCTTCGTAGTGAACTCATCTACCCGCGCAACCTCCCCATGGGCGCCCGCACCGAAGTCCCTCGCCCTCCCGCCTACGGCATCCAAGACTTCGAGGAGCTCATGATACCGACGCCGGACGGCGAGTCGCTCTCTGCCTTCTTCATCCGCCCCGCGAACCGCGCGCGTGCCCGGCCCGTCACCATTCTCATGTTCCACGGCAACGCCGGGAACATCGGATACCGGCTGCCGATTGCTCGCATCCTGTCCGACGAGATTCGCTGCAACGTTCTGATGCTGCAGTATCGGGGGTACGGTCTCAGCACGGGCACGCCCAACGAAAAGGGGTTGACGATCGATGCCCAAACCGGACTGGACTACATCCGGCAGCGCGCCGAACTAAGGGGAACGAAGATTGTGTTGTACGGACAGAGCCTCGGGGGAGCCGTTAGTATCGGACTTGCGGCAAGGAATCAGGAGAAGGGTGACATCGCCGGCCTGATGTTGGAGAACACGTTTATGAGTATAAGGAAACTCATCCCGAGGTTTGTGGCGACAGCGATAGCCATACGTTCGCGGTGAATGCTGATCAATGCAGCGCGTTTCCACCTGCCCGGTACCTCGCACCCCTATGCCATCAAATATGGCCGAGTGAAGAGTTCATGCCGCAGATTGACGGCATACCAGTCCTTTTCCTCAGCGGGCTGCAGGATGAAATTGTGCCGTATGTTACTCCTCCCCTGTTCGGCAACCATGGTCTGTCCAGTATTCGTACTCACGTATTCACCTTGTTCAGTCCTTCGCACATGAAGCAATTGTACAGGATATGCCACTCGGAGCCGAAGATATGGAGGGACTTTAAGGATGGTACACATAACGACACCGTGGCGCAACCGCTCTACTTTAATCACATCGACGATTTTATCCGGGAGCATGTCTTGAAGCGGCCGACGCGCATGCGAGAGAAGGATTGAATTTCCAGAATTGGAAGTAGCTACTGTGTGCTGCCGATCCTTTCAAGCCAAGCATTTCCTGGGGCCTGCCACTCCGTCATGCGCAAAATCGTGCGGCCAGCCTTTTCACCCTTAGAGGACCCGAGTCCGCGCTCGAGGTCGACCCGGGAATTATTAAGGGCTCTTCCTCGCTCGATTCCTTAGCCGCCGGCTATTTCTAGACCTGAATTTCGGGTCGAGCTTTCTCTACATGAGCTTCCACACGAATCCGCTCTCTGCGCTTGGTTCGCTGAGCAGTGGTAATCATCTTATTCTAGGGACCCACTAACATTCCTACAAGCACACGTACCGGTTTTTCTGGGTCTCACCGCCGGCCGAAAGCCTCTGGCGGCTTATAGCGTACTAAGCATACACTTCTGTGTAATTATGGTATATTTCAACATACGTTTTTCTAGGACTTATTCCAAACGAAATGCCAGATTTCTTCCTAAACCCATCTTTTAGAGAAGAGTGGAAGCTGAAGATGTTAGTAAAGAGCTTTCGGTCGTACGGGTTCAAGATAGCTTGGTTAATGGAATTTGATTTTTGAACTGTCACTGAACGATATCCAGCTTGCACATTGACACGATTCTATCAATGGTTTCCGCATGAATCACGCATCACCCACAGAATTTCTACCGAATTCAACTTAGCCGCTTTGCGCCAGCTATCTTTCGTCGGAACCTTTAAGAATATTCCTAATTATTCTAAGCTCCAAAATACATACGATTTCTGACATATTTCTTGTTCGTAATCAACCAGACGGCCCGCTAAGAGGCCTCGAATAGGCCAGGTATCCAGTGTGCAAGACATCGTGCATGCATGATGCAGGACAACTAGGGCTGTGGTATAACGTCTTCGAACTAAAGAATTGCTTTTGTTAGCTTGGTACCAGTTTAAACTTGCCATACTGGCGGTCAACCAATTACGTAGGTCCCTCCGCGAACTGGTGGTGTCGCCTCATTGCTGAAGTTCTGTTGGACATTAATATGTATTCGAGAACACACTTCGCCTCTGCTCCACACCACTCACTTCTAGGGCCAAAATTCCCGATGGTTCTCCCCAACTTCCGGCACCCCACAATCCCAAAGCCGTGCAATGATACCCGTAACTGATCCCCTGGCAAGTGCCGTGGAAACTTCGGGTTTAACCAGTACTCTTGTCCGCGGAAGCACAAGTTCTGGCATTTGCCACTAGCGCAGAAGAATGAAAAAGGGCATCCGTTCTTAGTGGGGCCAGTTACCAATCCACCAAACTAGTATCTAAGTACCTGGATTGGTACCTTCACTCCGCACTAGTCGGAGCTGCTCGGCGCGGCTCCTCCTCGGGAGAATACTAGCTCGCCCAATCGAACTCAACAACAAAATTTATCCACTATGTACGTCGCCACTTCAAAATGAGCGCTTGAACGATGATAAATCCCCAGCGGAGAATATGCTCGTTCGGAGCGTCGGCCGGAGTTTATCGACGATTGAGATAATTTCGTAATCGAGGGAAAAAAGACAAAGGAAGTGAAATACTGCATGACTAGCTTTAGCGCATCCTCTCCCCTATCCGAATGTAGCGGGCAGCCAGACTTTCCGCGGCCGAATCCACGACCTAGAACGTAAGGACTGGAATATACGCTGCATGGCTACCTTTGGGCAAAGTATATTCGGATACCGAGGTAGGTACCTTACTGTAGAATCGGGAACTAAAGTAGGTCGTGCAGGTGATGGACATCCCCCTATGTACGTAGTATAACAGGGGGAGGGGCTCATATTGCTTCACCGCGCATAATGCTGGTAAGCGTCCCAACAGGCCGGTTCTGGGGAGCAAAGAAGCCGCGGTAGCTTGGAACCTAAAGCACTTCTACACCGGTCTGCGAAACCACATCTTAGCCACCTGGGCATGTACAAAAGAGTTTCGGCCCGGGCCCCCTTGGACCCAAGTTTAAGCTTAAGCGAAGCCACGCGAACGTTGTTAGTACCGCCGCGCACTTCCCATTTTGACCGGAACTAGTTCGCTAGTCTCATACGAAGCTGGCTGTCTAGGTACTCGAACAGTACAGATAGCCTGAGCCTACTACGTTAAATTATGAGGTTGGTCGAGAACCGAATGGAAGCAGCGGCGAAAGTGGGTTCCTGGTGGGGCGAGAAGGAGTTCAATGGTTTGAGAGACCCCGTTTTTGTTAATGCCTAGCGCTTGTTCTAGAAGGGTGATGTCTGCTAGCGTGAATATCTGAACTTCTAGGGGCTTTGCTCAACATCATACATGCCATAGGGGCGAACGGGGATGTAACAGATCTCCCCACGTGGCCTAAGATGGCTACAATAATGGTGTATGCTTTACCACGTCTTAGTCTAGGGGATATAGAGTAGTGGTCGATAAACTTAGAAACTCATTAAAGCAGGGTATCATTCATGCTATGAACTCCGAGCGGGCGAGCGTATCTCCACGCTAATAGGGACCTCCTGCCAAGTAACGTGTGATTCGTCAAGCGTGGAGTTTTGCATCAAATAACCCTGTCACTTGAAAGTATTGGATCCTTCCTCACCTGGAATGGACTCCTAAGCTACGGATTTCGCCCAGCTGCTGCGGCATGCCGCATGCGTGGCTGCAAGTCTCCCGACTAGCTATGAAGATCTCAACCGCACGGCCAGTGATGTGGCTGCATACAGACTTTCGGCGAAGGATATTGGTCGAATGAGAATTAGGGCGGCATGGTGTGAGAATAGAGATGGTATAGCTCGGGATCACTCAGGGTCATGGACAAATGAGGTAAGGTCTTGGCGGCACTGTTGACGGAGAGCGGAGCTTCTTGTGATCTATTGGGCGTATTTTACATGTACGTTGTCCTGACCTGCATTTGCCGGAGGCGACGTCAAACCGGGTTGAACATTTCGCCACATCCATTCTGCAGCTGATAATTGGGCGATTGTCGTCTTGCAGTCAGGCGCTTTGTTTTAGGATTAACCTGGGTAGCCTACAGAACGGCATAACCCCAGGAGCTATCAGGCTTGGGGCAATCGACGATTACAATTTGAACAAGGACGATGAATCGACGAATCATACCTACACGGGGAAATCGATGGGTACCCCTCGCCCGATGGAAGTCGCGATTGAGTGAAATCGTAGCAGCAATGCACACGTGAGTTGCTATATTTACCAGTTGAGTGGATCCGAGGGACCGACGATCTGCTGGAACATTCAGTCGGCGATCCGAGCTAGCGGCCAATTCCGCACGCCACACCTCAGTACCAATGTCCAGGGGATCGAGGTCTGGCTCAGATTGGCGACGGTGCACCGCCACACTTTTGATCTCCTGTTTGATCATGGGTTCGGAATTTATTTGTAGGAGCTAGCTCCAACCGACGTCTCCAGCTCTGTTCTCGAGGTGGATTCGGGCGCCGTCTAGCCGCCAAATGCGTCAACTGCATATTATCTGATGCCCTTCCCTGCAACGGCATAAACGTTTAGTGGTGGCTGATCACGATAATTAAGTTTTGGGGGAAGGATCAGCGTGCGGAGAGTCAAAGGGATGGGCGCAGCTACATTTGCGGAGTGCTGCAAGGAACAGCCCCGGAGGATCCGGCGCGACAGGAGCAAAGCAAAACGGAGAGATAGGCGTCGCCGAGGGTCAACCGAGCGGCATACGAGGAGGACACGGAGCCGTCTCCACATCGTTCAGGGCGTTCGAGCGGATGCGCGTGGCTCGTGGTACGACAAACATGCTTCGTCAAGGTGAGGCGGGACAGTGCGGAAGATGTGGCGTCGGATCGGAGGGAGGTAATGTGGCGGGCGACAATCGGGCCTCACCGAAGCAGCGTCCCCTTTGCGCAAAGATCGACGAGGAGAAAAGCAGCGGCTATCAGCTGATGGAGACGAAGGCGCTCTAATTTGCTGGACGAAAGAGGTTCATTTGTAATGACCTAGGCCACGGCGCGGTGGGGCGTGGACGGCGAGCATTTTGCAGAGACAAGGAGAAAGGCTTGGCGGGCGTTGGCCAACGGAGAGGGCTCGGCGCGGCTTTGCCACAGCACGGCCCCCCGGTTTGGGGAGGGACGCCTTGGCCGTTGGCTGCGGTTGCGCGAGTGCGGAGGCCGGAGCGCTAGGATCTGCGACGATCCCGCATGAAACGGGATGGGATTGTCGGGGCGGGGCAAATTCTAGATCAGCGGCGGCCAAGCGACGGGATGCTCGGCCACGGTTCGTGCAGCTGCCCGGCCCCGGCAGCGGAGAATGGCCCGCCGCCGCCACATGGCGCAGGACGCCCGCGCCCGCGTCCCCCAGAGCGCGCGAGGGGACCGTCATGGCTCAATGCCCGCGACCCTTGGCTCCGGGCGCGTTCTGCCGCCGTCCCTTCGGCCCACCGCGCCTGCTTTGCTGTGGGCGCGTCCGGCGCCGACGTGTCGATTGCGCAGGCGGCGCGTCGGCGTTTTGGGAAGGGAGCGACGCGCCGATGACGTCGAGGGCGGCGAGCGGCTCGTCGGCTGTTGCCGCGAGGCGCGCAGCCAGCGATTGACGGGCCCCTACTGAGACTATGCCATCGCAAGCCCGACAATTCGCCTTGCCGGGCCGGGGCCGAGCGGCCACCTGCCCAGGCCCCGGCCGGGCGGCCGTGCGGCGGGCCTGGCCAG
Organism: Lineolata rhizophorae; assembly: GCA_010093515.1. Lineage (NCBI taxonomy): Eukaryota > Fungi > Ascomycota > Dothideomycetes > Lineolatales > Lineolataceae > Lineolata > Lineolata rhizophorae. Next base: position 126,473 of record MU001682.1, on the reverse strand, counting down.
GGGCCAGGGTGGGGCGGGCGCTCGTGGCGCAACTCGCTTGCGGCTTGCGGGCCTGGTTGGCGTTACAACCTCACCACGGCCCGGCGGCCAATCCCATCCTGCCCGCCGGGCTGGATCCCGCCCAGGCGCAGGCAGCGCCGCCGCCGTTGGTCACCCTCTCCGAGCTTGCCGGGCCCGTCGCGGCGGCTTTTGGGCGCCCGCGGCCAGGTCGCTGATGGGGGTTGCGCGGGCACGGCGCCGCAGGGTCCCTAGGTACCGGCGACTACCACGGGCTGCCCGCCGCCGGTGGCCGCGCTGCAGCTCCGAGAAGGGCAACTGCAACTGCCGCCTTTGCCGTCGCTCGTTGGCTGGCGCCTGCCCGCCGGCGCCGTTGCACGCCTTCGTCCACGGCCGCGGCGCTGCTCACCAAACAACCCCCCCACCCCCCCCACCAACCCCCTCTCCCCGAGGCCGCGCCCACAGCCCCTTCCCGGCAAGCCCCTCGAGCAGCAGCAACCGTCGTTCCCTTCCGCAAAGGGGGGGCCCGGCGCCCAAGACGGACCACGATGCTGCGAGCTTTCCGGAACCGTACCCGGCCAATGGCGCCGCATCCACCGGTCCTGGGTCTGCCCTGTCCGCCGGCATCTCCCCTCCCCCCCACCCCCCTCTCCCCCACACCGGCCCTCCCTCGAATAGCCAGGGCTGGCCACAGGTGGGTAGAGTGACCCGCCGCAGCGCCCTCACCTCACCACTCGTTTGCCCGCCATGTTAAAGTTCCTCTCGTCCCGGTGCCGGTGCTGGCACCAGACGTTGGCCCGTTGGCAACAAGCGGCCTCGTCTGTGCATTTGTGCGTTAGGTCCCAGCCTCTTTTTTGCTGTCGCTGCTTTGCTGTGCGCCTGCCGGCTCTGCCAAATGTCGATATAAGGCAGGCTCGTTCGTTCTCGGGTTGTTTCTGCGTTCTGGTGATATTCGGAGACCGCTGCTCTTTTTTTCCCGTCCTCCTGCTCACCCTTCGCCTGATCGTCCGTCTCCCCCTTCCCTCCTCCCCCTCCCTCCCCCGTCTTGTCGACTCCCCCGCTCGGGGCCTGTCAACCGTAGCGTGTCACGTTGAACGGCGCCCTCGTGCTCCCCGGCTGCGAGCGTTCGCCCGAGTGACGGCCCGGGCGTGCCTGGGTCCACACAGTCCTGTCCCCATAGCGTGGGTGGTCCTCGGCACTCAACCTAGCGACCCTTGAAGGCTCGACCTAGCACTCGCCACACTCAAGCCCGCACAGCCCTTTGCCCTCCTTCGCCGGGCCCCTGCGGCCTATTGTTGTTGTATTTGAAGCTGGCCCTCGCGACTCCGTCCCGCTCGGCTCTGCCCTACGACGATCATTTCGCCCCCGTGTGGCTCAGCTGCTTCCGTTCGTCGCAACCCGCCCGGGCTAAGCTCTGCAAGTCGTGGATTAAGACTTCGGCCCACGATTCGGCCAGGCCCAATCACCGGCGGGACCGCACTGCCCGCTGGAGGCAATTGAGGCATCGACCTGCTCTTCTTACCCTACCGAGCGAGCCCTACGCCGCCGTGCTCACCTACGGTTCGTGGCCACCGCCAAGCGAAGCCTCCTGCGCCGTCACCTCATCTTTGCTCGCACTGTCGGTATCCCAGTGCCGGCCTAACTTCATTCCTGCACGGCTCGCCGCCTGGTTGTCGGTTTTGGCAATCGTCAGGAGTCCGTTTGCTGCCACGTCAGTGGCCCAACCGAGTCTGATCTGCCCGGTCCGCCTCAAGCGAGCCGTCATTGTGCGAGTCGCCGCCTGTTCGTCCCAAGGTACGACGGAAAAGTCGCACCGTTCCAGCGGTTAGGCCCTTTCCCGTCCCGATTTTATTTTAAGCTTCCTCAGTCTTGACCCTACTGGATCCCTTGATTGGTTCGCCCTGTGCTACTCCTGAAGCCCGCGTCCGTCTCGGGAACTGAGCGATCCGGACTTGCCACAGGAGTCCTCGCTTTGGATATAGCATCAGCCAGGTAAGCGCTCCGCTGAGCTCGTGTGCCCCGGGCATGTCGTTCTTTCGTGTTTTGGATTCAGCCAAAAAAGCTTCGCTCGTTGAAAATGGGCTAACATGGCCTATGTGTGGGTGCAGCATTGGGTTGCGTTGCCGGTCATTTTGGAGGAGAGACCCATGGGTGAACTCCCGCCAGACTCCAACTTCATGCCTGCGGATCCCGCGAGAGCTGGTCTCTCGCAGGACCCCTCGCAACAGTCGCTCGTAAAGGAAACGCAAGCGCCAGTGCCCGGTTCACCGGCTCCAGTCGATGCGCGAGGTGCTGGAGGCAATGCACCCTTCTATTCTCAGTACCACTCAGTCCCGCACCCTCACCCTCCTCCAGGTCGCGACCCTTCTCGATTTCCAGTTCCAACCTCTCAGGCTGGGTACCACCCAACTTTGAACCAAGATGGCCCGTCTTCAGCGTTCAACATGGGTGCTGTGGCGGGTGCGCTTCCGGAGTATCAGTCTGGCACACCTGCTCAATCCCATCTCCACGGACCTCACCAACAACACCACGGTCACGGCCAGCGTATGGTCACAGGCGCATCGACTCCAGCCGTCGTCTATCAGTTGCAGCAGAATCTGCAATACCCAGGCCAGTCGACGCAAGGGTACGGCAACCAACCTGCGCACTTCGGGCCTGGCTTCGCTCAAAGCCAGTACCATCAAGGCCAGCCTCAATATCTTCCCACCCAAAGTCCGTCGCATGGTTCATTCGCTCAGTTCAACCCGGGTCAACAACGCCCAGCGGGCATTCACCCAGTCCAGGGGCCATATTCAGGCTACGCGCAACAACCACCGCAATATCTCTACTATCCGCCTCCGTACGGACCCGGTCAGCCGTCTCCCCACGCTCTCCCTGCGCAACCGCAGCATCAGCAGCAGCAGCAGCAGCAGCAGCAGCAACAGCAGCATCAGCATCAGCAGCATCAGCAGCAAGGCTCGTACGGACGGCGACAGAGCTTTCCATCGAGCCAGGTACCGGGACAGGTCCAAGGCGACGCCAGGATGATGACAGGGAACATTGGTCAGTATGCCGGTATGGGTCAACCAGATTATGGCGCTTCGGGGTATGTCGCAAGCGGTGGGAATCCTCGTAAGCATTTTCAAGCATATACGATCGATTAGAGAAGATATTTGGGGTGCTAATATGGCGGAATTTTTGCAGATGTACCCCGTCCACCTTCCGAAGCAAGCATTGGTTCAGTTCCTCGAGGACCGCCACGAAAGCCGAAGCAAAGTGGTCACGCACTCTGGGTCGGTAATCTTCCTCCGGGTACGAACGTCGCCGACCTGAAGGACCATTTTTCTCGTGATGCCACAAAGGACATTGAAAGCTTATTCTTGATCTCCAAGAGCAACTGTGCGTTTGTGAACTACAGAACCGAAGAGTCGTGCACGGCTGCGATGCATCGGTTCCACGACTCGCGGTTCCAGGGGGTCAGATTGGTCTGTCGCCTGCGTCGCAGTTCGGCCGCCGCTGCAGGAGTACCAACGGGGCCCTCCTCAATGTCTACCCCGAGAGCAGCGAGCGCTTCTCCTCAACGTTCCCCTATAGTCGCGTCTGGCGACGAGCAACAGGAAGACGAACCCGCCAAGAATCAACCAGACGACCCAGTTACCGCCGCGACGCCGCTCGAATCCTCAGCAAGTGGTTCTTCCAAGGTTCCTGAAAAGTTCTTCGTTGTAAAGAGCCTCACCCTCCAAGACCTAGAGCTGAGTGTACGAAATGGTATATGGGCGACACAGGCTCACAACGAAGAGGCTCTAAACAAGGCATTTGAGGTATGTTACGAGATCTTATTTCCGGACGAGACTTGAGAGGTGTTGACTGTGCGGTCGCAGACTGCCGATAATGTGTACCTTATTTTCTCCGCGAACAAGTCCGGCGAGTACTTTGGCTACGCAAGAATGTCGTCACCTATCAACGAAGACGCTGCCGAAATAATTCGCACAATTCCGGTTTCTGAGAGTACCGACGCACCCGACGCGCCCAAGTCCATTCCTACGCCCGCAACGGAATTTGCCCCTAAAGGGAGGATTATCGACGACTCTGCCCGAGGCACGATCTTTTGGGAGGCTGATCTCTCCGACGACGAGTCTGACGACAACGTGGAAAGGAAGGCTGGCGACGATAGCCCTTCGCAGGGCGCCGAGGTGGACCCCTCGGTCACGACTCAAACTTGGGGGAAGCCCTTCAAGATCGAATGGATCTCGACTACTAGACTCCCGTTCTACCGTACCAGGGGTCTACGGAATCCCTGGAATGCTAACAGGGAGGTGAAAATTGCTCGAGATGGGACGGAACTAGAGACAACGGTGGGAAGACGTCTCATTCAGATGTTTCACCGTCTTGTCCCACCAAACACTGCACCTCCTGGTGGCATGCCCGCGATGCATATGGGCGCCGGCCCATCCATGCGCCCTTACTAACTTTATCACGAACTTGCTCGAAATGATGTTGTAGCGAGCAAATTGCTTCCACTACCGTCGCTAACTTTGGATAGGGCGAGTGACAACACCTAGTTCCCTTCGTTTGTGGCAGAGCAGGATACCTTTGCCCTAAGTTTGTACTTTTCTTGTCATGAAGCAACGATCGGACGTTCCTTTGACGCCCATTAGGAACGATTTGGCGGCCTAAGTTTATGCCTATGTTCTTTCACTTAATTCTATGCATAATTAGCCTCTTGGAAGGATTTTGTCTTGTGGATAGAATGATCCGATCTCTCTAGCCATTAATGGTCCATTGTAGTTCTATCTGAGATTTGGTTCGGGCATGGGTGGGGTGGCCATCATTCCTGAATGTGCTTAGGCGATCGAATTAATCACCTCTTATTCTTCTCCTTCCGACTTCCCCGTACAATCTTGCTTCTTTCTGGAGGCGAATAGTGCATCGAGTCGAAGGAAAGTCCGTGCAAGTTCGTAAATGACTGGGATGGCCAGATGGCTTGCACCTCCTTGTGCGCCATTCCTTAGCTCAGGCCCCTTTCCATCAAGGACAGCATCCAAGTTTACCATAAAAACCTGCGAGTGGCTATGTTAGGCCGCATTAGTCGCCGCCACACTCGGGTTGAATTATAGGGAGACAAAATTCCACTGGATGGCGACGTAACAAGATACACTTTCGAGGCCGCTCCGACATCGCCCTTTGTAAACCAGCCTTCTTTCTTTTAATTCTTTTTTTTTCGTCCTTTCTGTCTTCCCGCCTTTGATTCAAAGCATCATCAGGCAAGAAGCAGCACCAGCCACAGATAGAGGCAAGGCTGATCAGAGCGTCCGAACGGGTGGTTGGTGGGCGGAGGCGGCCAGGTTTTCAAGTTTTATTGACTTTGTTATCATGCAGGCCGGCTGACTGCTGAAGCTCTAGCGGGAAAAGGAACTAGCCGGAACGGCCATCACTACCCACCGGTGGTCTTGCCTAGCCCGAATGAGTACAGGCGCAATCCTGTCGATTCGTCCGGAACCCGCAGCTTGGCGACGAATGCAACAGCGTCAACTGTCCAGTCGGGTGCATTGTCCCTAACGTTTTGGGCGGCATTGGCAGTTGTGGCGCATTGGAAGAGTATGGAAGAGCACATGTGCCGTGCCCGGGCGGGCGGTGGCTTTTCGCCAGCGCGTCGCTCCGCCCGGCGGACGCACGAGTGCGCGCATTGCTTTTCCCGGCGGCGAGCGCATGCCATTGACTGCTCCAACGCCCGTCCCAAGCGTCAGGCACGCGAACGGGAAGCCCTCAGAGACGGTGAGAACACTCCTTTTCTCCCGGACTCGGGGGGCGCCGGACTCGACGGAGACGTCGCAGGCAGCACAGCGGAAAGACGGGGAAGGACTCGAGCGCTGCAGCGCAGACTTCCAGACCGCCCGGCGGCCGCGCCACCAAGGGGGGCCGGGGGCGACGGGGCCCACCACGCTGCGCCGGGGGGATCCCCGCCGGGCGGCGGCTGCCGGGGGTGGGGTGGGTGGAGGGAAGGGCCGCTAACGAAGGGAAAGCACTGACCCTTTTTTTTTTTCCCCTCTCGGCCCCCGTAATCCGGTTCTTGAGCTGCCAGACCGCAATTTTCGAGATTCCCATGGGCGAAACTCGAGCGGAGTTTCCCCCTCCGCTGCTCGGGCCGCTCGTCTTGCTTCGCCTGGAAGCAGGGGGCTCCCTGTCTCGCGAAACGACCGGAAGCCTTCCCGGCGGCGACGGAACGGAATACATTTCCTATTGCCAAGTTGTGCTTAGGTGCTCCGTAGCTGCCCGCCCGCCAGCCGTCCTTTTTCGCCTGGAAAATATTGCGACTTCCGTCCTTCTTTCACGCCCGAAGGTTCCTATTAATAGTGGCCACACGTGCTAGTACGACGCCCGAGTCGCTCTGTATGTACATGTACATACCTCAGTCTGCTGACCAAACCGCCAGACTAAGAGGTGCGTTACCCGAAGCGTACGACGGCGCCACGGCCAATGGGCGCCTGACTCCACTGGATTCCGCCCAGCACGTTGTTGGAGCCGCCGACCCCCGTTACCATTATCAGCCAGTCTATGCCATTATGTATTGTCCCTGGAGCCCTGAGGCCGATCTCTCTCGAGCCAAATACCTAAGCCTCTGGCCCGAGGCCCCTTCGGTCGCACTCCGCCAGTGCGCAAAACCTAGCAGCATGTGCCGCTCATTCGAAGTGCTTGAATCCTGCATGCTCCCCCGGGCCCAGCATTCTGCGCGGCCCCGGTCCATCCTTTTGCATGGAGTTCTCTGCCGAAACAAGACCTCCGCAGCCTCTGCTTTACGGTACAGGAGCTACTAAAGTCGATGCCAACGCTCCAGACTCGTCTTGAGGGTCTCGCATTATCCTTCGACGTCAGCTATGTCTCCGCACCTAGGCGCCTAGGCACTTGAGTGCAAACGATTTTTCAGTATCTGCCTCGTCTGCGGAGCACCTACTACGTAGGTTCATGGTGCGTCCTTCCTCCTTTTCGACCTGCCCAATCTTGATTGGCTCGCCGTCGAAAGGGCGGGCAAACGGATAATCCGACAGTTGTAGCGGAGATGATGTAACCCCGCGGGCGAGTCCGCGTGCCGGTCCAAGGGTCCTCGTGCCAGTAAAGGTCGCCGTAGTCGGGCAAGTCCTCAACAAAATCTACGAGTGTGCTCTGTGCCCCCATGTGCATAGCCCTAACCTCCATACCGAACTATCTCAGCCGTTCATTCATAGCTTTCAGAAACCTAGCTAGCATTTACTTGCAATTCTCGACCCCGAAGCGGTTGCCGTTTTCCACAATGGCTTCTCTTTCAAGCCTGAAAAAGCACAAGGTCACGGTGGTGGGCTCTGGAAACTGGTACGGCTCCTTCCAAACTGGTTGAGGTGCTTCAATGCACCTCTTGCAGCAGTGTTTTTGACCGAGATTTCACGAAGGGAAGGGGTTCCACAATGTCCAAGATCGTCGCGGAAAACACGGCCGCATATCCAAACCTATTCGAACCGACAGTGCAGATGTGGGTGTACGAAGAAGAGGTGACCGTCTCGGAGAAGTCGAGGCACTACGATCCTGGCTCCGAATTCTGTCGCGGTCCTCAGAAGCTCTCGGCTCTTGTCAACGGTTTGCATGAGAATATCAAGTACCTGCCTGACATCACCCTCCCGAACAACGTCGTCGCAAACCCGTCGGTCGAGGACGCGGTAAAGGACGCGACGATACTCATTTTCGTGATACCGCACCAGTTCATTGGCAGGATTTGCGAGCAGATCAGGGGCAAGATAATACCGCACGCGCGAGGCATTTCGTGCATCAAGGGTGTCGACGTATCTGACCAGGGTATCCAACTCTTCTCCGAATCGATCGGCCACAAGCTGGGCATCTACTGCGGCGCTCTGTCTGGGGCCAACATCGCGAGCGAGATTGCGAGGGAGAAATACTCCGAGACCACCGTCGCGTACGACCCGCCCCCGATGGACTCGCGACAGCCGACTCCGGTCGGGTCGCCGTACTCGTCCCAGGTCGACCTCTCCAAGGCCGCGTCCAAGTCCGGGCCGAGACTGCACGCCCTGCCCGCCGACTACCCGCCGCTAACCCATGAAAACGTGAAGAAACTGTTCCACCGGCCGTACTTCCACGTGCGCATGGTGTCGGATGTGGCGGGCGTGTCGCTCGGCGGGGCGCTCAAGAACATCGTGGCGCTGGCAGCGGGCTGGGTGGACGGGCTGGGCTGGGGCGACAACGCCAAGGCGGCCGTGATGCGCGTCGGCATCCTCGAGGAGGTCAAGTTCGGCAAGATCTTCTTCGCCGACTCGGTGCGCACGAGCACCTTCACCGAGGAGAGCTGCGGCGTCGCCGACATGATCACGAGCTGCATGGGCGGCCGCAACTTTCGCTGCGCCAAGCTGGCTGTCGAGCGCGGCGTCTCTGTCTTCGAGGTCGAGCGCACCGAGCTCAACGGCCAGAAGCTGCAGGGCACCTCGACGGCGTACGAGGTCAACGGCTTCTTGAAGAAGCAGAAGCTGGAGAAGGAGTTCCCGCTTTTGACGGCTGTCTGCGGTGAGTTTTGCTACGCTTGGCCCGTCTCAGCGCTGGCAATGATAACCACCTGCTAACCAAAGCATTTCGGGAAAAGACATCCTCGAGGGCAAAGTGAAGCCGGAACAGATTCCTGACCTTATCGAGCCCAAGGACTAAAACGTCGGGTTTTCCAGCCCCTGTAGGATTCAAAGACGTATTCAGTCGTGCGCAGCCAGTGTCCGCAGAGTGAACAACACAGCAACACAAAGTAAAGATGACGGTAGAAGTGGGCAACCACGCCGTATTTGAGTTTTCAACGTTGCGGGTAGACGGGATGGGATGGGTGGGGCAGGATCCATGTTTTCGGTTAAAACGAATAATTCTCTAGGTATACCACATCAGGTAGCACGGAGTAATTTCCGCCTAAACGGATCGTACATGGGTACGGCGACCTACTTACTGTACTAGAAAGCCGGTAATAGACTGGTTCATTCTTCGGAACATCAGGCATGAGAGTTGCAGAATTCTACGCGAAGGTACTACGGAGATGATTTCTCCCTCGGGCCTATTGTACCGGTATACAATGAACAGTCTTAACAAGATACGGCAAAATGCAAAGTAGATACGATGCCAGCATGCATTTTCGGGTCTTAAAAACTTATCTCTGCTGGCGGTCAGAAAAGTCTAAAAGAAATATAGCTTGCTCGCTTTACATGCGATCTACAAAAATCAATAGATAAGAAGCTGGTTGTGCTGGGAATCGAACCCAGGCCAACGCGGGTTTGTTGTTTAACCACAACGCGGTATCCTACCACTAGACCACACAACCAAGAGGCAAGTTAGCAGATTTTGAAGAGTAAGTAGTAAATATAAACATAAAAAATGAAACCGGCTCAGCAGCTACTTAACTTTATGAGAACTAGTCGATCTAATTTTAAATGTTAACTTAAGTCTCCCAACAGCGATCAACAGCCTGTTGTTGCCTTCTATGTCGATACATCTCTGATCATTGATGAGTCGCAAGATGACGTCAGCTCATACTAGGCGGCATCGCGTGCCTCGGCATCGGGATCCTCGGCCCTCTGCACCTAACTCTAAACTTCGACACCGCCGAGACCATTCGTTCCCTCCAGGACCGCCAGCTCACGTGCTTATACCAACATGCGGCCCCAAATCCTCCTACTCGGACTCGCTGCGCTTGGACGCACCTTTGCACAACCCACTCAACACCCATTGATCGCCCACCCGGATAATCTACAAGCTGAAGGCACGGCGAACGAGTACCATGATGACCCTCTCCTGTGGTTGCACAGGAAGCTGATTGAGATCGAGTCCATCTCTGGCGACGAATACTCGATCGGAACCTGGCTGGCATCATTTCTGAGGTCGAAGAATTTCACCGTGGAAAGGCAGGAAGTGGAACCGAGGCGGTTCAACGTATTTGCGTATATGGGCGATGAAGATAATAGCAAGACTCTTGTGACGAGCCATATTGACACGGTTCGTGTTGCTCTCTGTGATTTCCTTGGTGTAGAATTAACCGCACATTTCTTCAGTATCTTCTGCCGGAGGCGTCTATTGCCTTGGTTTCAACTGTCTTCAGCTTTCTGAAGGCTCTTTCTACAAGTCTCTCGCCTGCCAATCGACTTTATAATTTCCCATGTTGCCAATGGCGCTTTGATCTGTAGCCAGCTGACAGACGCTGGTTGCCGAAACTTTGATAGGTGCCACCGTATTTACCATATGAGCTGCGATCCAACCATACCGAGATATGGGGTCGAGGCTCGGTTGATGCCAAGGCTTGTGTAGCCGCCCAGATTACCGCCGTGCTGAAGCTACTGCGACACTGCTCTTCTGATGATGAGGTCCCTTCAGACTCGATCTCGATGCTTTTCGTGGTGGGAGAAGAGACCGCCGGAGATGGCATGCGTCACTTCTCGACGCAAAAGACGCGTGAATATAAAGCCGTAGTGTTTGGAGAACCCACCGAAGGCAAGCTTGCGGCAGGCCACAAGGGCATCCTCGGGATGACAATCAAGGTCAAAGGCAGAGCTGCGCACTCCGGCTACCCGTGGTTGGGTGTCAGTGCCAACGACGTCCTTGTCCGTGCCACAGGGGAGCTGATGAAGCTAAGGGGGCGGCTTCCCCAAAGTGAGAAGTACGGGGAGACAACTCTCAACGTTGGGCGCATTGATGGCGGAGTGGCGGCGAATGTCGTTGCAGAACAGGCAGAGGCAATGTTTGCGGTGAGAATTGCTGCGGAGACGCCGGCGGTTATTAAATCCATGATCCTAGAAGCCTTGAACGAAACGGCAACTGAAGCTGAGGAGGCAGGCGGTGAATTTGCAGTTGAGTTCTCAGGGAATGCCTACGCGCCAGTTGACATCGATCATGATATTCCTGGTTTTGATATCATAACTGTCAATTATGGCACGGACGTCCCCAACCTCACTGGCAACCACAAAAGGTATCTCTACGGGCCAGGAAGCATTCTGGTCGCGCATTCCGACCACGAGCATCTTGCTGTTGAGGAGTTGGAAAGAGCTGTTGATGACTACCAAAGGATCATACTTGCAACTCTAGACTGAGGAGCGACAACAGACGGGACACGCTTGGTACTACCTTTTACCCCTAATGCAATCAGTTGCAACCAATGTCTATTTTTTTTTTTTTGGGTTGACTATTCCATGTCCTTCAGTTCTACATGCGCAGACAGCCTATGAGCTAGAAGCGCGCAGTGAACCTAGAGGCGCTCAAGGGGCATGCCCGCTTTCACAACAGTCTTCACTACAAAGCGATTCTATTTTGGCCGTAGCATCGTAAACGGAGGTGTCGGGAGCGAGAACCCAAAATACTTCATTCAGCTCATACCAGACAGAGTCGGCGCCTCGACGGAAATTGGCAACAGTCAGCATCGCCAACAGAGCGCTTAGAGAGGTTGGTTTCGACTTTGCATTACACTTGCCTCTGGGTGGATGCCATGGAGGCAATATGTAGATGTACCGTTGCGGCCTCGTCGCGATTGTTGCCAGCCAACGGCGCTTGGGGGTTCGGGCGGCTTTGAACAACACGCAATCGGAGCCCAGGTGGGGCGTGACGGAGCGACATGTGCTCAGGTCACATTACTGGCTGAGGGCGTCATCGTGCCGGTAAGGAGCAGGGAAAGATCTAAAAAAGGGGAGCGGACTCGCAGCAGATCCAGTCGCAGATCTACTGCAAGTCATCGAACACGCGAAGAACTGCCCGATCCTAAAATAACCAGCGCCGGCAGGAAGACGCAAGCATGGCGGACGCTAAGCGCTCAGTGCAGGGCGCCTGCGGGGCCGGAATGGCGAACGTCGACACGCGAAGCTTTCAGGCCCAGGACCCAAGGCCCGCGATGGTGGCCCGCGGCGCAGTCGGGCTGGGGATTGGTGGGGGTTTGGGGGGAGGGTGGGCGGTCGGGCGGGACCTGGTGCTTGGGCGAGCCGCCCGCGCGGGGAGGCGCGCGGCCCGGCGGGGCGCTCGAGAACCACGATGCTATCTATAACCCGCTGGCGGCGACGAGCTCTCGACGGCCACGCGACACGCCGGCCTCAGGCCGCGCCTCGTCCGGCGGGCTTTGCGGGAGATGAGGGTTCGGGCAGGCGCGCGGCCTCGACGGTCAATCCTGCCTCTGTCCAGCAAGCAGGATTGACCAGAGGGGAGAGAGCACTCACGAAACGCGACGAGGCCGGAGCGCGACAGCAGCTGCAGACAAGCACCTCGTTCCTCGCGACGGCCGGCCGGCAGTCTGTCGACGGACAAGCCAGCGAACGCGCGAGGGTTCTATTCCTGTCGCGCCAACACCGTCTTCTCTATCACCACCTCCGCGCGGCGCGGGCGCCGCGGAGTCAAGCAAGAGCAGACGCCACCACCAACGAGCCGGCGGTCGCGCAACAGCGCCGGCGGCCGTCAGCAACAGCGGCGGGCGCGGCGGGCCAATTGCGGTTTGGGAGCGGGCGGCGTTTTGGCGCTGCAGGCACCGGCAGCGAATCACCCGCCCGCGTTTCACGTCCGGGGAGGCCCTGGGCGCGCCCGCGGCGGCAGCCAACCAGCGCGCGGCGCCCGGCTCTGGGGCCAACAGCGGCCGTCGGGGCCTCGCCGACTGGCACGCCCGGCGGCTGGCCTGCGTGTGACAGCGGACCCCCAGCTGGTAGCGCCGCGGCCCTCCAAGCGCCCCTCGGCCCCCCTGGCCCCCCAAAATAGCTTCACGGAACGGCGACAGCGCGCGCCAGCAGCCGGCCTGCTCAGCGCCTGCCCAGCGCCTGCCCAGCGCCTGCGGAGCGCCTGTTCCCAGCTAAGCCTTGCGTCCGCTGCCTAAAACCACGCCTTCCCGCCCGCCCCGAGCCCTTCTCTCTTCCTCTCTTCTTTCTCCCCACCGCGCGACCTTCGTCCTGGGAGCCTTATAACTCTCTAGCACCTGCGTGTGGTCCCATCCCATTCGCTTCGCCGTCACCGGTCCTCCGCTCTCTCGCTCCCTCTTTCTCTCCCCCTGCCGCCGCCATGGCTGCCGCTACCGCCACGAGCAAGCCCCAGGCTCCGCCCATCTCCACCATCAAGACTCCGCTCTCGGCCACTTATCCGTCCGAGCTCCGCAGCCCTCTCCCGGGCAGCCCCGCCTTCATCAAGCGCGAGGAGGGTGCTCTGAAGACGCCCATCACCCCTCCGAACGCCTATGTCGACTTCCTGAAGGCCTTCTCGCCATCCATCCTCACTCCCCTCCCCACCGGGAGCAGCTCCAAGTTCACCTTCGGCGACAAGACGCCCGCTCCGTCTAGCGCCACCATTTCGGAGAAATCCAGCCCTCTTCCGTCCGCCTCTCAACCACCATCCAGCGCCACCAGCGCCTGCTCTTGCGCCGCGACAGCAGGAGAAGGCACCAAGGCGGCGAGGCCCTCGCCGAAGATCACCATTCCTCCCTCCCCATTCACTCGGCCCATGTCTGCGCGCACCGCCAGCCCTCGCGGTTACAACGGGTGCCCCTCACCTTTCAGCCCGAGCAGTGCGCGATCGCCTCTCAGCGCCCACTCCGTCCAGTCTCCGTTCAGCGCCACGCTCTCTCCACGGGAACGAGACGAAGCCGGCAAGCCCGGAAGGCAGCGAGCTGTGAGCGTGCGCCAGGTCGTCACCCGGACCGTGACGTACACGCGCACCCCAGTCACTCCTCTCGAGCCTGCGCCCAGGGGAAAGAGGAGGAAAGTCGAGGAATAGATGAGAAAACAGTCACTTTTTCATCTCGTTTCCATAGCTTATGGTGTTTGGGCGCTTGATACTCCTCAGGGACGGCTCCCTTTGGCTGGGTTCATACCATTCTGTCCACTTTGGGTTCCTTTTTATTCGATCCATGTTTCCGACTCTTCTGCATGAGCGACGGATTCAGCTGTTTTCGGCTACAAGCCCGTACTATTATCATACAGCGCATTGTAAATGAACGGTCGCGATAATGACACGTCGCGCTGCGATACACCGCCGGGGCTCCGCTTTTCTCGACCAATTATCCGTTCACGCGTCTCTGGGCCTTCCGATTCGATTCTCCCAACCCGCCGAATAGACTTGTCAACACTACATCTTTACTATTTGGCGTGTTCGATATTTCCACGACGGAGTACCGCACCGAGAGTACCCGGCTATTTTACTTCACCCGTTCTCTGCGATTTTCTTTGTCAAATTCAACCTTCGGCCGCTCGCTCAAACAACTCTCACGCAGCGCAAGCCGCTGCTTGCCTATCCATCACGGTGTTCCACTTCGGGCTTATGTTTAGAGCAAGGGCAAGGCGACGAATATCATGGCATTTACTGGTTACCTGTTTCTACGACTTAGGGTTTCTGTGTTTGTTTGGATTGTAAAACGTGACAGGGCGTTTTCAGCGATTACATCTCGAGGGGCGTGTTTTGGACGGATTTCATTTTGTTGGTCTTGGTTTGAAAGTTTCTCTTTTCCTTTCTTCTGATGCATGCATACGTTAGGTGTAGTTGATTGCGCGCTTATCGAATGCCTGCTTGGTATCGAACACTGCACGCCTACATTAGGTGTCTGGACGCTCGCGGGCATGGAGGAAAGACAGGGTTGGGCAGGATTTGGAGAGAATGGGGAGGAGGAGCAGTACGTAGGAGAGCATCATATCCAACAGACGATTCCCCTTCTAATCCACGCTTTGAGCCAATGAACGTGTCGTCGTCGCTCACCGCAGCTTTTGCTTTTGCGTTCGAGCAGTGCCTTCTAGCCGTAATGAGGTTGGCTACCGTGTTGGACTTGGCACACCGTGCTAATCAAAACCAACGTTCACGGGTTGCATGTAGCCTCCTGGTACGTACGCACTCGGCCTACTGCATTCCACCCATTTACTCAACTAGTAGCGGGAAACGAGGGGAATATTAACAACGCAACTTCCAACAATTACTAGTAATATCCCCGGCTAGCTCACTTGAATACCTTGTCCGATTCAGTTACCGACACATGCAGCCCACGACAACAACGGTATGGCACGGGCACGCAACACGAACAAACCTTCGCCTCCGTGTTGCAAAGCCGTGTCCGTCCCTCGCCGCAAAAAAAAAAAAAAAGGGAGTCATTTGTGTTGGCGCAACTCAGACAAAACAAACGCGTTCTGTCGAGCCCAGAGGCTGGGTCTCCGGGGGTACGCACCCACATAGTCACCACGAGCGGCGCGGATGCGCCCCCTAGCTTTGTTTGCTTTTAAGCTGGCACAGCACGACGCCCCCGCCCTCCAACCTCCGGCCGCCCGGGAACAAGTCCCGTCGCAAGAACTAGCTAGACAGATAGGCGGACAGGCAATTACCGGCTTGTCGATCAGACGCTTCGGGCAAGTGAAGCAGTGCGAAGTACACACAGCGAAGCAAAGCAACTGGCACGCAGCGCGCAAGGAAACGCCTTCCCCCGTCTTCACCGGTTCACTCAGGGAGCGCAACCACGGACCACGCCAACGGGGCGCCTTAGCCCCGCGGGCTCCACGCCGGCGGCGGCCAATCAGCGGGCCCAAGGCCCTAAGCGCCCGCCGCCCGACCGCCAGGGTCCCTGATCCGGGCTCGAGATCCCGGCACCCCATTGGCCGGCGCAGTGCAAAGTTAAGCGCCTGAGGCTCTGCACGCTGCACGTCGACTGCGTCCCATCACCTCAGATGTAGCCCTCCCTTGCTTTCTTTCTGTACGTTGTACAGCGCAGAAGGCAGCTAATCTTCATCTCTCGGTCTCTTTCCCCGCGTTATTGGCCGCGGTTGATTTTTGCTCTACGAAGTATTTCATACGTATGCAGCACCCTTGCCTCCCGCTGTCCCCGCATCTTCATCTCGAATCACGTGGGTTGCGTCCTAACAGGGAACTCCGCGCACGACAACATCGTTCAAATGCGCTTTAGTCACTAGTGCACTTACACCATTGGCACATAGCTTTTGGTAGTCTACCTACGCAAGACCCATGATATTGCAACAGCGGCAATTTCACCAAAAGGCGGCAACCTCATCAATCCGACGGCAGTGAGAGGTATCGTATCGAGCACGACGAGTCAATCGACACACGGCCCGTCTGTCCTTCCCGACCAATCATCTGTTCGCACGCCAATCTAGTGCTGTTCCCTGCAAGTGTCTCTGTCTCGAGCAATAAATGCCGGCAGTTGGTTGGCTTTCCCCTCTTTTCGTGAATTGAGTAAGTGAAAACACTCCCAGCCCCAATTACCAGTCGCCCTTATTGCGCAAAGCCATCCAAGAGGGCGCCGCCAGGCGCCAAATCTCTCCCCTCAAACGGGTTCAGCCGACGGCCACGCCGAATCGCCAACTTGGATCGTTGGGAATTGGTCTGCCGGGCCCGCCCTGTCCCTTCCGGCATGCACATAGCACGCGTGTTGCCCGAAGAAGACCTTGCCATCGAAGCGCCTAGTCTTAGAAAGGGTCACAAAGGGCTCCTCGTTCTTGACCGCCGTGTCTTGGTCGACGCAAACCATCTGGCATCTTCGGCATGAACCCAACATCCGGAATCGCCGCTGGCCGATGAGCGCCGAGCGCCACTGGTCTTCGATGTATGGCTGCTCCGCTCCGGGGAAGGACTCCATATTTTCAGCCAAGACGATGTTGGCTCGGAATACCTCCGCCTGCGCGGCTTTCCCACCGCTGGCCTTGATGTGTTCGTTTAGTCGGTTCAGACTCGAGCGCGAAATAACAAGTATGGGACTTTCGTTCGACAGCTTGATTGGTTGAGGAAGGGCGGGTGACACCTCTGCGTCGGAACTTGATGACGTTCCCAGAGCACCAACTGCGCGGTTTTGATATGGCTGAATGTGCGCTTTGCTGTGACGTCCCCCTCCACTCGGTGTTCCCATTAGTGGAAACCTTGCGAGTTGGCATGGAACTCCGAGCGTGTCTGAGAAAAACTCTGCCGTCTCAGCCGACTTGTATGTGTGGGCATTGATCTTATCTCCGCACACTCTCGCCATCTGATGTTGGAGTTCCTGGTCCGACAGGAAGTATGACGGGTCCCACGACAGCGGCACAGCAACCTCGCGCTGCCTGGAACCAGTTGGCGCGCTCCCGACGACCCGGACCCGAAGCACGCCGCCTTCCAAGTCGATGCTGGGCCGGAGCAGCGCCATTCTCGGGTACCGTTTCTGTGTCAGCGCCATGCCCGTTCCCTGGTGTACCAGGCACCATTCCCGATCCCACGCCAATCCCTCTTTACGGACTTCCCACGGTTTCGAAGCGGCTATCTTCCAACCCGCGCAGCTCTTGATGGGGTAAATGGTAAGGCTTTCCACATGGAACGGGACTGACGAGAGCGGTGAGTCGACCCGAGCGATGGCATGTTCCGGTTGTGTTGTCCCCTCAACAAAGAATTCGCGAATGAATGCGAGAAACGCGTCAACGTCGGATACCGTACTCATCGCACCGAGACTAGCCCGGATCATTCCTGTAGGCTTCCCGCTCCTGATGTCATTCTCTTCGCCGCATCGCTGCCCGGCTGAGAAGTTCTCCCTCATTTCCCATGGTGCGAGGCCAAGCGAAGATGCGATCCCTCCAGGATTGCAAAGACCTCCTGTACGGATGTGAATGTTCTTGATTGACGCCAGCTTTTCAACCTCCGAATTGCTAACCCACCCGTACTGGCTGTTCCTCAAGTTGAACGCCACAATTGCACCTTGAGTTCGAGAGTCGCCGTACGACGCAGCGGGATCCTTATAGACCTCGCAAGCAGGCACTCCATTTCCATGTTTCATGGACGTCAATCCAGAGTAGAGCCGGTTCGCTAGTGACGATGTGTGCTTCGAGATCTTGTCGAAAGAGCCAAAGAGCTCTTCGTGCAGGACAAGAGCAAGTCCGAGGGCTACTATGCTGTGGATAGGCAAGGTACCATCTTCAAGCTGGTCATGCAATGTCTCGGATTTCCTGGCATACCATTGCTCCTTGACGCAAACGACCATATCAACAGTCCCGCCGCCGAAATATTGCCTTCCTTGGAACACTTCTCCGGCATCTCTCCTAACAATCAGAGCTCCGAGGTCTGGAAATCCAAAAATCTTGTACAAACTCACAGCCGTGAAGTCTGTTGCAAACTCGGGATCGCTCAGATCCAGAGTTGTGGTGGAAACTAAAGCAGCTGCGTCGAGTAACGAATAGATGGTGGAATTAGAAGACTTCGAATGCGATCGGACCTGCGACGACCATTCCAGTGGTAACCGCCGGCCATTCATGTTTGACTGTGCTGGATATGAGAAGAGCCCGACCTTTCCACTCTCGGTTTTACAGCCACCTTCGATCCAGCGACCAACTTCGTCGTCCGATCCAAAACACGTGTGCGATTTGGCAGACTCCCTTGCACCAACCAAGCTCGTGTGCGAGTCTCGGTGGTATCCATACCAATAACCTCCGTCGGCATTTCGAAATGCTTCGATGACTAGCTTCACCGCCGCGGTGGCGTTTGCAACGAATACCACATCGAATTCCGAGGGGTCGGCATTAAAATGCCTCAGGAGCTTCAAGCGAACATCGTCAACGCGTCTAGACGACGCGATAGAGGACGATGAAGCGGAATGTGGGTTTCCGAACGCATTAGACACCATTTCAGATGAAAATCGCTCCATCAGGGATTTTGAGTAGAGAGTTGTGCCCGCATGGTCAAGGTATGTGATTCCTTAAGGAATTTGAATTGTGAGCAGAAAGTTTGGCAAGGATGTCGTCGATCTCACGTACCTTTGATCATGGGGTACTCCCGTTGCCTCATTTCCTCGACGTAGTCGTTGTATGAGGCCTCTTGTGAAGTGTGAAACCTCATGTTGGAGATTACTTGCCAAGCTTGAGACAACATGGTTTCGAAAAATGCATGAGGCCGTGGTCAACAGCAATGTTCTGTTTCGTGGAATTTCACTCATCTATAGGGTTTTTGTGAGCGTGGTAAGGCGCCGCGTCGGCAAACTCCGACTTCCGAGCATCGGCGTAAGGCGAATGAGACATTTGCCACTAACGAATCCGCCCCTTCAAGTATTTCAAACGAAGAACGCCGCGTTCAGGGGCATGCGAGATGTAGACCTGAAAGAGTGCTTGAACGGCCCATCCTCCCAAGAATAACTGGGCTACAGGTGGTGCCAAACAATTGCGAAAGTGAGATGCAGGGCCGGCAGCTTCCAGCAAGCCCCGTTCTTATCGCGGCTGTGCTAGCTTTGGGGGAGTGGGGGCCGCCAAGCCTCACGTGGTACTTAAGCGTGGCGGGGGAAGCCAGGTCCAGTAGGCGCCTCGCCGCAGAATACTCTGGCAGAGCGTGCGCTAGGACTTTTCCGGCAGCCCTTCGAATTTCAGGGTCCGTTATTCTGTATGGGCGCATTCTGATTGGCTCGTTATATGTGACACAAAGGACTAGTACTAGTATGTAGTACGTGTTTGGGCCTGCACTTTGGCCCCGATACGTCCCTTGATAGTGAGAAAATGTCATCAACTGTCTACTAGAGCAGTTTGCGTTCTCAGCCACAACATGTGCCTCGTGAGTAGCTTCGGCACGAACCCTAGTATGCCTTTATTGCATAACTTTCGAAGTTACATGGATTTTGAAAATTACCTTTCGTCTTTATTCTAATAATCTACTGTACAGAACTTGCCATTGCATAGCGCACAGGGAGAGCCAGGTACTCTGTCAGAAGAGTACATCGCAACCAAGTCACCAAAGCGGGAATAGAGGAAGAATAGGAGGAGAGCAATGGGCACGGACAAAACACGACCAATATTAAAGATACAAAAGCCGGGTATCAATTGGATCTGAGGGGTATTGAGAAACTCAACAGAAAGAATATAGAAATGCTGATTCTTTATTTTTTTTCCTTTATTTTTTTTTTTTAACGAGGGATGCTGCAAGAAGGGCTGCCTCGGCGGAATAGCAATCTGATAGAGGAGAAATTGCAGCAGGGTGCTTATTACTCGAGCTAGTTGGCAAAAGCCCGCGAGGGCAAGGCCAGTTCAGGCAAAGGTAGTTAACCACCACAATTCAAACTAGACAAGACAGCCAAGAAAGACGAAAAGAAAACTAAAACAAGAGCCAGGACAAACCCGCAAGAAAAATAGAAAATATTACAGGAACTTCCGCATGGAGTATAACACGGATCTTGAGACATCCAGAGGAAGAAATGCCCAAGAAAGAACTTTACCAGGCTCATTTAAGCCTGTATGAGCTCAATGTCGAGCAATAAAATTAATGGCGAGCATCACGAGCGAACGTGTAGCTCGAAGTGTCGTGGAAGAAGTGGTCGTGTAGCCCGACTCTAAGGCGATGATCCTGTGTATCTTCAACTTCCGCAGCATATCGCGAAGCTTCCAGTCCGAAAGTCAAGGTAGGCCGTCTAGCCCGTGTGGGTTCTGCGACTGATATTCGCTCCTGGCCGATAATTGATCCACGAGCCCCTTGACTGTTTTGGCTGCCCACGTTTATATTACGTGTAGCAGCTAAAGCATGGTTGCGGATTCCAGCCGGTGCCACTTCGGTGGGATGATCATCCGAAACGCTAATCGGCGGCTTGGACACTAGGTCAAGTGTCACCTTCAACGCGCAGAGTGGTTTGCGATCAAGCGCCTCTTTGGCCTCTTTAGCGTCTTCATGAGAGAGGAATTCCACGTAGGCAGTTCTAAAGTTCTCTCGATGGATGGTAACACCATTCCGCGCAATCCTAAAAGAACAGAAGAACTGATAGATGTCTTCCGCTTTCACTGCGACAGCAATGTTACGCATCCTCACAAAACGAAGTTCGGGATCGTCTTGACGGGTGTTTTTTGACTTGATCTGGGAAGCATTCTGGCCCCTCTGCCGCTCAGCTGAGGCAGATGGCTGCGGAACGCGAGGCGCTGAAGCGGCAGACGGCTGAGAGAAAGGGACATCGCGGGCGGCGTGCGGGCGTACATTAGGCGCAGTAGCCGGAGTCTCTGGGGCACGCTGGGAGTTGCTTCTAGCCGGCGTAGTCTGGACAACAGTCCGAGGAGTGCTCTGAGCTTCGATGGCTTGATAAGAAGCTGGCGTGTTTTCTTTGCCATGGACTTCTCTATTCGCTGCTAACGCTTCAGACCGCGGCAATGGCTGGGACAAAGGAGCTGTCGTCGACGGAACAACAAGCGTTGCGGCTGGTTGTCCACGACGATTAGACGTACTATAACCACTAGGTGGCTCTGTAGATCGGTCCATCCCAGCAGGGGTTTGTCCAAGTGAAGATTGGTTTGTCGCATCAGAGGTTATGGGCTTCGGAGCGTCGGCTCTACGGACAACGGCCTTCTTTGCAATTCGAAAGGATGTGTCAGGCGTGTCAGTTTCGATGGCCTTGCTCCTAAGCTTGGCTTTCGAATCGCCATTGAACATTGTAGCTGTCACGTCAGGTTGAGGAGGGAGGTTTCCTATGGTGGGTTGGCAGTTAGAAGGGCTTCCTAT
The DNA here is from genome assembly GCA_010093515.1 of Lineolata rhizophorae. Taxonomy (NCBI): domain Eukaryota; kingdom Fungi; phylum Ascomycota; class Dothideomycetes; order Lineolatales; family Lineolataceae; genus Lineolata; species Lineolata rhizophorae. Next base: position 105,068 of record MU001682.1, on the reverse strand, counting down.
AGCAGAACTTTGCAACATATGATTAGGGCACGAGACAGGCTCCGACACTGTCCAGCGCCGGATCTGTTCAACAAGCATTTCAATGGAGCCTTCAACATTACCAATGTCCCGAGCTGGTTTGGCCGACGGCGGTCGACTTGTTTGAACATTTTGTGGAGGAGCAAATAAAGCCGGCTTCAAATGGTCTTCTTTTTTCTGGGGCTCTGAAGTGTTTGTACTGCTAGGTTGACCCTGTCGAAAAGCGGCCATAAATTGGTCTCCCGCGAATAGCGGTTGGGGGGCGCGAGGGACGCGAGGGTCGCGAGGGCCACGAGGGCCATGGTGGCTGCGGTCCCCATGCTCAGCCGCCATTCTAACCGCCGATTGCGTGTTGTCATTGCGCGGAATAGTTTCGAAAGCGGGCCCTTGAGACTTAACTAGTGGTTCGTCTGCAAAACGAGACTGTGCGATTCCACGCGCAAGGCCGGGCATATGAAGCCCACCCTTCTGCAGAGGTTTCGGCATAGGATCCACGGTGGGAGGCTTCTCGATAGGAGGCTTCACAACAGGAGGTTTCGCAAAAGAAGGCTTTGTAATAGGAGGCTTCGCAGAAGGAGGCTTCGCAGCAGGAGGCTTCGCGGCAGGTTTCGTAGCAGAAGCGTCCGATGGAGTGGGCCTAGAGGCTGTCATGCCTGTTTCTTCGGCGCGCAGTTGAGCCCACCCAGCGGTTTCGTGGCCAAAAATTGGAGGAGGACGACGTGCCGGACCACCAGGACCGACAACGCGCCGACCATCGAAGCCCGATGGCTCAATATAGTTGCGTGCATCACCACTAGGAAACGGTGGGCCTGGGAATGCAGTTACTTAAGCATATAGAATCATATGGAAATAATTGGAATTGAAAGCTTACGGTTCGCCTTGTTTTTGCGTCCACCACCCATTTTCGATGAGCTCTAGTCAATTGATTGTGTTTGGACAGACTACAGAACGCCCAGAGTTAGCATACAACACGCATTGGATTATTAGTTGGCTTTCGCGTGATGCCGCACACCCTGATAGCGCGTTGGGGTGGTCAAGGATAGACATGGCAACGAGAGGAGCAACTTTGTGTTTTGACGGATACAACGACAGTAGAAACTATGTCGTTACGTGGATGCGGCTACCTTAGGTCCAGAAGATCGGGATCCCTGGGTTCAAAGAAACAAAGCTGACGTAGTACAAATGGATGCTTTGCGCTCTCGACCTGGTTGGCGGTAATGTAGGGCTGGGTGGTCGTTGGATCCGCTCGGGTTCTAAGATGGAGAAATCGGATCGATGAGGTTACCTATGAGCTATGCGATTTCGGTTAGATCGTGGCTTGGAAGAAGCCAAGCTAGAAACCTAGTTGACAATCTGACCTACCTTGAGATAAGCTCACAAGAAGTCAGACGTTAGAGTTGACAGGTGTGGGGGAACTACCTCGCGGGTGGCGACAACGGGCGCGAGCCTACTACCCAGTACTTAGGCAGCGCGCCGTCGCACCCCGAAGGATGACAGAACGCGAGAAACTCGGTGTGAGTTGGCTCGTGTGAAGTACACGCTGACGTGGCCACCCGATGATCCGCTGCAATAGGCCGGTGCGAGCTTTGTCAAGCTGCACCAACCGTGAAGGCAAAGTGGTCGCCCCTTGGGCGCTGCGCAAAGGAAGCGACTGGACCACGCGCGTGGACCAAGAGCTAGCGAAATGCAAGGGTTTGCAAGAGAAGATAGCTGATGCTTGTAACTGTCACGCGCAGGCTTCGGTGCTAGGGGTTTGGAGGAAGAGAGGCGGAGAGCTGAGGAGGGAAGAAGAAAAGGTGGGAGGCCGTGGGAGACAAGCTTGGAACGCCGCTCCTGCAAAACAAACAAAACTAGTGCCCTCGCCGCCGAGCCTCAGGATGGCCGAGCACCTAGCTTACCACGGTATCGGGTATCGCACCTCCGAATTGGGAAGGGGCAGGCACGACGGAAGTGAACCCCGCCGTGAGTTCTTTCCCCAGCTAGAATGGGTGCTCACAAGTAGACTTGTTGGCTTTGTGTCTCATAAACTCTTAGGCAAGCAGTCTTCAGTGTCCCTATTTCATAGGTTGAATTGCTGCCCTGACCTAAGTGCTAAATCACTGCTTCATGGAGGCTGGGTTGGTTGCTGTTGTTTAGCAGCATTTAGAACAGCACAGGCTAGTGCCAGTACCCGACAGCGCGATTTGCTTACTAAAAGAGCAGTGTGTAAGGTTGAGGGAGAGAGTAGCTTTGCTCATGAGCCTGGGCGCGGAGCCCATGGTCCTTACTGTAGCCCTCACTGAATAACACGTTCGTCAGTGCCTTGTAATGAAGTACAGTCCGAGACCTACCAATTCAGACAACCAGGTGGCTTTGGCCAAGATGCTTAGATGCCTCCTTACTGATTTAGTTGCTGGACTAGTAGATAGCTAGTAAGTAGCTAGGACATGCAGTGAAGTATGAGTCGATTGAGGAGCCATGTCGCGGTGTCTAGAGCGATTGTTTACTACGATACGCATATTCTGGTGCCTATGATGCCAAGACATCAGCATGGGATATGATTAAATCATAGCGCGCATTTGAATTTGCCAGACGCACGTTGCGCAAATAAAGGCGCCTAAGAAACTAACCCTAAGACTTGCTTGAAGCCTATTGACCAACCGTCCCATAAATTTCAAGAGATCCACAGGGAAGTTGTAGCTGGAAGGCCAGCACAATTCCAATACCCCCACACAGTAACATCATAATTGTCATAAACAAACAGGATTCCATGTAGACATCCACGCCAGCTTGGGCGCGCAGCACTAGAACCGGACCAACCGCTCCCAAAGGATTTACTGAAATAGCAGAAAAGTAACTGCACAGCTCTGCAATCTACAAGAGGGAGGTTACTGCTTCTTCTTGCCCTTTTTCTTGTCCTCAGCTGCAGCGCGTTCCATCTCTGCAATTTCGGCCTCCTCTTTCCGCTGCGCGTACCATTGCCCGGCCTGCAAAACCAACACCCCGATGAGAACTAGGGCTAGGATCGTGTTGCTCGCCGCCAACACCCGCAAGCTGTCTTCGCGACCAATGATCTCGCCATTTTCGCCCGCGTCCGCCTTCGGTACGCGCTCCCCGTCAACGATGTCGAACTGACCGTACGAGCCGATCGTCACCACACGGAGACCCTTGACTATATTAGCGACGTAGACGATGATGCCGCACATGTACAGGACGAGCGACGCGCCGTCGAAGAGCATGTTGGCTTCGCTGGGTTTGTACAGCTTGGTGAGAAAGCCGAGGAGGCCGGTCCCCATGACGATGTGCAAGACGCGGCTGATCAGGGGCGGCGACGCGTGCATGAATCGCAGATGGTTCTCGAGGAGCTGGAAGTAGGGTTCACGGTCCGGCGGGACCGCCCACAGGACGTTGTAGTCGTAAGGAAACTGGCTGAAGAGCATGCCGAGGAAGAAACATGTTGCTGAAACGGCGATATTAGCCAAGCACTCGGGACCAAGCGCAGCTTGCGCGCGCAGACTCACGGCCGACGATGAGGAATGTCGCGAAAGAATTAGTCTTTGGCATGGCGGCAAGGGGTGGATGCCAGGGACGGTTCTCCCGGTCAGAGCGCGTCGACTATCACAGGGCTAGAAGGGAGTGCGCGAGTCGCAGACACAAGATTGATAGAAGCACGCAGAAAAGAAGCAGCACTGGGCAAGTTTTTAAATGGGGTCTACGAGGAAATTGTGTGACCCGGATAGGGCAGGTCGACGTGGCAGTAGAAGGCGCTGAAGTTGAGAGATGAGGTGCAAGCCGGCTGGCGCCGCGGCACGCTGAGCGCGCACCGGGAGTTGCGGTTGGTGCAGAGCTCCCGCAGATTAGTATCCGGGTATCTTACAGTGGACGGGCAGGCGTAAGGCTGACTAACGTATTGAACGGTGCCATCGAGTCTAGCGGTAAGCCTGATGGGGTAGGTCAGATCCCAGACCCACTTGCCATGGCGCTGTCTGGGCGGATCCTGGGAACACTGATGAAATCGAGCCAGGCCCGCAGCGGGCCTCGGACCCACCACCCCGCGAGCCGCGGTGGTTGGGTGGGTGCCAACGGTTCTCCCGGGCGCAGAAAACCGGGGCTGCAACCGTCGCGACGGCCATCGTGAGGTCGCGCCTGTCGAAGCTGTGGCGCTCCATGCATATGTAAGAGAACCACGCTCTTTGACGCCCAGATGAACCCTGATCCGAGATAACGCGGAGCTCCCACGGCGTTCACTCTAGCACTTAATCGAGCATGGGGCACGTGCGGGCCTTTGGCCAACAATATGAACGAAGGCTCGCTGATTGGCGGCCACCGTCATCGCCCCCCAGCTGGGCGATGGGAGGAATCCGCCCATGCCGCCGGCCGCCGGCCGCTAGGCCGCACTTAACTATGTGCATGCCCTTCCTGCTGCACTTCCTCCTTTGCCACTCCAACCTGTAGAGTCACCATTGCTTCCCGGCTGGAGACGCCTTGTCGTCGCGGGATTCCCTTTCAAACGCGGTAGTCACTTGTCGCGACCAATGACGGAGTGATGCTGTCATTTTTCGCCCGCCGAGTCTCGACGGTAGCCGCGGTCACCGCTGTCGTCTTCCTCATCATCTTCTTCACGCTCCTCCTCCGACCGTCGCACATCGACACCCTGCTCCCGTCGGACCATTTCAGCGCGCCTCACCCGTTGCCCGTGCCGCAAAACACTACCGATGGGTGGTCCTTCGCCGCCCGGCGAGACGCCCGGAATTATGCCCTCAGCAAAGAGCAATGCGACGCTGCATTTCCGGGCCTCTATGACGAGATATACCGCGCCGCTAACTTCAGGGACGACGTCGGGCCGGTGACGCCTGAAGATGTTGACATCACTTGGCGCGCGGACGGCGTTGTTCGGGTGCTGCTTTATCAGAATCAGGTTCGTCGCTCGGTCCGCCCAAGCACTACACTATCCATCACTCACGTCCACACAGCTGTACATAGTAGATGCTCGTGGCGTCGCCCGGCATGACTATCGCGACCGCTCTCTTGCGGTCCTGCACTCATTGAACCGCGCCGTCGAGACTTTCCCGGACCTCCTCCCGAATATCGAATTCTCGTTCGCCGTAGACGACATGGCAGAACCCAGCGGAAACTCCAAAACCATATGGTCCCTCGCCCGCCTCCCGGAGAAGGAGAAACAGTGGCTTATGCCCGATTTCGGTTTCTGGAGTTGGCCTGTTACGGGTGCCGAGAGCTACAATGAATTGCGCCGACAAATCGCCGAGGAGGAAGATTACTTCGACAACAAGCTTCCCATGGTGATGTGGCGAGGAGCGTTGAACGTGAACAAGGAGCGTAAGAATCTAATGGAGATCACAAAGGACAAGGACTGGGCGGATGTGAAGGATATTGACTGGTCAAATAAAACCTTGCTATACGAACGCCTTGTGTCAATGGTCGACCACTGCAAATACAAGTATTTGATCCATACTGAAGGTAAACACTCCCCCGAAAAACTCCATGCTAGAACAGCTGCAGATGCTAATTAGGACCTCAGGACGCAGTTATTCCGGTCGCCTGAAGTACATTCAAAACTGCGAGTCTGTGATCATTATCCCGGAGCTAGCGTGGATCCAGAACTATCACCATTTACTAGTTCCATCTGGTGAGCAACAAAATTATGTCCTTGTAGAAAAGGACTTCTCCGATCTAGAGGAAAAGATTACATATCTCCTCGAGCACGACGATGAAGCCAATCGGATAGCTACAAATAGCATTTCCATGTTCAGGGACCGGTACTTGACGCAGGCAGCACAGGCCTGCTATTGGCGCGAATTGATCCGATCGTGGGCGAATGTGAGCTTCCAACCTCAGTTGTATGAGGAAGTGGATAGTACGGATGAAGTTACCGGGCACTCCTCAACAACCCGGAAGCTTCGAGGTACCACTTTCGAGACCTACGTGTGAGTCCAATAATTGCAACTTCAATTACGGTTATAGAGATGCTTACTGGGTGCAGGATCACGCAAGAACTTCGTCACTTGTCGAAGACAGATGATGAATGAAGACAATGAGACCTCCGTGTTGGGTGGAGGGCTAAGTAGTGTGCATGTTCCGGCGTTGATGCGGCTGCTACAGTGATGGGATGGACGGTTGCCTTCTTCCCCCTTTCCTCTCGAGCCGCGTGGATAGCAATATTTGATACCCTTGCTTCGTGCAAAGCATACAGTAGTAATTTCTACCCTACAATTCAAATGCGCTCCTGTAAAACGATGCGGGTACGAATAGACTTGAAGTAAAGATGGTTATGTTGGGACTCCATACAGCGACCTGCGAAGGAGATTTTACTTTGCAGAGCACTTCCTCCCAAGTGGCAGAGGAAGGGAGGTTCAGCTCTTCTTGCGCATCATCCCATTTCATATTAACAAGTGATAAACTTGATATAGGCAGCTGTTGGGCCGACTCGGGGACCCTGTCGCCGTTGGTTGTGCTCCGCCACGCGTTCCCAATGCTCTGTTCCAGCTGCGCAGCGGTGCCGAAGTAGAAAATGTTGGTGCCATCAGGATCGGGCCGTGCATAAAGAACGTCTGACAAACCGTGGGGATCATCAGGGCGAAGCGAAGCCGGTCTAGCGGGAATTACAGTGGTCTTATTCGATAGGATATCCCTATACAAGAATTTCCATAACGATCGACTAAAACGGCGGACATGCAGAACCTCGGCCCGCTCTATTTGTGGCATGGCTCCGGCTTCCCAACAACGTTGGATTGCTGTTGGGACAACATGAGAAAGAACCCATGAGGCGGTATTCTCGCCGAGCCGGTGATGTCTCCGTGAGTGGCTTTGCGTTTCCTTGGTTTCCTCGCAGAGTATGGTGCGAGGCGAGAGCATCCTGTCCGAAATGATGAGCATTAATGTCCGGAGGTGTGGCGCCTCGAATGCAATGTCTCGATGCGAGTTCGCCGCTAGCCTTTGAAATTTAGGGTCGATGATGTTGGGACACAACTGGTGCAAGCGGAATTGAGCATGCTGCAGCCGGGGCAGCAACAAACGGATGGTAGTGCAAAGGTGCTCCGGACCACCAACGTGGCTATCCATCATGGTAGTATCAAGCTCAATGCTCGTACAGGACGACGGGAGAGCTCGGAGAAAATCCCCAATTATCTTGCTTGGAATGGATACTTCGTCTCCGGACGAATGCCGGTGTACTCGGTCATCTAACGGCGATTTTTGGAAACAGAGCGATACGTTTTGAAGCCGTTGTAGTCGGATTGGCATTAACCTGGACAGTTCAACAAGCGCATCCAATAATTCTACCCAGGCAGGATTGTTTTCCCAACGAGGGCGGTACCATCTCGGAGCTTCTCCAACTTTGTATGAGACCGAGCTGCCGTCTTGTGCCGACGAAATAGAATGTAAATTCAGAGTAAGAGAGCGGCAGTGTCGCAGTGGTGTTTCTTCTTCCAGAAGAGACCTGTTGAGCGAGCGGATTGAGGCATTTGTCGCCACGGTATAGCGCCAGAGCAGAGGCGCCGCAATTCTATTCCACCGGCGACAGACCTGTAATAATTTTACGAAATCTCCATTGGTTGCGGACGCGCGGAGTATCGAGAATATGCGGATGACAAGCTCCGTAGGAAGATACGGCCTGCTTTCTATAGCCATGACGAGAAATGAGTTTGTGGTGGTTGAACCCTAGGCCGCGGCAGGAAGTTACGAACTACGGTCCGGCAGGACTTCCGATATCAGCAGACATGAGCGCAAGATCCAATGAATTATCGATAATTATTGCCTTTGGTACGCAAACGTCTCAGAACATAAATCCACAGTTACAGATCTATACGTAGTAGAATTATATTTTATTCTTTAATTTCTCTCTTTAGTTCCCTATGTTCTTAGTATTCAATAAATCGGTCAGAGCACCGGAAAACTCCATACAGAGTCTCCTGTACTTTTATCTATTAGGAGACTTCACTTCTCAGTACATAAATCAGTAGCTGGAGCAAAGGTATTCCTACTGCCTCAGCATATTTACTCTTCGTTTTCCGGCAGTCAACATGAGGTCTTCAAAAATCATGACAGGAACAATATACACGCAGAAAACATGTCCATGAAACTTTCGTCTCACGCAGCGGCGACCCGACAACGTGGAACTTCGTCCCCTAGGACATCAATGCAGACACCGCGGTGGGTCACGGCGAAGTCCTTAAGCTCAACAGCGTCGCGCTGGCAGCCAACTCCATTGCGTATATTACGGCGAAAGATGCCGGCTTCCTGAGTTTTTTTCTCGAACCCGGCTGACACTGAGTGGGCGCACAACCTAGTCTGGGGCTTCGCGACTGTTGTCAGAGCTAACGACGTCGACGGCTTCGCCGAATCCACGCGCCTCTACGGCTACTTTCCTGTGCGAAGCTATTTTATGCTGCGATTGGCGCCTTAGGAGGACGCTAGAGCCGCGTAGGTCATCGAGGACGGTGCCAACCCGGCGGTGCCAGGCATTAAGCTCTTCTGGGAGACGACGCCGGAGCGGCAAAAGCCCCAGCCCATCGACCTCGTCCTCTACAACACGTACATGACAGTGCCGCTGCCATTGGTATCCCGCGACCACGACAAGGGTGCCGCCTTTCTCTGCAGCTACACTTTCGCGGGCACAGCGTACTGCTTCTCGCGTGGGCAGCTAGCCCCGAAAAACACGCGTGGAGCCTCCGTGATCGTCACTTGTGCCTCTAGCCGCATGCCACTCGAGCTTGCCTGGTGCCTGCGCAGTAACGATGGCATGCGCTATCTTGTGGGACTGACTTCGGAGCGTAACCGGGACTACGTCGAAACCAAACGCCTATTCAGCTCAACTTTGACGTACCACAAGATTTGGGAGGAGCTAGGTGGCGCCATTGACAGTGAAGTGAAGGTCTTCATAACCGTCTTTTCGGGCTGTATGGAGGTGATTGCAGCGGCGCAGGACGTCATCGGTGGCGCTCGCCTTGGTACGACATTCCCGTCCGGCAACGCGCATTGGAACTGGGGCCTGTGGAGCGGCGGTGGCGTGCCCAAGCTAAAGGGCGACATCGGCCCGCCCGCAACGGCAGAGATATTCTCAGAAATTAAGAGGGAAAGAGGGGCGTATGGCGCCGTCAGGGAAGTGATGGCGGTATTTGAGGAGGTCGATAAGGAGGCGCTGGCAGGATTCAAGACGGAGAGGGTCAAGGGTGTCGAAGGCTTCAAGGATGCGTTTGAGCGGTTAATTGAGTGTAAATTGCCCGCTAGTCTAAACATGATCTGTGCGTTTTAAGTTGAGGAATATAGGAAACACTTAGCACCTCATTGGTCAATCATCACGTGCCAACCGTTAAGACAGAAGGGAATCTGAGATTCTCGAATTTATGAGATAGCCTCGCCGAAAGGACGTCGCGGCTGGTATACAAAAGCCTGAAGCGAGCCGCAGAAGATCCCAAAAACCCCATGCAATGCATAATGGTTCCTGGAAGGTAAACAAAGGAGAAAGTACTCAGTATCCATCGGCCAGTCTTGTGTAAATGCGGTTCTAGACTGTCTTAGTGACGTGTGCTGTCTGGATCACCCTCTCGCTTCCCGAATTCGAGTCCTCATTGCTTAGCTCAGACCGAACGGTATTCTGGATGATGTTGCCCTCGGCGTCTCGAGGTTTCCGCTCCCAGCCTGTTTTGAATAGCGGGCCCATGCTGAATTGGGGGAACGGATGTGCCTCGGTGTTCAGCACAATCTGGTCAAGAGGAAGGACATCGTCAGGCCCAAAGAGGAGGTAGAAGTATTTCAAGGTTTCGGCCTGTTCCAAAGTTAGAGCGAAGACGTCCCGCTATACCGTAGCAAACCAGGGGCCTAGGCAAATAACTCACCAACCAAAAGCTCTCCATATTGTCTCGAGATGGTGGAGGAATCCGTGTCACGTCACTGACACTGGTAAATCCACCGTTGTGTGGTACAGCCGTGTGGATGATAAATGACTGAAACATCTCCCATCCCCATTCCCGGTACATGGGATCGCCTGTAATACGCCACATATAGAGCAGACTCTCGACCGTCTCTGGGCGTTGCAAATTGTGCCTGTCGGCACTCTTGATAATATAGTCTTGTTTCCATTCTGCATCCGGGGCAGGGTCCAAGACATCCGGTGAATGCAAAGTTCCTTCCTCCATCATATGTGGTGGAGAGTACATGTTAAAGTGAGCTATTTCCGGAGCCAGGCCGGTTTCCGTCACTTTGTACATCCCCCAGCATGTCTTCATTAGCTGCCTAGCAAGCTCCATGTCCTCCTCTTGCTGCGAGCCCCACTCGGTACTACTCATTGCTTCAGCCAGAGTCTTTCCACCTGTAACAGCGAGAGCGATTGTGCCAGGCATAAAGCAGACTAAATGGTCCATCTTCGGAGACAGACTGCCCGAGAGACCGCTCGGACGTTCGCCGAGTACGGTGAGGTTTGAGGGGGATGAATATGTGATTAGGTGCTTCTTAATACCTGCAACAGTCTGATCCCACATTTCGCGGTAGATAGGCTCTTCTTTCGACGTCTGTAAGTACTGCTTGATGAGGTACTCTACACAAAGTGTCAGCTAAAGGCCTTCATCGTTGAAGCTTGCGTTACCAACCATAGTATGAATCACCACGACTTCCAAGCCGGATGTTTTTGTCCCTGAAATGACCGTTGTCCGCATAAATGAATATAGGAACGAGACCATCCTTTGCACCGTTGTCGTCGACGACCTTCATCACATTTTCTGCCGCCTCCCAGAAATGGGTTTCTCCAGTCAGTTTCGCCAGATACTTCATTTCGAGCTGCAGGCTTGTTGCTTCGGCCGTAGAGGAAGCGCCCCCATCTACGTGTGATTTGATTCCCTGCATAGTTTTCAAGTTGATGCTCGCGTAGGGGACACCGGAAGGAGACTCGTAAGCTCCCAACAGCCGACTCGCGAGATCCGCCGCTCTCTCAAGGTATAAATCATCACCTCCAGTTTGTGCTGCGTTGACCGGCGCCATGTTCGGGAATGTCGTCGACAGATAGTGAGCGGCAAGGAGGCCACCAAGCATGCGAATAGTGGTCTCGAACGTGTTGACGTCATGGTCCTTTTCGTAGGTGAGACTTTTGGACACCCATGTTCTAGCGTGTTCAAGTTCGGTGGTGAGGTTCATCAGTATCAGGGTATCGAGAGCATCCACGATTATCCAACCCATTCCGCCTTCCACCATATGTCGCCCTTTCTTCGAAACGGGGTGGTACTCATCATAGCCTTCACGAGAGCGAAGGTCAGTAACATCTTATTCCACAGAGCTCCGTAACAAGACCACATACCCCAACCATGTTCCTCGTATGCGCTCCAGCTTAGCTTGAAAGCATCCCTCACCGCTTCTCTCCGCTCATCCCAATCGACTACCCCAGATGGCCTCGGAGAGAATCCCCCTTGCCATAGCCTGCTCGCACCGGGCTTCGAGTCCGACGAGGAGAACAGCCCAAACCAGTACAGAGCGACGAGCACCACAGAAAGGACGGACGCAAGCACGCGTTTCCTCTTGTACCACCGCCTCCGCCTCGAGGAGGAATAGTACGGCTTGTCCTTGTACATGGGCAGGTCGCCTCCGCTGGCAAACATGCCGCCGAGGCGGTCCGCTACGCCCTGGGCGTGGCCGTTCTCGCCGCTAGCAAATCGCGACCTACCGGAGCTCGACCAGATGACATCCTCGTAGCGGCGGCGCGGGTCTTCGAAGGTGGGTACGTTGCGGGGCACGTTGAAGGACATGCCGTCGTCGCCGTCGGCGGCGGCGGCGGAGGCGGGCTGCGGCGCGGGCGGAGGCGGCGAGCGTGCGGCGGCGGCGGTCGCGGTCGCGGTCGCGGTCGCAGTCGCAAGCGAGGCGGTCGCGTCCTCAAAGGCCTGCCTTCCCGACTCAAGGGCCTGCTGGCCCGATTCGACGGCGCGCTGGGCGTAGCCGGTGGCGGCGCGGAACGCGTTGTTCCCCTTGAGGATGGACAGCGCCGACGGGCCCCGGAAGTTGCCAAACGGGTCGCGGTTGTTCATGCCCCGGCACCGGAAGGGGGCGTGCGACGAGGATCTGGAGGCGGCCCGGCGCGGGCGATGGACATGTCACTGGACCGGGGGAAGCGTCGCGGAAGAAGACGATGGAACAAAATGATGGACTCTGCCTGCGGCGTAGCTCGAAGTGTTTAGGTGGCAGCATGTACCTATATTAGGCGGAAGGCCAAGCCGCATTAGCTACTATTAGCGCGCGCATCCCCTATTTTCCAGGAGCACCCTTCAGATGACCGCAGCAACTCCTTGCTAGAACGCAGCTCCGAAAGGGGACTTTGAACAGAACTTACCGCCCTACCAGTCAAACAGCAAAAACTCGCGCCGTAACAAACGAAGCTAAAGTCAGAACGTGGAATTGGATACACAGCACGCGGTCCCTGGCTTTCTCGCTGCAGCACGTGGTGCCACGCTTTGCTGCTCTTGGTAAAGTCTCCGCGCCGTTGGCTGTGTCAAGTCATTTCCATGACATTAAGCCCTACCTTTCTCCTTCTTGCTACTCTCAAAATAGCGATATATTCTGTAAAAGAAATCGTCGCTGTTGGATCGTATCTATTATTCAAGTAAGTTCCAGCCTTTTGTCGGAATGGGTTACGCGCTTTAACTCAATTTACAATAAAGCTCTGCTCGTGCTTTCCCTTCTTTGTTCTATTTTCCCCTCTCAAACCCCTCAGGTTTAGAGTGCTTTCCAAATAATACCATTAATTTTGGAGCACGTATTCTTCAGCACACACCTCTTCACGGTGAATCGAGTCTCTAGCGAGTTAGTAATGTCCATTGGCTCTCCTGTATCTAACTCAACGCAGCTATGCATTATATTCGATTTTTGAAACCGCCAAAGACAAATGGAACGAAGATCTCAGCCCTAATCACCATCGTAACCGACCTGGGAGAGAGCTTCTTGCTTGATAATGTGAAACTTGTGGCAGCAATTCGGTCCGCGGATCCGGGCGGAGCACTTCAAGAGAAAAAGGAAATCAGCTGGACTGGGGGTTCACGATCACTCGCTATCTCCATCAATGTCAAAAAGAATGCCGCTCTTAGCCTGGCGGTACGCTTGCGTGTTGGCGTGGACGGAACCAACAAGACAGATTCACTTGGGTCCCTTCGTCGGGACAAACGGAACGGCTTACAAATCGTATCCGCCTGGAGCGATGAGTTTTGCATCGCGAATGGGACGTCTGAGGCAGCGAAGCTCGTGGAGAGGCGTTTTCTGTCATCCGGCAACAGAATCCTTAGTATATGGGAAGAGACAGGCGAGAGTATCGCTCGTCACATTTGGTACGTGCGAGTCAGCTCATGGCTGCAGCGATGACTAACGTGCAGAAAAGGGACGCCGGCGTGGGATTGGCCGCTCGCATTGACTATATTCTGACGGGCAAATCGGGAGGGCTGCCGCTACTGGAGGGAATTCTATCTCACGCAGCTTCTAGAAGGCTGAACGTGCTCGAATTGGGGTGCGGCTGCGGCACCGTCGGTATCGACCTCGCACAGTCGCGTCCAAACTGCGAGGTGGTGCTGACAGATCTCGTGGATGCTGAGGAGATTGCTTGGCGCAACCTCTCCGGGGCGCGTCCGGCCGCGTCCTCCACGCTCGCCTTCCACGCCCTGGACTGGGAGGAGGAGGAGCTGCCGGCAGCGGTGCAGGAACGACGGCTGGACCTGGTGCTCGTTTCCGACTGCACGTACAACCCGGACAGCAGCCCCGCCTTGGCGCGCACGCTGCAGCGGCTCGTCGCGCGCTCGCCAGACGCGCTCGTAGCGCTGGCGATGAAGGTGCGGCATCCGAGTGAGGCTGTGTTCTTCGAGCTCATGTCGGATGCCGATCTCGTGATCGGGGAGCGGACTAGCGTGGGGCTGCCCGGAGACGAGGCGACAGGTGAAGGGCACGAGAACATCGACATATACGTCTTCCACGGGCGGAGCCGTCGGTGAACGTGGAGGTCGACGAGAGGGCACTCGGTACTTCTCCGGGCACCCGCGCTGGGGTGCCCGTCGGCGCATCGCGGCCGGGGGGGTTCGTCGCGGCGGGACGTAGCGGGCTTCGGGCCGCCATGATTGCTTCTTCGAGACGCAGCCCTGCGAGCCTGGAGACACCGTGGCGCACCCGAGACGCAGGGGTCAGGTGGCCTGGCGGGCAGGCGGTGGCTGGTGGACGTGGGAAGTTACTGGCCGCGGGTGGCGGCCGCGGGCTCTCGTGCCTCTCTGCACGACATTGGCGGCCGAGCGAGCATGTGGCGCATGTGGCGACGTCACGCCGCACCACGCCCCAGCAAGAACAATTTCCGGCCTTCGAGGACATGCGAGCGTGCGCTTTTCGCAGCGCGCCGCCCGCGGGGGTGCGCCCGCAAATACGGATGGCCGCGGGGCAGACTCGAGCCGTGCCGAGTTGCGCGGGCCCCCGAACACGTGAAAATCGAGGCATCGGGAGCAGAGTGCTCGGGCCGCAGCAGCAGGGAGCCGTGGGATGCGGTGAGGGCGCGCCGTCTGCGGGCGGCAGGACGACGGCGGCCGTGGCAATCGTCGTCACCGGCGCGCGACCGGGCAGCGTCGGCGGGCGGCGGGCAATTAGAAGGGCATTTGGCGACGGGCGGCGGGGATCATGCAACGACTCCAAGATAGCAGCGGTGCGGCATTTTCGGCGGCCAAGGGCGCCGGGGCACGTCACGGCCAAAGCCAATTGCGGCCTCAACACCACGGCCGCCGCGCTCACCGTCTCTTGGACCTGCAGACGAAGCCCGGGCGCGCTGAGGCGCCCCGGCGGCGGACCGCCAGCTCCGGTCCCGAGCTGCCCCCAGCGCCCCCCCTCCCCCTCGCCCGGCCCAAGGTTCGCGCGCACACAACCGCGCACCTCGCCTCGATGCCTTATAAAAATTTGCCCGCCCCTCCTCCCTCCCCCAAACACCCTCACCACCGCCCTCCGGCCTGCCTCGCTCCGCCCCCTTCTCCACCTGCCTCTCTGCCCCGCCAGTCGCGCTCTCCCCCCGCCGTGCTCGCCCATTGCCTTTTCCGGAGCGCAGCGACTCGCCAGGCTCCCCGCCGCCGCCACCGCTCTCTCCGCGCCGCGGCTCGCCCGCACCGCGACATCGTCAACACCCGGCCGCCTCCCTCTGCTGCAACTGGCGCCGACGGAAGCGCCTGACTGGCCCGCGCCCGCTCCTCTCGACCCTTTCCCGCTGCAGACCGGCCCCCTCCCCCTCGAGCTGCCGCATAGGGCGCTTTCTGGGGTTCTTCCTCTTCGTGAGGAAGACTCGAGGAGGCCTCGTCAGAACCTTAGCTTAGGATTTGAGCCGTTCCGTCCTCCCTAACATCGAATCCTGCCCATCCGCTTGCCAAGTTTCCTCGACGACCGCGAAGCCACCCGCAACATTCCAAACGACTTCCTGGCACGGAGCTGCCCTGTGGAATGGCACCTTCTGCAATCTCCCGCCATGACGAATATGCGCCCCTGTCTTTCAAAAATTGGCAGCCTGTAGATGGCTGGTACGACCACCATGGATCTCTCGACGCTCAGGGCCTAATCGGCGACGCTCTCCTGGAGCGTGTCGAAGACATCGACCAGGACGTCTGCGAGGCCGGTGATGAGGATGCCTTCTTCGTAGCCGACCTGGGCGACGTCTACCGGCAGCACGTCCGCTGGAAGCTGAATCTGAGCCGGGTGACGCCGCACTACGCCGTCAAGTGCAACCCTGATCCCCAGGTCCTCCGCCTCCTGGCCGAACTCGGCACCGGCTTCGACTGCGCCTCCAAATCTGAGATTGAGCAGGTCTTGAACATGGGTGTTGACCCGTCGCGCATCATCTACGCGCAGCCCTGCAAGACCAAATCGTACGTTCGGTACGCTGCTCAGAAAGGGGTCAAGCAGATGACCTTCGACAATGCCGACGAGCTATACAAGACCAAGCAGCTCTTTCCGGATGCGGAGCTGTTCTTGCGCATCTTGACCGACGACTCCGCATCTCTCTGCCGGCTGAGCCTCAAGTTCGGCGCGTCCCTGGACTCGACCAAGGGATTGCTGGAGTTGGCGAAGAAGCTCGACCTCAATGTCGTTGGGGTAGCTTTTCACGTTGGCTCCGGAGCCTCCGATCCCAAGGCTTTCTTGCAGGCCGTCAAGGATGCGCGCACTGTCTTCGACCAAGCTGCTGAAGTTGGATATGACCTCAGTGTTTTGGACGTTGGCGGTGGGTTCTGCAGCGACACCTTTGAGGCCATGGCTGCTGTGCTCTCTAGCGCTCTCGACCATCACTTCCCGCCTCATGTCCGTGTCATCGGAGAGCCCGGGCGGTACTACGTCTCAAGCGCCTTCACGCTCGCCTGTCACGTCATTGCTCGTCGTACCGTTTGCAACCCTGGAGAAGAGGGCAAAAGCTACATGCTCTACCTGAACGACGGCGTGTACGGGAACTTCTCCAGCATCATGTTTGATCACCAGCAGCCGACGCCACGCATCTTGAAAGCCGGCGAGCGGTTCCTTCATGGGCGTCGCCCGGATGGCGCCTACGACCCCTTGGCCGAGCATGGCGGGAAGCTTACCGAGTATTCGATCTGGGGTCCCACCTGTGATGGGATCGACTGCATTTCCGCGAGATCAAAGTTCGCCGAAACCATTGACGTCGGCGATTGGCTTTACTTTGAGGACATGGGTGGTAAGCGTTCACTCACGGCCCTAACCTATCTTGTACGCTCATTCTAACTCGTCTATAGCTTACACGAAGTGCTCCGCTACCCGTTTCAACGGCTTCACCGATAATCATGAGGTTGTCTATATTTGCAGCGAGATGCGTGCTCGTGCTATTCTTGGGTTGTAATAGCTTGAGTTGGGTTGGTTGTTCTCAAAGAGCATATAAATTGGTGGTCTTGGGTGGAATGCCGTCTTGCACTTTCTTTTTCTGTTATTTTCAGACTTCGTTTTTTGGATCTCTTTTCCCCTTCTATTTGGTATGGGTGGCTTGCGTTTTGTCAACTTTCTAGACATAGAGCGGCTCAAAAGTTAGAGCCTAGGCAGGCATTGGTAGAACACTGATTATAGGATGGGCGCATAGTTAACTATCGCTGTTTCATATTTCATATAATTGGTGCGGTCACGTCAGAAGTCACAGCCAGTTCCGAAGACAGAGAACCGATTATAAGTTCTATCCCCTTATTAAACCCGTGGGTCTCTAAGTCAACATATATGGACCTAGGTATATATAGTCGACATAGCTCACTCTACCCCTTCCAAATCCGAACCTGCTTATCCCTTCCTCCGCTGCCCACCCCTTTCCCATCCGCGCTCCAATCAACGGCATACACCTCATCCTTGTGCCCCGGCAGATCGCCCTTCATCTGGCCCGTCCTCACTTCCCACACCTTGAGTGTCGTGTCCTTGCTCGCGCTCACCAGCAGGCGGCTGTCAGCGCTGAAGCACGCCTGGTAGACGGGGCCTACGTGGCCGCGCAGCGTGGCCACGAACTTGCCGCTCGAGCCCTGCCACAGCTTGACGTGGTTGTCGAAGCCGGCCGAGGCGATATGCAGCCCGTCCGGAGAGAAGGCCACGTAGTTGATGGCCTTCTGGTGACCCATAAGGCGCGCCTGGGGCTTCGTGACGTTCTTGCCCGCCGATGCGCCAAAGGGCCCCCACAGGAACATGGTCGTGTCGTCCGAGGCGGAGACCAGGCGCTCGACCGGGACGCCCTCGGAGGACGCAGCGGCGGCCTCGAAGCGCCGGCGCGCCTTCACGCGGCGCTCCTCGAGGCCGTCGGGCACGACGCCAGTGTGGTCGTAGAAGGCGGTGCGTAGGACGGCGTCGGTGGACAGGGCGAGGTGGTTGACCCAGTGAGCATGCGACGAGAGCGTGTGCACGAGAGTGCCGTTCCTGGCGCTCCAGACCTTGACTGTCTTGTCGTGCGAGGCCGTGTAGAGCAGGCCGATGCCGCCCCACTTGACGCACGAGACAGAGCCCTTGTGGCCCGTCAGCGCGAAGTCGATGCGCTTCGCGACGGCGTCCCAAACGCGCACCGTGGCGTCCTTGGAGGAGGACGCCAGCCGCGGCCGTCCCGGCTGCTGCGCGTGGAACGGCTCCCAGGCCAGGCTGGTGATCCACTTGGTGTGACCCTGCAGAGCGGCCCCTTCCAGCTGCCCCTTGACGGGGTCCCAGAGCCGCACCGTCGCGTCATTGCTGCCCGTGGCCAACAGCGTGCCGTCGGGCGACCAGCTGACGGCTAGCACCCAGCTCGTGTGGCCCTTGAGCGTGTGTAGCGGCGTGCCCGTGTCGCAGTCCCACACGCGCGCCGTGTTGTCGCCGCTCCCGGTCGCCAGTCGCGCCGCCGACGCGGGCGAGAACTGCGCCGCCAGGATCGGCTGCCCGTGGCCCGACACGGCCGCCGAGCATCGCGACACCACCTGCACTTTGAACACAGCCTGCGGGGCCGTCCGCACCCGTATCACCTCCTCGGTCCCCGGCAGCTTCCCGCCCTTGCTCGCCGCCGCCAGTCGCCCGTACAAGTCGTCGCCGTCCGCCAGCCCGATCTCGTCCGTGTCGTTGTCGCCGTCGGCGCCTCCTCCCTCCCCAACCGCGACGAAGAAGCGGTACGGGATCCGCTCGTGTGCCTCATCGCGGCCTTCGATCGAGTTAACCAGTAGGGCAAGGTTGCGCGTCGTCGCTTGCGACAGCGGCACTAGCACCGAGTCGCCCTGCGGCGTGCCCGTGGAGCGGTCCACGAATTGGATGCGCACCTCCCCCAGGTCGGCGGGCGGTGCGGTGGGGACATCTTGCTGATGTTTTGCAAGGTTCGAGGCCGTCAGTTTCTGGCGCTTGCTAGGTGGGGGAACGAGTGTCGCCATGGCTGATCGTGTAGGGCGTTCGAGCCGAAGGTGGAAGAGATTCACGCCGGGGATGAATGCGTACGAAAGGGAAGCGGCAGTCTGAAATTTTTGTGTTTTGGTGATGCCCGACACCTTATCGATAGGTTGCCAAGATTTCCATCTCGCTTCTCAAGAGCCTGCGGCCAGCCAATGGGGATGCGAGGATGCTACCATTAAAGGTACTACGTGTGTACGTGGTATGTCACTTATACTAAGGCAAGTCGCCAAACTCGTACGTTTGCCAAAGACATAGAACGGTACGGATGGGTCCTTGCATTTACAAAGCCTAAAGCCGTATATAGCTTCTGTAGGGTGTGACGAAATTACATGCTCCCCAAGTCGGTTAATGTTACTCCGTACAATACAGAGATTATGACCTTAATATTTCTTTAATCCTAGCCTGCTTCTCTTCCGACACTCCAACTTGAATCAGATATTCTTCAATCCCGCCATACTTCTCGGAAATGTGCCAGAAAATAGTCTCGACGAAATCAGTAGGGCAGCCAGCAAATTCTTCAGTCAGCCCTATCGAACCAATCTCCTTCATGCGCTCTTCCTTTTCCAGAAGTAGCTCTGGTTCCGACATCATATAGTCTCGATCAATCGCAGCGACAGGCACACCGAGGAGCATGAGACAAAGCATGACGACGAGGCCTGTCCGGTCTTTCCCTTGCGTGCAGTGTACCAAGATCGGGTAGTTCTTCTCATCGGCCAGAATGTCGAAGACGTCCAGAACCTCGCGGTGGCAGACATCAATCGAGTCGATCCCCAGCCCGACTAGGCCGCGCTCGCACATCACCTTAGTGCCGAGGATCTTGATGGCGTCGGTTCGGTAACCGAGCGCCATGTTGCCCATGACTCGCGCGATGTCTAACCACGAGAGCTTCTGCATGAGGCTCATGGAGTAGGCGTGTCCGTTGAAGTTGACATGATGGTAGGCGGCTTCGGCGATTTGCAGGGGCAGCGAGGCTTTATCTCCTGCGTCTGGATTCAAAGCTGACTTGTGCACGTCGGCGCCATACCTTTCGGCTTGCTGAAGAAGTTCGGTACTGCATAGCAAGGGGAGAGAGCATCAGAGCGTTGCTATAAACATCATAGATGACTGCCGTGAATTCGTACTCGGTGCGCAGGTCTAGGACGCTTTTGAGACCGTAGTCTTCCAAGAGACGGCGGCGGTCCGGCAGCGACGTGCGGTCTGTGGGGCGGCTGGTCAATAACGTCCAACCGACGGGAACTACGGGCTCAAGCAGGTTGTCGGGTTACCTGGTCTGGCGCTCCGATATAGCTTTCCAGGCTTCACGAGGCTGCCATCAAGCGGGTTCTATTAGCTGGTGGGGTACGGCAGTAAAGGCGCTCGGAGTACAACGGACTCGGAATTCGTAGCGCCGTTGACGGTTACCCCGACGTCACGAAAGTTCAGGAGAGTCTCGAATGCTGGCTGCGGCTGGGACGAAGACATGCTCCGACGACCTCTCGTTGCGAGGTACACTAGAGAGGTAGGAGTGAGCAGCGGAAGGGTTCGCAATGGTCGCGGGTTGCGCTAGACACAGGCAGGTCGTGTCGGCGGCGCCAAGGGGCTTCTTCGAGACTGCCAGACTATCTCGACATGGCGAAAGTTGGTAGAGCAATGGGCCTGGCGACTTGGACGAAGCAGGTAGGTACGGTACACAGCACGAGGTTCGAGGTCTACTACGTACCTAGGTAGGTACATGGTTGGCCAGGTAGCCGATCGCCTCGGATCAGACGAGGCCCACGCCGGGGTGGCCCGCGCGGCGAGCACTATGGAGCGATCGGAAGAGGCGCGGGCAATGACGCCGGACGAGCCTCGCGGCGGCGCGCGGCCAACCGTGGCAGCTCGGCGGGCCCGAGAGCGGGGCGGCCCAGGGCTCTGGGAAATCCGGGGTCTGGGCCGAGACGGGCCCTTTGTCTCGCATGATGTCATGGTCCGACCACGACTCCAGCCGGCCACGGCCCGGGAGGATACAAGAAGGCGGGCGCCGGCCGTCTGCCCTCGCCCGCTCTGCCCGACACCTGTCCCCCGCCCACCGCCAGCTCCCGTCTGCAGCCTGTCGCAATCGCCCAGCCATGACGGCCCAGGTCGCCGCCCAGGCCGCCGCCCCGCTGCGCCAGGGCGCCGGCCAGATGGCCCATCCGGCGTGCCCCGGCCCCGCCGCCCACGAGCACAGTGGCCGGCTGCGCGAGCAGGCCAGCCACGCCTCGCACGCGGCCTTGCAGCAGCCGGAGCCCGGCCCCGCCGGCGCCGAGCCCGGCCGCGCTGGCGGCAGCGACCCACGCCTGTCGTCGGCCGGCGCCGCCGCGTCGCTCAAGCACGCGCAGCCCCACGACTTGCCCGGCTACCCCATCGTCGGCATCGACGCCCAGTCGTCCGCAGGCGCCGCCGCCAGCCTGGCAAACGCCTCGCAGAGGAACATCGAGCCCTGGCGCCCCACCACCTCCGACTCCGCCGGCAAGGCCGCGATGCTCGCCGGCGACTACAAGGCCGCCCCCCTCTGGCGCCCCGAGGCCAGCGACGCCGGCTCCAAGGCCGCACAGCTCGCCGCCGCCAACAGGGACAGCCACAAGACAGAGCCTTGGGCCCCGGACGCCAGCACCACCGCGAACTCCCATTCCGCCGCCGACATCGCCATGCGTCCCAAGTCTCGTACCAAGCCCCCTCAGCCGGATGCAACTAGCGACGAAACGCATAGAAGAGCTATGATGGCGGCTACCGGAGCCTTTTCTGGCCGGAAGAGGGCCGAGTCGACGCCTACTCCTCACGTACCCACGTACCCGGACGCCGCCAACCACGCTCAGAATGCCCTTAAAGCTGCTACACACGCCCATCGGCCCTCTCCAAGCGCGGCAGACGAGACTAAATCTGCCAAGGATGCGCCTATCAGCAGCTCTCCCGCTCTCGAGGCTGCTCGGATTCAGCACATCGGAACCAACCTCCCACGAGAAATGTACACCGACAGCCCCCCCGTGACCCCTGAAGTCGAAGAGAAACGTCGCCAGGATGCTCTACGTGCCTCGGCCATCTCCATGGCCAAGAAGATGTACGACGTCCAACGGCACCACCTTGATGGTGCTGCTAGCGACCACGCCACCGCCGCTGCCCGAGCCGGCGGCCAGGCGCCAGTTCCGTCGCATGAGGACGATGTCAAGACGCAGGCCATGCAATATCTCACCGTACAAGATGCCGCCCAGCGGCTGGCCGCCGAACGCCTCTCCAAGATCAAAACCGAAGACGAATCGAACGCGTTCCGCAGCTATTACGGCTACCAGTCGGGTCCGCGTTCGCGCCTCTCGCTCCGCCGTGGCGGCCGCCGGCGCGCCTCGAGTGAAGGTTCCAACCTCGAGCCTACCGCGGACTCGGATGACGACGAGGCTCGCAGCCGCCGCATCCGGTCCCAAATGACGGCCTTCAACGAACAGTTGGCCGCCGTGGATACCGACAAACGCAAGCGTGACCGCGAGGCCCTTCTTGCGGCCGCTCAGCGCAAAGTGCGCACTAGCATGCACGACATGGATCAGAAGGTGTACGACGAAACTGGCAAACCATCGGCCGCTCTAATAGAAGAGTGGGAGACCAAGGCTCGAGCGAAAGCCGCTGCAAATAGTGAGCAAAGAATGGCCAATTTTGGCAGAGTCAATGTCGGCGGGGGCAAGTTCTTGGACCAAACCGATGTTGATGCGGTCGCTTCAGCGAGAATCCAGCCGACATTGGACGAGATCAATGAGAAGACGGAGGCTCAAAGAGCGAGGGACGAGGAAATTCGGCTCGACCAAGAACAGAAGAAGCGGGAAGCGCAGGTCCAAAAGCAGAGAGAAGCAGATCTCAAAGCTGAGCAGAAACGAATCAAGGGTAAGAGAAGCTACGAACATGCTAGACCCATGCGGGAGGCTAACGCATTTACAGGTGAAGAAAAGCAAGCGGAGAAAATCCGCAAACAAGAAGAGAAAAATGCAGCTAAGGCAGAAAAGTCAGCGGATAAGGCTCGCAAAGCTGAAGAGAAGCGTCATCAGAAAGAAGAGAAGCAGAAATCGCATGAGGAAGCCAAGGACGAAGCATCAAACAATCCAGAAGCTATGGCGACCAGAGGTTCAAGCGACGCTGCGGTGGAAGATGCCACCGCCAGCAGCGGCAGCAGCAGCAGCAGTTCAGACGACAGGGAAACTGAAACCGCTGAACCGGCAGCGTCCAGCAGCGCCGCAGAGGCTCCTCAGGGGCATGAAGCATCAGATGCGCTGGAGACTGAGAAATCGAAGTCTGGCCGAGCACCTCCGACGCCAGGTGCCGAAGAGGAGCCCACTTCACCAGCTTTCCCGTCAGCCAAGGGTGAGGGTGGTCGCTTCAAGTCGTTCTTCCACAAATTCAAGCGCCGGCCCCGCGCTACGTCCGCATCCGAGGAGCAGGGCAACACCGAGAACTCACGTTCGTTCCTCGGCGGCCATACTCTCACTGGTAGTCGCTCGAGTAGACCCACGTCCACGGGTCGCGACGTCGCGTCGCCGACGAGGGGAGACACTTCGCGCGCCCACTCGGGCAGCATCTCCTCCTTGTCGAGCGACGAAGCAGACACTAGAGGTCGAGGCAACAACAAAACGAACGGTGATGCCGTGAGTGGAAGCGCCGTAAGCGCCGTTAGCGGGCCCGAAGAGTCCGAAGAAGCCAGGGATACGGTGGACGATTCTTTGGCTCCACCACCACCAGCATTCAGCAGTCGTGTCAGTAACGGATCTCCTGTTCGGGAGACTCGATTTCAGGAGAATTTGTAAAGGACTCAGTCCTAGGTTGGGTTGGCAGATTTCTTGCCATTGTGTTGATTTGTCTTTCTTCTTTCAGTTCACCCTCACTGCTTCAAGCCGTTAAAGGTCTCATGTTACTTGTACTTCATGGACGTGTCACGGGCAACGACTTATGTTTCAGTATTGACAATTGTTTCATTGGCTGTTGAGTTCCCCCCATCCTAAAGCTTTCAAAGTCCCTTATGCATATGTATAAGTACGGAAATATGGGACACCCATGGAAACACGGATGCTAGGCAGGATTTCATAATGTACTATACACACTTTACCATCGCAAGTTTCCATGAGATTATTGCGCCTAGTAGAAGGGCAACGCAGAGCCTGTGCACGCCAGAAATGCTTCCTATCTTGATTCCCAACCCAAGATCCAAAACTTCCTCTCGTGGCTACCCTGAACGCCAGATTTTCTCCAATACTGGAATATCCCACAAATATTCATACAACACGATTAGGACGTTGCCTTGCATAGTCGTCTCTAACTATGGGTAGTCCTTCATTTTCCCCCAAAATCCAACTTTCGGGCTACTTTGTCGCTCCTACCGTTCTCTAGCTCGCCTCCACGCCGCTTCAAATCTTCCCCTACTCGAGACTCGCCGCCGCCTTTCTTAGGCAGCTCCTCCTTCTTCGTAGGTTTTGGTTCGGCTCGCCACCAGTCGTGTGCCAGAACCTTACGAGTCGTAGCGCGGCGGCGCGGATCAAGTACTAGCATCGACATGAGCAGGTCGACACCCAAGGGGCCCACCAGGCCGAACAAGCCCAAGTAGTATTGCTTGCCCTGGACAGGGTTGACCTTGTCCTTGGCCACAGGAACGTAGCCTTCGAGCGAAGACACGCCAGGCCAGTTGTCCTCGGTAGGAGTGCCGATGGCACGCGAAATGACGCTGACCTGATCGATGTCGGTGTTGCCGGGCATGAAGGGGGTGCGCATGACGAGCTCGGCGAAGACGCATCCCATGCTCCAGACATCGACGGCGCCCGAGTAGAAGCGGGCGCGGAAGAAGAGCTCCGGCGGGCGGTACCAGCGGGTGATGACGTTGTGCGTCATAGGCGAGTAAGGGTCGGCGAAGCCACGGGCGAGACCAAAATCGGCGAGCTTAACGGTGCCGTCGGCGGCAATTAGCAGGTTGTTGGGCTTGATGTCGCGGTGGAGGACGAAGCGGGAGTGGCAGAAGTGGACGGCGCGGGCCAGCATGGCCATCCAGGCCTTAATGTCGGCGATGCCGTAGGCGACCGAGTCGCTGCCCCGGATGAGCATCTCGAGGTCGCCCAAGGGCAGGAACTCGAGCACGAGGTTGAGGTTCTGGTTGCGGCTGCTGAAGACGGCGTGCATGGCGATGATGTTGGGGTGCGACAGCTCCTGCAGGAACTTGACCTCGCGGATGGCGTCCATGGTCAAGCCGTCCTTGTAGTCGGCATTGACCTTGATCTTCTTAATAGCCACGGCCTGCGCCGGGTCCGCCGCCAGGTGGCCGCGGTAGACGATGGCGTAGGTTCCCTCGCCCAGCTTCTTGCCCTTGACGTAGCGCCGCCGCGTCTCTTCGTTGAGCTGCTCGGCGATGTCGGCGCCCATGTTGCTCCGCCGCGGGCTGCCAGCCGCCGTCGTCGGGTGCGTAGTGGTCGCGGTGCCGCCGTTGCTGCTTGTTGAGGTAGCGCCGCCATCCTTGCGCAACAGCGGCAATGGCTTTGTCTTCGCCGCAGAGCCGTCGCGAGGGACCGGCCGGGTCGCAGGCGACACGGCCATGACGAGGTAGCGCACGGCTCCTCGCGGTCGCCAGGGCCGTCGCGCTGTGGATCGAGTCGTTCGTCGGGCGGCGTGAGTAAGTGGGCGGCGCGGGCAACAGCGAGAGCGGACGGCAAGCCGGAGGTTAGCGGGCTCAAGGCTGAAAGGTGGGCTAGGTGCCACGTGCGTGCTGAGTAAGCCGGGGTCAGGTCCTCACGGGCTCCTCCCCATCAGCCAAATTGCAACCACGAGAGCCGCACAGCTCGTTCTGCCTCCAGGTAAACACCCAAGGCACTGCCATTGGTCCCTGTTTTCCAATCGTGCTCCGGCCTCACTAATGCTCTCTCAGTGCACACCGCCTTTCGCCATGAACCTCCAGCGCCCATTCTGGGCTCGCGCCGCCAGCGCGGTGCTGCCTCGAACAAAGAACGCCATTGCTCCATGTCCGCAGCAAATCCGCTCTCTCCACAACCGACTCCCGCTGCCTCCAGTTCCGTCGCCCACCCCTTTTGTTCCCGACGCCGTCACCTTCCTAACCGTCATCGGCCGCAACCTCTCGCAGCACGCGTCCAAGTTCCCATCCTGGGATGCCCTGTTCACCCTCTCTTCGTCCCAGCTGCGCGAGCTAGGCGTCGAGCCCGCGCGCTCTCGCCGATACCTGCTACGGATGCGCGAACGCTTTCGCCGCGGTGAATACGGCATTGGCGGCGACCTAACCGAGGTCAAGGATGGAGTCGCGGAGCTACGGCTTGTCGAAGTGCCCGTCAAACCCAACCAGACCCGACGGTCTTTTGCCCGTGCCACCGCCACGAAGACGCCCGGGATGCGCAAAATGGTCGTCAACGTTCCTCCCGGTTCTGGGCTCCCTGCCGGCCCTCTCAACCGGGCCACTCCAGTGAAAGGGGTCAAGATAAAATATGGCAACACGATTTGTGCCCCTCACATCGAGCGTATCAAGGGGACTAACGGACTAGGCGTGCGTATTACTGTAAAGGAGGGCATTTGGGAGCAGAAGAGGGGTCATAAGGTTGATGGCGGTGAGCGGAGGAAGGCTGAGGTTAGGGCGAAAAGGAGGGCTGCTGAGCGAAAGGCTGCCGCCGCGTAAGCATTTCCGAAAAGAAGGGTTGTGCGGGTGGGACTGGGATAAAGCTCGAGGCAAGGATGTGATGGCATTGCAACTGTCTTGTCTCTAGCTTCGGGGTTACCGTCCGGGTTAGGTCCTGCATCGCAGCGATGCCTGCACTTCCCTATGAGAGCATGAAGACCAAACGACCAGTTGCTTTTCACGAGCTTTTTCCGGTCTCATTACACTGCTCTCATTGTATTAGATTTGACCTTCGGCTCATCGGTTTCAAATCATGTATATTAATGCACGTCCAAATCCTTTGGCGGGACGACATACCGTTAAGGAGTCATTCCTAAACGCTTTTCCTCATGTTTTTGCGCCTTCAGAAGCCATCTCGCAACTCGTCGCAATCGTTGTCTCTTGTTCTGTTGGCTCCTAGTCTGGCGGCATCTTCAGACTGATCACCCCAGCTAATACAACCCCTTTGTTCCATAACTGCGATAATGTCCCAGGTGCACTGAAAACTTTCATTGCTCGTCGACCTGATGCACATTATTTTTGTATAATTATTTCACTTCATGTACATATAAGAATCCCGCCTCGTCGTTTAGCTAACCCTCTTGATTGTAGGGAGCCTCCAGCGTCCAACTCATGTTCTAGGATATTGACCAGCTTTATCTAGATTGAGCAGTCGCTGGGAGAGGCTTTTGCAGCTGTACTACATTACATTTGTGGGCATATCACGTATCAAAGTCTCTACAGGCTAACAATAACGTGTCCTGGCCATACCCGGAACCTGCATTTTCCTCCATGGGCAAAAATCTTCGTACAGAGTTGAGCAGGACATGCTTCACATGCTACTTTTGCGGTGCTACAACTTACTTTGATATAGGCCAAGACAAGCCCCTGACGATCCTTAACTGTCAGCGTTGCCGTAGACCGGCATGCAAAGGCTCTACGATCTCCGAGTCCGAGGCAGTCCAGATGATCCACACCAGTGTGGTCCAAGTCTCATCGTTGCCGCGTCACAGATCGACCGTAGCGACTATATGCTGCAGATGCGGTCTATGCCGCGAAGTGAAGCCAGCTGAACAAGGGCCTCCACTACTTAGCAAGTTGTTCGGCGTCCGCAAGACCAAGTCCAAAGCATCACTCAACGTCTGGATAAAGCATAGAACGCCGTGTGAGAGGTGCCACTCGGCCCACTGTGATCAGTGCCTTGCTCTGGTCATCCGCAACAGCCACGAAGAGGTTGCGAGGCTCTACAAGAACGTGCAGGGGATCCAGCGGTTAGCTGATCGATACAACCGAGGCGATTACGCGGGGGAGTCGAGAAAACCTCCTAGTAGCCTCAGGGACTCTCATACATCGACTATTGCGCCCACATTTACGGTTGATGGACATATGTACTCAGGTTTTCGACTATCCCAAACATCAGCCAAAGGCCATCAGGTAATGACACCCGCTGGGACTGTCACAGCTGCCCCGAGGATGGCCCCCGGTAGCATTCAGCGGCAAAGATATGTATCCCTGGCCGCGCAGCAGGATGCTGAGTTAGCCGTCACTCTTGAAAATGTTACACAGAACACTACATCCGTCTCCGACGGCGGAGATTCGGTATTCGACCCCACGGTAACCCCATCCGGCTGTCCACTTTATCATCCTCGACCAAAGAAATGGTTCGGAGTGCCTCAAGGCAATGTGGGGGAGGCTCTCTTAGAGAATACGAAACCGCAACCCCTAAGTCAAGGTATATATTGCTAAAATTTAGGCTTTATAGCTCGCAAATGATTCGCGAATCCGTTGATCTAAGTCTATTCTATTACGGCCAGCATTGTCGTAACGATATGTATTGTGCCATGCTCTCAATTACATTGACCCTATGCACTCCTCCAGCTAGGGTGAGACTTTGGGTCCTTGACGAACTCACGCATTCGGCGAGCCTCTCCACTACCTTTGCCAGCTATCGCGCTCCAGTACTCAACTGCCAGTTTGCCGTGCTCCAATGCTCGTTTATCGTCACCGAGTTGGCTATAAGTATACGCGGCAATCTCATAGAACCGAGGTTTCGAGGCATGGAGCCCTTCTTGGTCATATAGATCAATCAATTTCTCGAGATGATTGATTAGTTCGAAAGGCTTTGAGGCTGCCTCGACCATCTGTTTTCTCGTGTTCTTGATCAATTCCAGTCTATTATCGGAACCCACGACCACATCGCCAGAGGCACCACAGAGAGAACAGGAGCATTCAAAGCCCCAGCTTTTCTGTAGCCTCTCCCTTCTTTCATCACGGGGAAGCTCTGGGTCAATATCTGATTCGTTTCTAGGCATTAGTATTCTTCGCGCGAGTTACGTATTCCGGAGCGCCACGTACAAGTGAATGTAAGCTCCTCCCCGGATTTGATATCGCGTAAAGCGATGATAGAGAGTTCCATTGTTTTATCGTCAAACCGATAGTACGCGCTAGACACTGTTAGTTTTGGGAATTTCGCTGCTTCAGATAGAGAAGCTTACTTGGGTCGACAGTCGTGATTAATACGCTGCTTTCTGTTAGTACATATATCATGACAGAAGCGCATGACTTGTGCGACTCACAGCTGCGTCCGGCACAATTGCTAAATGTCTGATACCATCACCAATGACTTGACCTAGTCCATTCGTCTGCATTATGTCCGCCATGGCATCACCCCCAGTCTGTCTGTGTAAATTGAACACCATATCCTGGGTCGGTTCCGGAAGTTGCTCAAGAGCCCGCCATAGAATCTTTTTGATCGTGCTTCGCGGTAGTGATGATTGGGCTTCTCGAGCGAGTAATATCACCGATGTATCGACGAAAATAACCTCTCCCCGCTGAATGGTGCGGTTTGCGAATAGTCCCACGCCGCGTCCGGGTAGTTCCACCTGTTCGTATGGTGGCTGAGCCGGCGGCGACAAAAATTCAGGTAGTTGCTCGGGGTGACGGAACTTGTACTGGCCTGTGATGTTCGCCGCGATCGAAGGTCTCGTAAAAATGCTGATTCCGCGGCCAAATTTGAAATTCGCATCGGTGTAGAGGCACAGCTTCGACTCCTGATTTGAAGTGGTATAAAAGCATTGGACGTCGTGAGTCCATAGAGAGTCATCGTAAGCGAATTCGGGACCCTCTTCAAGTGAGCAAAGCTGTCCGGGTGCCGGTCGTAGGCCAGGTGGAGAGCAAGTTGAATGTGTTGGAGGGGAGCTCGCTGCTAAGACGAACTCAGTAGGGACTAGGGACAACCACGCCAACGAGACGAAGCTGACAGCGGCCTTCATTACGTCCTACGGACGAACTGTGTTCGTGACATTTGGAGAGTGAAACTTTCCGGCTCGAGGGACTTCTCAGGAAAGCGCGCGAGGTCTAGCATTAAAACTGCAGAATGATACATTTCCTCAAACGTGGCAAATTAGCGTCGCGGCTATATTGTTTATCCTAAGTCGCATGGACATTAATTAAAAGCCTGGACCAGGTTCTTTTAAGCCTACCGATCTTTAGACGAGCTAGGGATGAACTAAGGACAAACCAACTAGAAATTGTAACATGTGTCCTTAGTTGACTTGCTTTCATTTCGCACTCTCTTGCTAAGTGGCACATGGGTGGAATGGCGTTAATAATTTATCTGGGTGAATGTCCTGCTGTAATTTAGCGGTGACAATGCTTCCCTAGTTGAGATATGCCATTGGATATGTAGTAACGGTAATGCGGTTGTCCTTTAGAGAGTGCGGGGCTACTGTGGTAAAAGTAAAGTAGTTGTAGGATTGTAGAGGTATTTCAAAATAGCCAAAACTAAGATATAGCCAGTGGGTGTAGAAATGATTAAGAACACACCTAGAAAATCCTACTAATACAGAACCCCACGACCGTTAAATGCCCCGATGATGTTTCATGCATCGCCATTCCTTCTTTTGGCTTCTTCGAGAGCCTTTTTCAACAATCCATTCATATCTTCTTGGTCCCGTCCACCCGAATATTTCGATTCCTGCTTCACACCTCCACTATTTGAGGAGTCCATCAATTGACCCAGAAGCTCCTCGAACTCCACCTTCTCCTCCTCCACGATATTAATTCTCTTGCTCAGATCCTCGGCGAGTTTCTTATCTTCGGCAGCCTTCTTAGCCATAAGTTTATCGAAAACTGCCGCATCCGCACCATCAAGGCGAGCCTTTGTGACACCGATTTCGTAGTCAGCATCGTTGAGGGTCGTCTCCACTTTATGGAAGGCACACATTAGTTCCTGGTTAGTTGCGGCGAGCCCGCTAAGCACGAGCCTCGCTTGGGAAAGCACCGCATCCTTCTTTGCGCGTTCGTCCTCATTCATTGAGGCCCAACCATGTCCATCTTTGTGCACGTCTGCCTGGATCTTCCGCAGGATCTCCAACACTTCATCTGTGGCCTCCTCGCCAGCTTTGACGCCGCGTACAACTGCTTCGTCAACTACGTTTACTAGCCGTCGAACGCGTCCATCTCGATCTTGAGCCGCCTTGAGGGCTGTACTGCGCTCTGCAACTTCAAAGTGCTTCTCAACATTGCGCATCTGTGCGATGTCGCCTGCTTCATAGAGAGGGCCGATCTCCGTCCGCTTGTAACGCCGATCGCGTTCCGTAATAGCTGCAGCAACACGTGCATGACGTTCTTCAACTGCCGCATGAAGATCTGCCAAGGCACCTAGTGCAGGGACAAGAGGATACGGACTAAGGTCGGCGGTGGTGCTAGAGGAAGACTGAACCTGCGGCTTGACTCTAAGACCGGAAAGGCCCACAGCAGCACCTATGACAGCGCGCTCGGCACCCACAACACCTTCCATCAAGGCACCAATTTCAGACTGTAGTCTGTGATAAATCGGGCTAAACACGTCCTTGACATAGAGCTCATACTCGTCACGGTCTTCTAGTACTTTGAGCTTGCGCTCCTTCTCCCGAAATTCGTTCTCTAGTGTGCTGATATCCCCATAACCAATCTCCTGGTTGTTGTACAGCTCATCCGTGCGTACCTCATTTTCTGACTGACGCCTTTCGCGCTCTGCCTGAAGCTGTCGGCGCCTAAGGGATGCCTTACTGTCGTGAGCGGCAGCCAAAGAGGACATGAAGTCAAAATTTTGCGGGTGTGCACGGAGAATGTCCGCTAGGTGGGCCAGGAGAGGGTGACCAGAAAGCGGGAACTGAGCGGCGTCTGTAATATGCTCAGAAAGAATAGATGATAACTCATGGAGATGCTCAAAAGCTGCTGTGTGTGTCGAAAGCTTATTGTCTTCCGCAAGGGCCGGTGGGTTGGAAGCTTTGCTAATTTGAAGAGGAGGTGGACTGAGTGGGTCTTCCAGTTTGGGACCAGCTAGTCCGTCAATGGACGCAACCGGATTTGCCTTTGACTCCTCTGTTCTGTTCGGTTCATCGCCTAGGAATATTTCGGCGTGTGGCCTATGGCGCTTGGACTTCCCGCCCGGAAACGATATCGACGAACGCGGTGATGCCTGGGCTAGTGAAGTCGTGCCAGCATCCGAAATCGAGCTCTCTTGTTGTGGTGGAACGTAGGGCTTGTAGACAGTCTTCTCGGTCTCCGGTGCTAATTCTCTCGTAGCTGAATCGTCGTCGGTTGAACTCGTAGGCGTGAGGACCGTTGGTTGTGGCGATTGACCATCTGCCGCCGCGCCGAGCCCTGAAAATTTTGCGGGTGCTATCGATGTGCTTCCCGTGGCATTTCGATACGGTTTGTACCCGGAAGAGCTATTTGTTCTGTCATAGCCTGGGCCTGTTGGGTTCGGATCCTGCAACGCATGGATTTCTTCAGTGCTTCTAGCTAGGACCGGAAGCGATGGCGAGGCCGTTTCCTGATGGTTATATTGCTTCCAAGACGACGTACGTGATATCACCGGCGAACTGACATGACTGGTCTGATTGTGCTCCTGGGTCGCACCGGAAATATTCTGGGTGTTGGACTGAGTCCTTGGCATCATTGGTCGTCCGCCGGGACTGTACGACTGGCCCCGAATAACGATAGGCCGTCCGCCTGGGCTGTATTGGCCTTCGTTTGTAGGAGTACTAGTGCTAGTGGCAGTTGATATCTCTAATGACTGGCGTTGTGAAAGAGGTTTCATGGAGCGAGCTTTCCCTAAGCACCCCGGAGACGTGTCCTGTTTTACTGGCTCCGAAAGGGCAGGATCCGTCTGAATAGAATGTTCGGTTGTCGGAGGTGGAGGTGGAGGTCTGGAAGGATACTCAATGCCCCGCATCCCTGATTCTGCCTTCACAAACTCACTGAATACACTAATCTTTCCTTCTAAGGTGAAAGCCTGCGACTCCTGGCGCAACATTGAGATGTACCGTTCCAATGAACTTATATACCAGGGGTCTAAATCAGGAATCAAATCTCTTGCTTGCACGGTTCGTTGAGGTTGGGCAGCCATTGATTGCACGGGTCCAGCAACTGAAGCTAGTGCAGGGTTGTCTCGAATCGTCCGTTCTGGCTCTGACGCACCCTGCACGCGTGCCTCTCCCGGAGGTGACTGAATTTTCGAAGTTTTTGTCGGGATTTCCGGGAGCCCATGGACGGGTTGGGTCCCTTCAATGGCAACTTGGGAGGTCGGCCGTGTAGACCTTAACACGCGGGGAGCAACATGACCGCCATTGTCTGCTTGCATGCCTCCAGAAACGTGCGACTCAGATGCATCGGTTGGAGCGTTTTGGGCTGAGACTGTTGACGTAGGGCGAGATAGTTGTTGTTCTTTTTGTGCAGCCGGCGAATTACTCCGCTGGGGAACAACCCCATCATCCACCGTAAAGACCACGTTGGATATCGAAGACGGACTGATCGGACGTGATTGCGACTGTTGAGCCGGAATTTGAGTAGACACGACGCCATCATCGATGATGGTCGTGTTTGATGTCGGCGGTGGCGTCCAATGACGGACGCTTTGAAGACTATGCTCAGGCGGCTCGGTGGATGTCTGGGCCCTCTGAGCAATAGTGCTTTCATCGACGACGAAAGAGGAGCTAGTGTTTCCTCGCTGAGAACTCTGAGCTACGTCCTGCGTGGTCACGTCTTGGATACGTTGGGGAGTTTGAGAACGTTTGTCACTCACACCGTCCTCCGAGACGATGCTGTCGGTTAAATTGTGCACGGAGGCACAGCCAAGCGGAGGGGTGGGGGCAAAGGTATCCCATCTGGGATTCCTGTTCCAACCTTGGCCAGATTGAGACACTGTACCGTGCATTTGGAGGGACGCCTGCGCCGGTGGTGTAGGCCATTCTGAAGGCTCGCTGATAGCGACGGATTCAGTCCTAATCTTTGAGCTATCTGGAGAACTCTTCGAGACGAGTTCGGTACTATCCAGTTGCTGTGGCGAAGACGGTGCACCATCATTCTTATTTTGCGAGCCATACTTGTCTGTATCATCAACTTCTTCGGTGGAAGTGCCGAAGTGTTCCCAATCCGACGGGCCTCCAAAACCAAGCGCGGATGCACTGGTGAGGGTATTAGAGCGAGCTAGAGAGCTGGGATTCAAATCCTGCACCGCAGATATTGAGGGCGGAATATTTCCCCCATTTCGGGACGCCGGTGATTGCTTTCGATGCACTGGGGACGCCCCAGAGCTCTGCTTGGGGGAAACGCTCGGTCTATGTTGAATTGGCGAAACTGGGTTCTCTTCAAATGATTGAGGTTGACTATACCCTTGCATGTGCCCAGGTAAGGCATTGTACGAGTGCCGTGTCTCCGATCGTGGACTATGTAGATTCGACGGGGGGACCTGCACGCTCTGCTGTTGGTCGCTAGAATGCTCTTGATTGGTATGAGCCATGGAAGACGGCTGCTGCTGCCCCTGCGATAAGTTTGAAGAAACGTTATTTTGCGGCTGAGTGCCCCATTCTTCTTGTTCCTGGGGGTGTTGCGTTTGCTGCGCTCCGTATGTGGATTGCCTGTGATATCCTTGGCTCCAGTTGTCACAATGTCCGGCTTGCTGAGCTGCCATGTCAGACTGCTGGGGGAACTGCAACGGCTGATGAGCTTGAGGCAGTCGGGACTGGTGCGTTGCAAACTGTTCGGGTTGCACCTGCGCTGATTGCGTGAAAGACTGCTGTGGCGGAGCTGGGTGTTGAACGGGCTGGTCGTAGTGTGACGGTTGCTGCACTTGCTGCGGTTGCTGTGCTTGTTGGGACTGTTGGGACTGTTGTTGGTATTGGCCGGGCGCTCCCTGGCCGGGTTGCTGTGTAGGATGTCCATGAACCTGCCCTTGAGTTGAGTGATTCAGGTAGACAATCGGGCGAGTATATTTGAATTTGCTTCCTTGCATAGGCTGGTGTTGAGCCTGTGACCAAGCAGGCACGCTGTCTGGGGGCGGAGGTACATAAACTCCCGGAAGTGGATTGGTATTAGACGGCATGTACGATGCTATCCCTTGGCCAGAGAGAGACGGAGGGACGTAGGCAGGTTGTTGCTCGTTAGGGCTGAAGGCGTCGACACTGGCAGCCGGGCTCTGTGACGCACCAACTCTACCAGGAGCATCCGCTGAGCCCTGGGCTCCGTAATTAACGGGCGCCTTCGGCGGCACTGCGGGTGGCTTTGATGGCGGAAAGTAAAAACCACCAGGGGTCTGCGAAGACGGAGGAGGGGCAGAATTATCATAATGGACCGTTCCCCCTTGCTGCACATGGTTCTGGTGACTTTGTGCGTTTGGATCGTAATGATGTGAAGGTGCCTGGTTCGAATAGGGTGGGTGTTGCGGCCAGCCTTGCTGATTATGCCGAACTTGCTGCTGGTATTCTGGGGGCAGCGAGGAAGCAACAGGCGCCTGCGAAGTTTGGGGCTGCTGCCCCGGCGGCGCTGGCTGGTCGGGCGGTTGAATTTGTTGTGGCACTGACTGGGCGGACGCCTGCGGCGACGCGGTTGGTATCCGTGGGGGTACAGGCGGAGGCGCTTGCTGTTGCTGCGGTTGCTGTTCCTGATACGGCTGTTGCTGGTACAGCTGGTGCTGCTGGTATGGCTG
This sequence comes from Lineolata rhizophorae, assembly GCA_010093515.1. Taxonomy (NCBI): domain Eukaryota; kingdom Fungi; phylum Ascomycota; class Dothideomycetes; order Lineolatales; family Lineolataceae; genus Lineolata; species Lineolata rhizophorae. Next base: position 69,606 of record MU001682.1, on the reverse strand, counting down.
GTGCTGCTGGTGCTCTTGGTACTGCTGGTGCTGCAACTTCTGGTATTGAGACTGGCTCCCAGGCATGGGTCCATAGGCGCTCGGGTTGTAGGCGGCAACGCTTGGTTGTTGGTGGGACTGCTGCAAAGGACTCGCTGCGCCGGGCGCGAATGCGGTGGGAGCGCCGGGGTAAGCGGTTTGCTGGCCGGCATAGCTGGCAGGCCCGCCGTAGGGCTGGCCTTGACCCTGGGCCTGGGCGACGTACGGCTGCTGCATGATGGCGAGGACGCTCGCGACGGAGGGCGCGCGAGGAGCAAGCCGCGCGGGCGAGGGTGGAGATGGAAAGTGAGGGAGCAATCGCCGAAAAGGAGAGCGCGGCTTCTGGGGCTGGGCAGGCGGCTGAGCGACGGCGGCACGCACCCGACCTGATGAGGCTGAGAACGGCAGCGTCGCGCCCAGTCTTACCCGGCCGGGCAAGCTCGCGCGCCGGCGGGAGGCGCGACCTCGACCTCGACCGCGAGTGGCGCCAAGCCCGCCCCGCGACCGCCCGCGGGTCTGGGTCGGCCGACGCGCCCGTCCCCGTGGTCGTGCATCTCGCCTCGTCCGATCGCCGGACTGCGCCAAGCACCACACGTCCGAGGCACGTACACATACATAGCAGGTATATATGCCACGCCGGGTGCTCGCCTGGAGCATGCGCCAGCCAATGCATGCCGTGTTCTCCGTCTACACAAGGGCTCGAGCAGCAGCCCCTACCTACGCTCCGTGCAGCAACCCCGCCTGTCCGCGGTCCAGCGCAGAAACAGCCCCACGTCCTTCCGGATCGCACCCGGGATGCCCAGCTTCTGCATGCCCGCCGGCAGCCATCCCTTCGCGTCGCTCGCCGTTGCCATCTCCCACCGCACGTGCTTCTTGCCGTCCTGCTCCACCCTCGTGATGCGTTCCACGCTGACATACTCGCCCACGACCATCTGCCCCCGGCCGGCGCCCGATGCGCCTGCCTGTCGGTGCCGGCCGTTGGCGTACATGACGTGCTCCTGCCTGAACGCAGCCGGGAAAGTGCTGAGATCGACCGGTATTTGGGCAACCAGGGACACGGCGGGCGAGACGGCGAACGACGCGACTAGAACGGTGAAGGTTCTGTTGCAAAGCGGCGTCGGGATCGAGTGACACATTTCGTGGACTGCGCCGAGACAAGGAGCATGTTAGAGCACACCGCACCGTTTCCTTCAGACGTTCTAATGTCAGGGTCACTCACCCGAAAGTTCCACGGCGCCTTCGCAGCCCTCCACTTGCACTTCCGCTTTTGCCAGCTCGTCTGCCCAATCGAGGACCCGCCGCGCGTCAAGCACGTCCGGCGTATATTCTCCTTCTTTCCGCGCGTGGTCGACCCTGATCCCGTCGTCGAATTCTTCCCAATCTGCCGTTCCAACCCTCCTCGCGTCTTCGTGGACGCTCCGCCTCGCAAACCACGTCTCGCCATGGCGCGCAGCCCCTCTCTCGCCCCGTGGCCGAACCACTCCACATAGAGACTCCACCAAAGCTTCTGCTGGCGGTGATGGCTTCGAGCCTCGAAGCTTAAAATCCGTTGCGATTGAATCCGCTCGCGCCGTGGCTTCCAACAGCAGCGCGGACAGAAAACATGACAGAGATGGGTGGGTAGATGGGGGCGGGCCCTCGGACGAGGCGAAGGCGGGATGGGCAGGGAGCTGCAGGAGAGTGCATGGCCGCAGGCGCACAATAGACGTCGTGCAGGCACCGGCGTCATCCATGGTTGATGTGAGAACCCGAGCCAGGCCCCAAGTTCTAGAAACCCGATCAGAGTTGTTCGGAGGCGTAAAGGGAGGGGGTGCGATGCCAGCGATTAGGACATGCGCCCGACAAGGCACAGTTGCTGAGGATGGCGGAGCTCTCTCCGAAGCCGCGAGAATGGGCCCGACGGCGACCCGTCGTTGAGAAGAACCCCCCCTCCCCCCCTGGAAATACCTAACTCATAGATAGGTTGCTCGATGCCCGCGCACGGCCGCAACAATTGCCAAGCCACTAAAGGTAGGCCTAGGCACACGTAGGTACGCATCCCCGTCATCGAACGAGGCTCCCTACTATGTGTACATACAGGGGCCTGCGTAGGTCTTCGACTAGTCATACCTGGTCCTGCACTGCGCAGCTGGACCTAATATCTCTACCCCGCCAGCCACAGTGTGATGTTGCGTGGCACGTGTGGGTGCGGAGAATTGTCTCGCGACAAGCACCTTTGCCTTGGCCTTCGACCGGCAAAAAATCACGTCATCGCGAGAAACGCTGACATTCCTATCACGACTCGATTGCGCATTACAATCTTTGTCTGCATGCTATTGAGCGTGTTCCACGACTATCGGCTTCCAAGCGTCAGGCGGATCCCAAGGGCGCTAACCGCGCACGTTATCACAATAGCGAGTCAAGTGAGTGATAGCAATACATCATTTAGTATCTGGTCAGCAGGTTATCTACCGAAAATCCCAACAGCATAAGGGCCAGCAACGATGATAGGTGACATCTTCGCCGCTAGGTACTTCGTTAACGGCGGGCGACTCGAAGTTCGTTCCTAAACGATACGGCCAGACTCGGTGTCCGGGCGTAAATTTAACCAGAGGACAGGCCCTGCATTGCTTGAAGTTTTAGAAGAAAGAATAAAACAATCGTTGCTGAGTTGGTGAAACGCAGTGTGTGATCTTACGATCTACCTGGTTGATTCTGCCAGTACCCATTTCACAACCGCTACCCATTAGTTTGCCTGCTCTCGCCGGTGGGCTGGTTTTCGGCGTCGCGAGCCAGCTCACCAGCTCGAAGAAGAGCTGAGAGCGGGGAAGTGCTATGGCGGAAATCATGCGGTTGCTGCTGTTGTTGTTGTGCTTGCGTTGACGGGCCAGCTGGGTGCACCGGAAGCCCGATTGCTTGCCGTTGATCAAGCGGCGACGGAGTTGCACCGGGAGTTGGTACCGGATGTGGAAGTAAACGCGAGTGCGCTTTTGACGAGTCCATGATCGGAAGAAGGGATCCTTGGTACGGTTGTGCCTGGCTGTGCGTCGCACTGTCGGAAGAAAGAGTGGTATCTTCGTGAACAAGGGGTGGTGGAGGACTTGTCTCTCGCATAGCACGGCGTGACTTGATGTCTCTCCTACCTTGATAGGGACCTCCAAATCCCGAAGGCGAAGTCGAATGAGGAAGTCTTTGGGGTTGGCTAACGGAACCCTGCATACGTGGAGAAGACTGCGTGCTTGGTTGGGGTTCGGTACCCGACAGTCGAGACTCCACACTGAGATTGCTCCCAAATTGATGCTGCACCTCGTGAGGAGCTTCCTTATACATGGTTGTCGAGATCGGCGAAACGGACATGGGGGAATGCTGGTCTCTAACTCTTGGGGAATTTATTGTCGGCAGCGGGTAGTTTGCTGGTGAAGCGGACTTCGAAGGAAGGGTCGTAGCATGAGAATACGAGGCAGGAGGTGGGCTCGAGCCAGCTCTCTTGCGGCTTTGGGCAAAACTATCAGCCCCACCACCGATGTGCCGCCGGGAAGCTCTCTCCGCTGTCTCATAACTGCTACTTCTAGTCGAACCGGTACTTGTTTCGGTCTCTAGTTTTGACCGCTTTCCTTCTAAGGCGAACAAAAGTTAAGTTGCGGAAAGCGGGCGTTTCAGCAATACAAAACTCACCAGCTTGTGTGTGCCCATGCTTGGCCCTAAAATCGGCCAAATATTCTTGATACTTGGCGTACTGGGGAGTCTTTTTATACTCAGCCAGTTCGGCATAATACCTCTCCTTTGCAGTAGCAGCTTGTTTGTCACATGCCTCCCTTTCCTCAGGAGGTAAGACCTGCCAGCGTTCGCCTACTATCTTTGCAATCTCCGTAAATGAGAGCTCCTGCCCTCGAAGCTGCTCTCTGACCACTGCAACACATCGTTAGCACAAGCGCACAATAACACGTGAGGTGACTAACTATTTGAGAATATCACGTAGCTGGACGGCGGTCTCTCGGGTGCATTCTCGTCGGGCTAATATAAATATACGTCAATGACCCAAGCTCAGGCAAAGCTGCGACTCGCAATCCGAAAGCGGCACATACCTTTGGGTGGCGTCTATACTTGCGTTTGCCAGTCGGTCCAGTGTTTGAAGGCGCAGCGGACTCGGCGGGTTTGGCGGGCTTTCCTTCAGCGCCAGAGTCATCGCTACGAATATTACTTTCGATGCTCTGTGCTGGCGTGGCCACAGGCAGGATCTGATCGCTGGAGTAGCCCCTGGCTTCAGCTATAGCCCGTTGAAGTTTCTGTCATATTGTTAACCAGTTAGATATACGAGTACATGGCATAACTGGTTCGAACGCTGCTTCCCATGTTCGTGAAATACATGGGCCCAGATACGAACAGAGCATACTCTTCGGTGCCCAAGCTTTACCCCTAAAAAGGTACTACAACATTCCGCATTAGCTCAACGCAAGAACCGCGCGAGGCGGAGCTAACATACAGATCTGACTCCGTTATGTCAAGAACGGTATCCCAAGTGTCGAAGCCCTCCGAGACAAACGCTTCCAAGTATTGGGAAAGACCCAACTGCGCCAACCTTCCCTCCAATTCGCTCATGAATGATCGGCGCGCGAGGTGACAGGCAACGTCCTACGGTATTCGGCAGAACTGGACGTCTGCGGCTGCGCGAGCAGAGAGCAAAGGCTCTAGGAACAGGACGCGGGCGGCCAAATCGGAGTGCGCCGCAAGGACGAGCCCGATACAGGTTACAATTTCGACTAAACGAAAGGGGCGAGCAGATTTTAAAAAGAACTGGGTGCAGAGAACCTGAAGGGCTGGCGCCTAGAGGACGTCGATGGTATAGAGAAGGGGAGTGGAAGGGAACACGAGAAATGCAGGATCAACGGTGCGAGCAAGGAAAAGCACCCAAACTGGAAAAATAAAAGATAAGAAAAGAAGAAGAGGAATAAAAAGAACGATTAAAAGCAGGCGAAAGATGGACGGCGGCAGGACGGTATCCGCGTACTCCAGCCGGCGGCGGTGGTTTAGGATGGTACAGAGGAGGAAGGAAAAAGCAAAGTCTAAGTGACAATTGTTGCAGGGCGCGGAGCGCAAGAAAAGTAGAAGAAATCCTCCGTGTATATATTCCCCGATTGCGTTTCAATCCATGCGGCCACAGCGAGGTGGGGTGAGGAAGATGATTCGCCTCAACGCCCGTCGCCGCACCGGCTCAGGACTCGAGCCTAGGCGATGACGTAGAGACACGGCCGGGCGAACATTCGAAGGCAACGGGCCTGGAGCGCAGGACTTTGCGACGGCTCTCGGTGCACGGCTCGAACCAAGGAGGCCTGGGGCGGCGACAGAGAGGGCGCATCTAGCACGGGCTCTTGCTTGGGCCGATGAAGAATGAGAAGCGGAAGGAAACAGCCCGCTGCGCGCGGCGGTGCGTGCGGTGTGCGGCGGCACGTCGGAGTTCGGCTCCGAGCGCTGGGCGGGAGCAGCAGCTCGGGTACCTGGGGGGAGACACTGAGCCTGGCGACCTGGTAGTTGGACGGGTGATTGGCTGGCTGGCTGGTTGGCTGCGGGGCGCGGAGGCGGCCGCGGCGCCGACGGCAGCAGCTGCCACCACGACAAGCTCGACAGCTAGGTAGGAGCGAGCCTAGGTAGGCATGCAATACGCAGCAGCGACAGCAAGCAGCGCAGAACCGCGATGGACGGGTGACGAGAAGGCGACGAGTGGCGCTTGCAGCTGGCCGAGGGGCCGGCGCACCGGCTTCGCGTGGGCTTGTAGGAAGAAGTTGGAACGGTGCGACCGACGCGGTAAGGGTCGGCGGGGAGGGTGTGGTACATACCGGTGGAACCGGTGGGCGGCGCTGTCGGGCGGTAACGTCCACGCAAGCGTCCTGCCGTCGCTAAGTATGTATTTACGGTACGTAGTACCCACGTACACACCTACGGCACGTACGTAGTAGTACCCTGGCACATGCCTCCCGGTCCGCGGGCGTGGCTGGGATCCACCCGAGTTCGGCGGCGATCCCGCCCACGGAACGAGGGGACCAGGGGACCTCAACTGATCGCCGACCGTTGCCTATTAGCTAAGCCGACGGCCGGCTCGCCGGCGCCTGTCGCCACTGACGACCGGCGGCGCCCGAGCAACGCCCGACGGTACCGATCGGAAATGGGCCCAGCATTTACCTAGGTACCGACCGACGTGGCACCCAGATTTGCGCAACCTACTGTAGTTGGTTTGATCGTTACCGCCGCGGCAGTACACAGACTCCGTCTCGCTTGCCAGATCCTAGCACATCTCGTTTCAAACTTCCTTCCTCCGTCGTGTACAATTAGGTTCCATGGCCTTACGGCTAAGCATGTGCTTGCTCGAGTACTAATACAGTTCGATCGCCAAAGCCTCTAGTTACGGTCGGGAGTGACCGCTTCTTAGAACGTAGATAGAAATAAATTTGATATACCCTCGCGCTTGCACCTTGCACTGTGACATATCAAAAACTTCAATGCATCCGGTAGGCCAGGGTGCGAGCGCCGCCGTGGAGGAAATCATTCAACTACTATACGTATTTTACCAGTTACCTTCACACCTATCACTTGTCAATTGACCATGCTGCGAACTCACTAGCTAGAACTAAAAACACATATATATTTCATGAAATATCAGCCACTGGCCAGTGCAGCAGTCTAAACTATGCTAAATATGGCTTTATACCCGTCAACACAGAGTTTGAAACCCGCCGAAGAGTAGAATCTTAAACCTGTTATAGCAATACTCCACCAGCACTTTTAAAAATACAGTTGCCCCCTGGTCAGCCCCCTTCCGGTGAAGGCGCCCTGCCGCGAGTAGCCTGCAAAATCATTAAGGGATGGATGTGTTCGGATTCATAACTCGTCCGTTCTAGTCCTACGCCTTCAACGGACGTGGGCTTTCATTCCATGCCCAGTCATCCCAGAGGTATGTAGAGGACTAGACACCAAAAGATGGCAGACTCCTTACGTGTATTTTAGTACGACCTACGAGTACCAGGGCATGACGTTAGAGTTAAATGTCCACCCATTCTCCATTTATGCCAGGGCGCTCGTTATTCAGTAAACCTAACCCCCTGGAACTTCTCTAGTCCTTGCAGTGCTACGATTCCACTGGAGCTACGGGGCCCTCTCCACCTGGAATGAGCTTTTTAACTCGTTAGCCGACACTTTCCAAACATAAGCACGGGCCTACCTACCATGCATATGTTGTTTCCGTTAAGAAGAATTTTTGAGAGCTTTGTGGGAGAGCCTGTGTAATCGCTGGGGGTTTACGTCAGGAGGCAAGTCGTGCATGGAAGAAGAAAGTGGCGGCAGCAATAGTGGCGTCACAATCAAAGACTCACAATTCCGTCACGTCCTCTAGGACCATGTCTATAGCAAGGACGTGAGCTGAATGAGCATTGCTACGGGGAACGAGAATCAGCGCACGTACTGACGTAGTCATCGAATCCGAGAAGGGTGCCGCTAAATTCTGGTGAAATGGTCAGCCTCTCCAAGTACCAGGCCATACAGTCCCGGGCCCCAGTGCCTTTGTCTCCCTTCATAATTACCCATATCCTTGACCCAACGCATTTGTCGATGAGCTCTGCGACGCTGTTAGACGCTGACGTGTTCGTGGCTTCATGGGGCAATGGGTCGATACCGAGGGGCAGTAGTTGTGAAGCCATCGTGTTTGTCAATGTTTCCAGTCGAGCGATTCTCTCAGACTGCCGCTGTCGTTCTGATGGGAGATTTGAATTGCGCAAGGACGATACTTAGCTACAGGGAGCGCTAGATGTGTGCAACATTTAGCGAGCTTGCGACTGCGGGCGACCATACGTACACGGCAGCTCCAGCCGAGCTCCCGGCTCTTCACGAGCCACCCTTACCTACTACGTACGTCGTATCCGCACACCCCAAGCGATTCGCTACACACGGTCCGTCCTGCGGCCCAGCAGGGCTGTCAGCTTTTGAGAAGACCAGTCGTCTCCAGACATTGCTACCAAGCACTCAACCATAAGCCGCCATGTCAGCCGACCTCCTCAGTCCCCCTCCGCATCTGCCTCCTGCTGCCGCTCTTCGCCTGTCCCAGGAGGCTCCCCGAGTATTGGGCAACTCATCTTCGAAGTCTCTACCTTATCCGTTCTCCCTCCTCTACGCCGCGGAAAGCCCGGAGACTTGGATTAGATATGAGAATCTTCTTCTCGCCTGTCTCCGAACGGGCGACGACCGGTCTGCTCGACTCTGCCTCGAGCGCCTCGCCGAGCGATTCGGCGACCCAAACCAGCGGGTAAAAGCTTTGCGAGGGCTCTACCAAGAAGCGGTAGCCCCGGACAATAACGCCCTAGAAGCCATCTTAAAGAGCTACGAGAAAGAAATCAAAGATGACCCTGCGAATATGGTGAGCCGTCTGCAATTGCTGCCAGTCTCCGATCCGACGCCCTAGCTAATTGGCCCGTTGACAAGCCAATCCGCAAGCGGAGGATCGCTCTGTTGAAATCGATGTCCAAGGTGCCAGACGCAATTGCGGCGCTCGTGGAGCTGCTGGATGTATCCCCCACCGATGTGGAAGCATGGTCGGAGCTCGCGGACTTGTATTTAACACAAAAGCTCTATCCCCAGGCTGTATTCAGCATGGAAGAGGTCCTTCTCATTACACCAAATGCTTGGAACGTAAGCTATACTATCTACGCCAGTCCTTCCGATTACTGACCCCACTAGGCGCACGCTCGAATGGGAGAGTTGCTTTATATTTCTGCAATCTCAACAACGAACAACGACGGTGGCACGACCAGAATACTATCAGAATCCATAAAAAGGTTCTGCCGGAGCATCGAACTATGTGAAAATTATCTTCGGGGATACTACGGTTTAAATTTGGTAGAGTCCTCCTATTGGCAATGACTAGAAAAGGAGAACCCGCCTAATGTTCGCTTTAGACAGCCGGCCACCTCCTCGGATTACTTTCCAAGTCTAGTTCAACCTTCTCTGGTTCAGGTACTCCTGGACTTCCGCTGGACACTGTCAAACAGCTTCACGAATTGGCTACCTCTAAGCTTGCTGAGATTATTCGAAGGGGGACGGTTGGAGAAATTGGCTGGGAGGGATACGAGGAGGCGGAATTGATTGCTGCTCGTGAACTACTCGACAGGGGCTTGCCATCAGTTGTAAGATAGATATCAGGCTCGATCAAAGTAGACCACTCCTATTTCTGCATAGACTACCCGGCGTATTCGGCGTAGACCAATCCACTTGTAGCACCTATAACAACGTCCTTCACCGGATTTACATAGGTTCTAGTGCTTAAGAAATAAAATTTGAATTAAATTAAGTTTTAAAAAAGGCCGCGTGAGGTGGATATTAAATCGCACAGAAATGTTGGACAAAGTATAGTCCTGATAATAAGTAGAGACCCGAGGAGTTGCTTTGGAGCATAGTTGAGCGCATCTTCTACGTGACGTTTTTCTTTCTAGGAGCTGGCATATGCATCATCCACCGTAGATTAGAGTTATTATTAAGCAGCGTACATAGTCCATAATAAAGTGGGGTCGACCCCATTGGGTTTGGGGGTGGGTGTTCTAAAAGAGTTTAGTAGCTACCTAGACAGAAAACCCACCCTAAGGGGGGGTTTTGGGAAAGGGCTCCAAATCTCACCTCGTTGTGGGCCACAGTTGAGTAGCCAAATTAAGTCTAGAGCTTGTTCGGAGGTTTTTCCTAGTGTAGCGGTTTCCTGGAGGAGGAGAGGGTGCTCTTCATTTGGTAAATTAACCTTGCGGATTTTGGAGAAGGCTTTGGGGATTCGTTCACAGGGAGGGTTAGTGTGGGGTTTTTTTAACCCCATCGGTATTTGACCCCCCCTCCCCTCCGAACCTCCTAGGCAGGTGGGTAAGGTAGGTTGAAAGTGGGTAGGAATTTCTACTACCGACTTTTTATCTGGTAGCGCATTTGGTAGTAGTACAGCAGATTTGAGTCTAGAGAGGACGTAACGCATTACTGTGGGGGTTTAGAACACCTATTACGCAATCCCCAAATCCTGCCCCAATAGGATCCACTCCACCCCATTAGTTGAAATTATGGTCTACATTATAGTCTACGGTCTACAATAGGGTCGGTTCGGTTCGGTGTTTATGTTTTATTTGAGGCGGAATTTTTATTAGGGTTCAGAGTCTTGGTTTTTAGGTCAATCGAGGTCCAATTAGCCATCGAAATTACTACTACCAAAATTATTTGGTAGAGCATTTGGTAGTGGGTATACCTTGCCTATAACGACTGTAAAGGCGTGCCCTATACCCGGACGCTATGGCCACGAAATCGATACAATGTGGATTTGTTATATAGGCGCCAAGGCCTTTAGTAATTCAGTTTAGTGTTGATTTCAATAGGGTGAAGCTCTTCCTTACATACAGAGTAAGAGTGGATTTCCGGTGTTCTACTCCCCTATCTCCTAGTAGACTGAGTAATCTGCATCTGCTTTGAGCCCTTGGTAAGCTTCAAAGGCGATTTTTAATGTGTGTAAGTAGCCAATAACAAAGACTCCTCGTATAGTTGAAGCTTCTGAAGGTATATAATTGTTTTACTATGTTGGGTACCTGGAGGATTCGCCGGCTAGGAATAGTAGGAATGTATCTTATACCTTTAGATCTAACCCGGAATACGTACTGCGTGCGTACTCTCTTTACCCCAGCGTAATATACTAAGTAAAGGTAGTTTTTTTTACCTTCTTCTTTAATACTATCGTGCGACCGTGATATCACGGCTACCGACCGCAACACCACGTTGGACCGGCCTCCTCCGCCGCGAACGCTGCCGGTAACTGCTGATGCGACTTAGCACAAGCGCTCAGCAGGGATTTCCGCTTCTTTTCTAGCCGCCGAGTCCGCCGTTTCGACGCGCACGACACCGAGCCAGGCCCCAGAGGCTCCTGCAGAGTTTTCACCTTACCACACCGACAGCGTCCGCCAACAACAATACAAGCGCCGACAGCGAGCCGCTCCCGATTTGTTCCTTCCTTCCTTCCCGCCGCAGGCGGTCGAAACTACAAAATGCCGTAGCAGGTTGGGTCCCTGCAGCATAGCCGGGCAGGCTACGGTACGTACGGGATAAGTGACTGGGCACTTTGCCCTATGGGTTTTTTTTATCGATATGTACGCAGATGAGGCGTGGAGCGGAGCGGGGTAACATAGGGAAAGATGGGTCGTAACATAGACGGGCAGGTAGCAGGCAGCGAAGTAGTTTATCGTGCGCGATAAAAGGTATCTATTAGCTGCGAGTTTTTTGGTGGCTGACAAGTTGTCGCAAGGTTTTTATTCCCTAGTGGGGGTTTTTTTTTTCCTTACATCATGTATCTGCAGAATCACCTTAGGCAGGGGTTTGCAATAATACCATATGATAATTTCTGTAGATTTAGTACCGTTTAAAACTAGAAATATCATTGCGCCTCGGTTTTAAGGTAGAAAGTTTTTCTTTTTTTTTTTTTAAAGGCAAGGGAGAACACGCTGTCACACCATCTAGGAATGGCGGCTCACCCGTTCGGGCAAGGCGCGCTCGCCGCCATGACCCCGTAACCCCGTTGATCCCCCCGGCCACAACGTCCGCTATATAAATACTCTGACTACGTCCTCGTCCCTCTCGACGTACTCTGGACTTCTGTCCTCCCCTTGTCCTCTTGTCTTCTCGCCCCTTCTCCCTCTCTATCGTGCAGGCATCACCACGGCGCTTCAGTCGGGCCTGTTCGCCGAGGCTGGAATTCTTTCTATTAGCTGACTCTTTCTATTGGCTGACTCCCCTATTAGCCCCCCTATATGCACCAGGATTGCCAGAGCAGCGCCTTCGCAACAACGGCAAGAAGGTCCCCCGAAGGACTGCTTTTACCAGCGATTAAGAAGGTTCTAGCTATTTATCTCTAGGACTTTTATGAGAAGAGTTATAAGCTAGCCGCTTTGATTCAAGGAGAGAACGTATAGAATATCGCTTTTCTCCCATGGTGAGACAAATTCTCTGCTTGTTGCAGGCGATATTTTGATGGGTTTTCCAGAAGGCAAGACCAGGTTCCAGTTCCTCAGGCTTAAACTTGATCGCATATCAATGCAAGACAGTCGGCATACCAGGGCCAGCGCTCCTGTGTCGGGAAGAAATTGAACTCGCTTCAACCCGCTCAATTCTCAACACCACGAGTTGCTCTACTAACGCTCAATTTAACACCGATGCTGGCCCTCGAGATTGCGGTAGACAAGGGGAGAGTTCTAGGAGTTTTAAGCCTATGACCGATGGAATTAAGGCGAGAGTTGACTTCGACGATATTTACCAAAGCGGCCACGCTATGGAGAAACATATGATCCTCCAGCACCCGGTAACTGATAGGTGGTATATCCTCCGCTGCCAGCATATGCATTTCGGGTTGAAACCTGTAGTCGGAGCAATGAGACATCTAGTTGGCGGTGAACATGGCCCCTCCGCAACCAGAGCTGATGCGATACGGATCCTCGGTATTGGAGTTGAGAATTGTAATTCAGACAAATCCAAGAGGAACAACAACATATTTCGCGAGGCGTTGGAAAATGGATATAAACCGTTTAAGGCCAAAGGTTCTACGAGTAGAAGACTGACCAAACTTCCTTATACCGTCGTCGAATCGGAGAGTCCTATTGCTAAGATTCACACTGGAGATATATACCAAGCATATCTCAGTACTTCAGCTGGCTGGCATGCCATTGTGGTACAGACAGTCAACAGACTCGACTCTGTTGGCCTTTCCGCATCACTCTCAGATACGAGGCTTACAGAACATATTCCGCGGTGCTACTATTTCAATAGACACACAAAAGAAATTCTCGGATGGCAGCAGGGGTATGAGGATGGCGGGCCGGATATGAAGAGGCGGATACTTCCTGTGATGTATCCCGGTGAGCAGTGTATCCCAGTGGACGGGGAATTTGGACTTCCCAGGGATGCTAGGTTCTTATGGATCTCGGCCGACTCGGTAAGGTTCCCGGACTTGGAATCGGCTGACTCCGATTCTGTGTCTGGCTGCAAATCAGCCCGAGAGCTCCGTTCCAGAATCGCCAGGTGCCGCGAAGACCGCTTAGGCCAGGACCATGGATTTCCTGCCGCAATAGCAGCCACGGACGGCAAAGCGGCTCAGGAGGATACTAACATAGGAGAAAGAAACGTTAAAGGTATGCGAGTGAGCTGATGCTCTATAATACGTTACTGATCGGCGTTTCGAGCTGTTGGTCCTAAGCAAGAGCTCCCTCTAGTTAGGCAACTATCAAGTGGACATTCTCGTAAAAAGCTATTTCATCGGCGCAGCAAAACTGGTTGGCGAACCTGTCGAGCTCGGAAAAAGAAATGCGACGAAGAGAAGCCATTTTGTAGGTTCCCATACCACAGAGCTCTAGGCGCACTGATACCGGAAGGCCGAAACTGCCAAGCACTCAATATAAAATGCTTGGGTTACTCAATGGCCAATTTCAACAAATAGGCAGATCCGGATCGAGATCTTAGGCAGACCTGGTTGTCCGACAGACATCAGCGAGTGTGCGTAGATAGTGTGATAGCGGTGATCCCGCCTATATTTTCAGATAGTCAATAATCGAAGACAGAGCAAGTTTTGATTCATCTAGAGCTCGTCGTCTTAGAAACTGAACATCCATTTACATATAAACCCTTGGAGTAAATTCCCTTACGGCGACTGCAATAAGAGCCCTTGTACAGCAAGACTACTGCTTAAAGGGCGGATTGACTAACCCAAAGTTGTTGTCTACAACCAGGTGACAGGTAGTCTGCTCATTCTTCATCTCCCCTAGAGGGACTTAGGACGAACCCCAGAGGGGGTATGTCTCTACCACAGAAGGGTACCCTTGCAGGCTCTATACAAATGAACCGGTGCTAGCATCAATTGACCGCTCGAAGCCCTGCGGATGCTGGAGTTCCTTCTTCCCATTGATCTTCCACGTTGGCCTCCCGCTATAAAATTGGCGTGAATTCGTCGTCAGATTGCCAATAGTGAGCTCTCCTCCTAGGTACCCTTGGCAACGTCGCAAGCCTTGCACAAGCAATCGGTATAGTGCGTAGCGCAGTGTGCAAGAAGAGTTAGTTCGTGGGAGAACCCAGAAATCAACTGGACACTCTTCATCCTCAAGGTTCTCCATTTTCGAGGCTCGAAATTGGAGGAGGAGAGTTTCACCATCGAAACAGAAAACGTGAGGGCACTGATATTTATGTGCATAGCTATAAGCCATGTCATTGGCGAGCACTCGGTATTATAAGAGATCAATTTAACAGGACAAATGCCACATACCCTCGAAGTTCTCTAGAGAGTTTTTTTTGGGATGAAGATGGAGTCTCGCCACTTTGCCATTGGACAGGGTGAATTAGATTTCGCTTAAACTCACCAATGACAAGGGGGAGTTTTGCGTTCCCGTACTTCATTGAGTACATGACGTCCACAGTCTCTGTAGTGTTCACCTCACTGAGAGGCTTATTATGCGAACTCTGCAGGATCGTGGGATAATTGGCCCATGCAGAAAGGACGATGTTGGAAATTTCAGCGTGGAACCAGGCCTCGCAATCAGCCTCAACCTCGAATCGCCATTGACGAGCATTAGGGGCTACACAAGGCTCTTGAAGACGAATGCTGTCATCGTTATACATGGGAAGAAAAGCCGGTTCGAATTCTGCCATCAGTGTGTTGTCTTGGCCTATCCTTGATCAGACGAAGAGCTTCGTGATGGGTCTGTAATGCCGGGCCCATTCTTTGTCTGATCCAGTTTCGTAGTGCGTATTATAGGACATAGTTGTCCGGATGGATGAATAGGTGGTTATTTGCAGTCTGATAGGCCATGGAAATGAACAGGACTTGGTCCGCTAATTTGCCTTTGCTGGTGCGACGAAGGATTGCAGCCTAGGCTTTATTCACGGCGGGGAGACGGAGTCCGTCATGGCTGTACCGTGCTTAGTCATAAAATCTTGACCCCTACCACACATTTTGGTAGGTCGGATCTCCTCTCCTTTGCAACATTGCGCCTCGTTCTCACATCACCTCAAAGACGATAGCTATGGATGAGGGGGTTTCGAGCGACGATGACATGTGTACTGTGCAGCAGCAAGACACAAAGTCGAGGTCGACAGTTGTTGGTTTCCTCCCCATCACCTCGCTGCCTGCCACAGTGCTAACATCGCATACTAGTCATTTCAGTTCGGCAAGCGCACAGTTGTGGCATCGAGAGAGCCATTGCATCGATCCCACCCTAATATCCTTCGACTCACCATCCAAACCCCGCTTTACGCACGTTTCATGCGCACGATTCTTTCTGTACTCCCGGTCTCTCTAAGCTCCTACCTCAAGTCCGCGCTCTCCGACTGGACTTTACCAGACCACGTTATTCTGAAAAAAACAGAAGGACAAATGGGAAGAAGAGTTTGACATTGAGAAAGCAGCCTATAACAAGCTTGGGCGCCTCCAAGGTCACGTCATTCCAGTTCTGTTCGGAGAAGTTAATTACGACGGCGTTCGCGCCCTAATATTATCTGATATTGGGGGGACAAGTATGGCAGAAGCGGGAGGCGCCATAACGGAAGATGGCGAGATCTTGAGCGAGACTGATCTCCAAAAAATGCTGTATCAGGCTTTGGTGGCAATGGCGGCATGCGGTATCTCGCATGATGACATCAAGCTCGATAATTTTCGGCGTGTTGAGCGTGCAGGCGACAGAGTGATCATGGTAGTTGATCTAGAGCGAGTGGATGAAGTGAAATCACAGGAGGATGGGGAACTCATGACAAGGTCTGCTGTTGACATGCTGATGCGGCAATATCAAGAGCACGTGAAGTGTTTGCGGCATGATGGCTTCCTGCCAGCTAAAGGTTGATAAGCGCATTTGACTTGATATCAAACGGGCCTATGTCTAGGTAATAATATTTACACTGGTACAACGTCTTCACATATCTTAATATAGCGATCGAGAAGGTCGGCTTGCAATGCTGAAGTCTCTTTAGCATCCGTTCAACCAGATAGGATTCTCTCCTCACATTCACCGTAAGAAGTCGGGATAATACCAGGAGCAGCCTCCAAGAGAGGAAGTCACTGATATGTTCACACAGTATATCTAGAAGTGAACGAATTTATAGTATTAGCTGGGCTAAAAGAAGACCAGCACCGGCAAGGACCATGTTGGCAGCAGTGCGGGGATCAGCAGAGCCGCCGTCAGTGACCTGAGCCGGGGGAGCAGAGGTAGAAGAGCCGGTGGTGGCCGCGGGCGTGGGGGAAGCGGCCGTAGAGGTGGCAGTCTCCATCGTGGTCGAGCTGGCAGCCGAGCTGGTAGCGGTGCTCATGGTCACGACATATAGCGATAGAGTCCTCATAAGGGACAAAAGTCTCCTGGGCTACAGGAGTAGCTCTCACGGCGACTTCAATAAGAGTCCTTGTACAGCAGAACTGCTGCTTAAGGAGAGGGCGGATCGACTAACCCAAAGTTGTTGCACGGGTGAACATCTTGACTCATCGCTTGCAGCAAAGTCGCTGCATCACGTGCTTCCGGGTCGACTCCATCGTCAAGTCACCCCACTCTGTCCTACTCGCGTTCTTTGCCTTGCAACGCAAAGGCTGCGTCGAAGGGGTTCCGCCTGAGGTTTTGATGTCCGTTTTTTGGCAATGCTCGACTGTCGCGCATTACCTCTGAGAAACTCTGGCCGTGTGCCAATTCTATCCGACTTTCTCGCAACGTCGAGATTACTTCCATTTGGTCCAGGAGACCTTGGCTCTATCTGCGGTTGAGGGCGCTTCGGGTGCTTAGCGGGCGGGCAGTTGACCTTCGGCTTCTCAGATGGCAGACGAGACTTGGGAGTGTCTGGATGACTGCGTTTTCTTGCATTTTTTTTCGTATCGCTATTCGGCCGATGGACACCTACGTGACTAGGTCTCGATTTCTTAGCAGGCCGAACGTCCGGCTCGGGATCATCGTCAAGAACGCGTTTTCTTGATCTAGGTTCAGGGATCCAATGATATATCCGATTCGCAACAGACATATTTGAGACGGGCATTTCCTTTTTTTTTCTGTCGTCTGTTTCTTATTTTGCTTCGCTCGGATTCTTGCGGGTTGTCGGTCAAAATGTTGAGTTTTTGCTTTCCAGAACTCGATTTCTTCTGATAATTGACAGCCATCCTTCATGGCGAGGCTACTACCACTAAAGTATAGCTCGTCGTGATCAAGGACAGCAATGCCTTCGGGTCCTTGGTAAATTAGGTAGGTCATACAACGAGCGGCAGTCGATTTGTGAAGCCCTAAACGATGGCTAGGGTCTCGGAAGCCCGGGTCAGGTACAGGAGAGCGAACCCTGGCAAGGCGTTAATGATCGAGGATCGCTTTGGCCATCGCTTCCAAATACACGCCGTATATTGGCTTCTGTCAGAGCCATGAAGGTGGCGAAGATGTTGCTGATGATGTTGTTGGACGTGGTGTTGGTGGTGGGAAGAAATAGCCGGGACGGCAATTATGTTTTTCCAGTCCATGCACAGGCGCCTAAGGTAGCCAATAAGGTATAGTGTCTAGTAGCAGAACCTCTATCCAATTATAGTCCGCTTAGCCCTAGACTACTAGTTAAGTATTCAAGATACTTACATATCTACTAATCTATCGCCCTACTAGAAGACGGAGTATAATGAAAGACTATAAGTAGTAAAAGGAATAAAGAGGATAAAGAAGTATAATAGGTTTTCTTCCCTAGAGAGTTTTACCTATAGATAGAAGCTCTCTACTACAAGTATTAGCTTATAAGCGTATATAAGGTGGTAATAGTAACGTGTGTGTTGGAGAAGGTATTGTAGTAGAGTAGGGCGGTGCCGACCCTAATACCCCTTTTTGGCAATTACTTCCTCTTTCTTTCACATGATTTCCTTTCCTTTTCTTTCTTTTATCTCCCTCTTTATTACTAAAAGTTAGTTAGTAAGCAGTAGTACTCCTCCGAACTCGAACGTATAAATACCGTGAAGTAGTGACGATGTGACTCCTAGCTTGTTCTTTAAGTGTTGGTCTTAGGCTAAGTGCTCTACCCTGCTATAGTATCAAACGCAATCTCAATGGCCATAATGCGTTTTCTAGGGTGAGACTCCTACGAGGAAGGAAAGGTAGGCTATGGAGGCGTTGGTTCAGTTATGGCCGTCGATAATAGGCAGAAACTAGAGTAAAACCAGCTGATTGGCCACTTTAGCACGCACGGCTATATATAGAGACCGAGCTTCATGTCGCCCCTACACTAAGAGACCGAGCTTCGCGCCACCTCTACGCCAAGTTTCCAGCACGCTGCGACTAGGTAGATCTTTAGGAGATTCTCCAGTGATATTGTGCTCCTCTACCACGTGTTCCTTACTCCTCTACTCCTTGCTCCTCTATTGCGTGCCCTACTGTAGCAGGGTAGAGCACTTAACCTAAGACCAACACCTAAAGAATAAAAGAGGAGTCACGTGGTCACTACTTCACGGTATTATACGTTTGAGTTCGGAGGAGTACTACTGCTTGCTAACTAACTTTTAGTAATAAAGAGGGAGGTAAAAGAAAGAAAAGGAAAGAAAGCTTTTGTATATATATATATATATATGTATTAAATTAAGTAAGTGTTGTTAGAGGAGAAAACCCAACCTACTTAAAAAGGAAAGGAAATCATGTGAAAGAAAGAGGAAGCAATTGCCAAAAAGGGGTATTAGGGTCGGCGCCGCCCTACTCTACTATATACCTACTTTCCAAAATGGATGAATACGTTGTAGAATGATGAAGAACTCGTTGTACAGTTCCGTCCCGAACCCCTAGATCTCGAGCTCTTCGAACTTGCCCGGGGAATGCCTGGCCCGGCAATCCCCGAGGTCAAAATCCTCCAGGATGAAGAGCTGGAACGTGAGGGTGTAGTATGGACTTACTGGATAACATGGTTCGATAGCGCAAGAGGGGAAAGGTCCTCAAACTCTAGTCAATACCGTCCGATCATTGGGCCGGATTTTTTCCAAGGGTCGTGTCAAGGACAGTAGTGGGCCAGTTGTTAACTGCAAGCTCCGCCTACATGTAGAGCTACTCCTATCCTCTGAGGGTGACTAGATCCGCCAGTATCACTGTGTAGCGAGAGATTTGTTCGGCAAACTGGAAGATACTACTGTTTTTTGTCTCCCATTTTGACCTGAACAACGTCAAAATCATAGTTGATGACAACTGCGAGGTGGAATTATCGAGCCCTCTTTCCTTTGGCACGGGGTTTAATCGCATCTATACACCTGCCGGCCGGCCAGATCATGATCATGCTGGTGACTCTTCTAGATGCCTTTCAGCTAGAGGGGGGGGGGAATTGGGTTATACAATCCTGAAGCTTTCCCGAAGCTTCTAACCTACCGTATTACCCTAACAAGAGGCTCAGGTCTACCGTATTCCGAATGAGGGAGGAGGGGAGTAAAGTCATAGCTGCCGATATAATGCGACGTGAGCATAGCTACGAACCAATGTTGATTTAGCGCGTATTAACTATTAATTACGCAAACCCTAGTTGGAACCTACATTGCGCTCGACACGGGGTAACCTTACAAGTTCTTAGACCAATCTAAAGGAAATGGCAAGTGGGGTCTGTTGCGGCATGATATACGCGACTCGTCTTGTATCTTATTGCGAAATATAACTCGTAGATTCCGAACAGTTTATGTAGCTACTTACTTCCTAGAACTGGTTAAAATAATATAAATATACAATTTGCACTTGTTACGATCGAGGCCAAGCATTAGGCAAGGGAACAAGTGCAACAGGGCCGGATCCAAGCCTATAGGAATCAATCAACCTTGTTTACATCTTGACTGGTGACCCACTTCCGGAAAGCAGCTCCGCCTCACGACCCGTTGTTCGGTAACAGTGCTCGCTTCGAGAGCTTACTCGGGTCTCGCTTTTACTCACCTACATAGTCCGATAGGATAGGATAGGGTCAGAGTTTAGATTTCTATTGGGGTGAGCTTTTATTGTGTTTAGGGTCTTGGCATCGGTGTCAATTATTAGTTATCAAAATTACCTCTACCAAAAAATGGTATTAAATTTAGAGGAAATCTAACCCTGTTAACTATTTAGGGTTTTGGAATTTCAATCACAAAACCCTACCCTATTGGGGTTTTCGAAAGAAGCTTCTTCCACCCTATCCTACCCTAATATATAGTTTATAATGGGGTAGGTTTTATATGTGGTCCATAATAGGGTGGGGTTGACCCCATTGAGATTTAGCTCGGGTTTCCCCTTTGGATTTGGCGTAACCCCTTTAAGGTAGGGTAGGTGGGAGGAGCTTTTTTAAAGACCTCAATGGGATGAGATTTTGGGATTATTTGATAGGGGCCCCGAAACCTCGATATTAATGGAGTTAAGCCCCGTATAAGAAGCTCAAATATGGGCTATACTGCTACCAAATGTACTAATATAGTGGAGTAGAAGGGTCCCCACACACCTTTTTCTTTTCAGTGTTTGCACGTGACTCCCCCCCCCCCCCCCCCCAAACTGTATATTATTCTTTCTTGTACTCCTTTCTCCCCTCAAAAACACGCATACACGAACACTACTTTTATTCATATTATTTTCACTCCCTTTTCTCAAAAGTTAATTATTATTATACAGTTATTGCTTTACCAACCCGAGATACGATGCTGTGAAAAAGTAAAGACGTGATTAGTCGCCGTTCTTTTGTGCTATTTCCAGGTAAATTGTTTTACCGTACTACACTACTATTTTTTCTGGTAGCGGTGTTTTCTGATGATTGATCAGACCCCAATCGAGCCTAATGTCAAGACCCTGAACTCCAATGAAAACTCTCCTCAAAAGAAATCTAAACTCCGACCCTGTAGACCTCATTATAGACCACACATAATTGGTACCTGGCTTATTGAGCTTTATACCAGAATTAAGCTAGATGAATATTTCTGAGCTTATTAAATGCTGTAAATTAGAGTCCACATTGGCGTAAGATTCTGGACTCTAACCCCCAATTTTTTGGGGGGGTTTTTCTCTTTTTCTTTTCGCTGCAAGTCCACTAACTGCTTGGCTCTTTTTTTTTTTTTTGAAAAAAAAAAAAACGGGCGAATAAGAAGAAAAGCAGACATGATAGTAAAGTAGGCCAAGCTACTCTTATATAGATGATTCTTTCCATTTTGAACTATCCACATTGACCTCTACTCTATTGTAATGAACTAAGTTGAGTTTTAGGTAGGAGCGAGACCGGCTAGATAGAGTGCCAGGTCATAAGTCTCTTGCACTCAACAGGCCCCTTATCAAATAGTAGAAGCTTATCTAATTGGGTTGATACAAAAAAACCTTAATGGTATCCAGTCTGTCTTTATAGTCTAAAGTTAAAGGAATTTACCTTCAAACTGTCCTTTTAAGTTGGTTACTCTACCTTGGAACTGAATTAGATATACCTATAATAAAATTGTGTCATTTTATACAGATAATACTGTTATACAAAGATGGGTTCCATTTTTTTAAGGCGCCAAGAAACAAATATAGTCAGCATATAGTACTAGTGGTAGGATAGAGCTAATACAAAGGTTATGCAATGTATCAATGCGGGGCCGACTTACATCCTTGTACTGTACCCTTGTCGCTCGATGCACGGTACCTATGTGCCGCTTCGTAATCGAGCGACGCCCCAACGCCGTGCTTTGGTAAGTTGATCTCGAAGAGCGCCTGGAATACGCTTCTTCAAATCTTCCGATATATTCCCAGCACGCCATACAAAGCCGATTCCAACTTCCTTCAACAAGCAGAAACAAACGTGCTATCTCAGTGACCAAACGCATCGCGTCTTGCGACTACCCGGGCCTCTGCAATGCGACTATTGATGTAGGCAAACTGGGCATCGCCGTACCACCGATCATCAGAGCCAGGAATACGCTATGGGGCCAAGCGCAGAGCCCTCTCAACTCGAGGAGCGGGCGTCGATACAGCTCCCACCTAGATCCTACGCCGCCGCGGTCGACCCGGACGTAACACCCGGGAGGGACGGTGCGGATGGCGACGGTAGCGTCTCGTCGGATGAGCTGACCGGAGGGGAATTGAACGATGGCTGCCTTGGCTCGAGCCGCGAGCGTGAGCGTTCATTTGGACCGCAGGTGAACAGGACGGCAGACGACGGCAAGGCTGTGGTTTTCCAGAAGTACGGGGAGGGCGAGCAGAATGGCTTGGCTAGCGTGAAGCCGACGGACGACTACGAGACGGCGCTGAGGCATGGAGACAAGGGACGGCCGCGTCCACATCAGGCGGGCGAACGAGGCGAGCTCGTCAGCGGCAGGCGCGCTGGGTCAGGGTGGGAGAGAAGCGGGTAAGGCTCAGCAGACTCGTTGCCCCGTGTGCCTACAATGCTAACTTGTAGCCTAGAATACGCTGGGCCCCTCTCAACGTGCCATTGAAACGGCGCCTCCAGACACTCACTGTGTTGCTCCACACACTGAGCATCGTACTGTCCCTAACTATCTTCTTTTTTCTCTGTGCTATACCATTGCTGTGGCCCATCATAGTCCCGTATCTCATCTACATCCTGTTCTCGCGAGCCGGTGTGGACGGCTCGCTGGCCCTGCGATCCGAACGGTTTCGGCGCTCGCCCGTCTGGTCTCTTTTTGCGTCGTATTTCCCTGCTAGGCTTCATCGCTCTGCAGAGCTGCCGCCAACACGAAAGTACATTTTCGGATACCATCCCCACGGGATCATCAGTCACGGTGCATTCGCTGCCTTTGCGACTGAAGCTCTCGGGTTTGGACAACTATTCCCAGGCATCACAAACACCCTGCTCACCCTCGATTCTAATTTTCGCATCCCTCTGTACCGAGATTACGCCTTGCGCATGGGGGTGGCGTCGGTATCGCGCGAGAGTTGTGAGAACATTCTTAGTAGAGGGGGCCCCAACGGTGAAGGCATGGGGCGCGCCATCACGATTGTTGTTGGAGGTGCTCGCGAATCGCTGGACGCACACCCGCACTCGCTTCGCCTTGTCCTTCGGAGCCGGAAGGGGTTCGTCAAGCTAGCTGTCCGCACTGGTGCTGATCTTGTGCCTGTACTTGCCTTCGGCGAAAACGAGCTGTACGATCAGTACCGCGCGATAGAGCACCCACGCATACACCAGGCACAATTGTTTGTGAAGAAGTTGCTTGGATTCACGATTCCGCTCTTTCACGCAAGGGGTGTGTTCAACTACGACGTTGGCATGATGCCTTACCGGCGTCCCATCAACGTCGTCGTTGGGAGGCCCATCACAGTTCAGAAGAAAGAGCGTCCTGAAGAGGCATATATTGACGAGCTACACACAAGATATGTTAGCGAGCTCAAGAAGATTTGGGACGATTGGAAAGACATCTTTGCAAAGGAGAGGGTAACGGAAATGGAAATTGTGGATTGAATGGGGGATAAGGGCAACGTAAACAAGTTCATGGCGTTAGTGGGCTGAAACGAACGCTATAGTGTGTTACCTACTTCGCAAATTGGAACAGTCGAACGGCTGAAGAGATTACAATCTGTCCCTGCGTAGAGTATCTGTATATACGTGGGTTGCTTTGCTACCTGCCTTCAAATCAATTTGGTCGGCAAGAGCACTCTTGCCTGTATTCGAAATTAACTCATGAAGAAAGCGGTTGACTTCAACGACGTTTAGCACCTAGCCAGCAGCGCATAGGGTGACTAATTTATGTATAGTATGGTTAGTGTTGTGTGGAGTCTGCCTATATATGTAAATAACCAGGATACCCTACTAAATTTCACCGGAAAGCATTGATAGATACGTTGAGTTAATGGTTGCAGAGTTAGATCGGGCGGTATGAAGATGGAAATATTATTTTATGAACTACTACTAGTACCAGTGCTACCGCTACTACTATTTCGAATCTCCTAGTATTACCAAGTTGAAGGCAAAGAATGGAATACAAGCCATACAAGTTAATGCAACCAAAAGATGCAAAGTTCTATGTCAGCCCAGAAGCGCGTAAGTCGAAAGGGTATATAACTTTGGGAAGGGAGGGAGCATCCAATGATTGCCTTGACGTGTGTTCTCCGTAGAAGCATACATATGAAGTGATAAAGCAAAGGAGATTCACCGTGGTAGAACGCATGCTTTCCCAGACTGCTGGGAAGCACTATGCAAATCCTCTTTCCAAGGCGCTTGCGCGAATTTTCTAAAGCGACTCACCATTTACGTTAACCTCGTAACCCTCACCTTTGGCCTTGAGTGCCTTTGCAAGCATGAGCTCCCTCATCCACTCGATCCTGTCGTCTCTCGTTTTGGTGGCGAAGTGATAGGACTTGCCACCAATAACTGCCAGCTTCCTCAGTTCGGAGCTGTTGCCATCCTTGCCACCAGCCGGCACAAGTTGGAATGTGAAAGCCATCGGTTCGTTGGAACCATCCTTCTTTGCTGCGCCGCCGGCGATCTTTAAGCTCTTTAGCTTGGCAGCCAACTTGTTGCTTGCCAGGGAGGAGCATGCGACGGTATAATCATCAACGTCGATGGTATCAATCGCACCGGACGATGGCAACTCGTTCTCGTGCATGGCGAGCTGTGTACCCGTCAATCGGAAGTGATGGTCTTGCCACTCGTGGCGCAGGAGACGTGTGCGCCGCTTCTTCATCCAACCGGCGTGGTTCACGTTTTCGTACTTAAAGCCTTTTGTGCGTCTCTGATGCCCAGCTTGGTCTGTAACAGATGTGATGCCTGCCGTCGACGCCCTTTCCTTGTCAAACGAAATACTTTCGGTCTCGGCAACAGCGGTAGTCTCCGTATTGAACGTGGAGTTACCGTCCGACTGGGGAGGAGGAGCGTAGACCTCCCCTTCGTTAAGCGAAGGAAGGACAAATGATGGCCGAGCAGTAGCACGTGATGCCGATCGAGCAATGGGATCACGGAAAAGCATGTTGGGCGGTACAGATTGGGACGTATCGCGAGATACTGGGCCAAGAGGCACCGACGTAACAGGAACATCCATCTCAGAGCATGGTGTGCCGAAGCGGTACAGACTCCCTCCAGGCGACGCAACGGCGGTGATAGCCGTCCGGCAGGGTGAAACCGCCGAGTCAGGGTCTAACCCAAGTGCGGAGGAACACCCATCGCCGCGCCCCGAGTAAATGCCTCTGCTGGAGCTCTGCGACTCAGGAATGCTGAGCCTCGGGAGCGATTTCAGATTGCTGTGGGGACCCGAACCATTCGAAGGGGGCTGAAGAGGAGGAAACATGTCTAAAGGTGGGGTCGGCGGACGCTCCACAATAGGCGTTGCCGTGGCACTATGCGTCAAGGCTGCGGGGGGTTCGATCTTTTGAAGTGATAGGAACTGCTTGACATTCTCCTGCGGATCCCGGGACTCCAGTGAACGGAGCATCTCTTCCTGAAGTGCAAAGTCCGGAAGTTGGCCAGGCCCGAGGATATCCGAGGAGGCAACTAGCGACGGCACGTTTTCAGAAGTCGGACGATACACATTGTCCACAACCTTGTCGGCTGAATGCGGGTTGCCAGGGTCGCCGGAGATAACGATGTGCCCGCCGTTCTCTGGAGATATTGGAAAACCCCTGTTTTCCTCTTGCAACCTCGCGAGCTGGCGTTGCTGTTTCCTCCACTTCGGGCATTTCTCACCCTTATGGCATTTGTGAGGCTTGGGCACTAGCTGTTCAATAGCAACAATTGACAACGGGGTGCCTTGGTTCTCGCCTCCCTGACGATGCTTTCGGCCTCGACGGCGATGGTTACCCGCAGGAGTGTTGGGAGTGTTCACATCCTCGGGAGATCCTGCGCGGTGGCGGGTCCGCTGTTTGTCACGGTGACGCTTCTGTGGTTTCGTATCATGCACAGGACTGTCGACATCCTGGAAGGGCGTCTGTACCGGGCTAAATTGGCCGTCCGTTCCTCTCAGAGCTTGAATCTCGGTCCAGAGGCGGTGTCGCTTGCCAAAGGATGCGATGCCGAGCTCTTTAAGGTGGTCAAACTGAAGCTCGATTAGGACGGTTCCAGTGATGTCGTGGATCTCGAACTTCTCTACGATGCCCTGGTCAAAGCCCGCATTGGCCATCCACAAAGCAACCTGCTGGGCCGACCAGAATGGCAGCTCGGCCGTGTCGAGAGGCATGTCAACCGTGGGGTCATCGTAGGGATTGGCGACGTAATCATCCATGGGACGCCGGAATGCCGTTGGTGCCCGCAAGGGAGATTCTTTGGGCAACAAAGGCGACATCTGCAGTGCGTAGTCGAAGGAGAAGTCCGAAGATGCATGAGAAGTGCGGAAGAGATGAGGCCCCTTGGGTCCCTCGACGGGCTTTGACGGCTCGGTGTGGATGTGAAGCTCGAAGTGGCTCCGACGCCCAGACCGAGGCGTCGAGACCTCATCGTAGGTGGAAATGGTGGTTTGGCTTCGACGGCCATCGTTCTGCGGGCAATTAGCGAGAAAATAATTAGAGTCGGGCAAGGAGAGAGACTGACGGATTCAAAGCTATACTTGGGCGAGTCCTCCTCGAATTCGCTCGAGTCGTCGCCATCCAGATCGGTGTCGAAGATCTCGGTCGCTTCTGAGAGCGGGCGCGGGGCTGTCGTTCTCGGTTGGATCAACGGTTGGTACTTGCGGCTCTGGAACATCTCCACGCCGGGTTCCAGCGGCGTGATGGGCGTCATGGACTGGAAGGCCTCCTGCAGAGGGTTAGAAACGGCCGTCAAAGGTCACCAGCGATCCCTCCTCCGTTCCTTTCCCCCTTGGCTTTCGCCGTCATGAGCGCACTTGCCATTTTGGGAATTGTCGCTTGGTACTGCCGCCGTTACTGCTGCCGCTGCTGCTCCGGGCAGCGAGCTGGAGTGGGCGGGAGGCGCCGACACCGGCGGGCACGTGCGAGCGAGAGGCGGGACGGTACGTCCGGTTCAGCGGCGCGAGTGCGGTCTCTGCTCGCGGCTGGATATCGCGGGCGCCGGCAACATGGACGGGCGGCGGAAGAAGATGGGAGCAGGAGGGGGAGAGGAGGAGGAACTGAGGGGGACTGCGCGGGCGTAGGGCGATCACGGCGCTTTTGTACAGCGGGCGCCGTGTCGACGATGGCCGGCGCGCGCAGGCGCAGGCATGGCGGGCGGCCATCACACTGGCCGGACGCAGACGAAGGTTGGTCGAACGTGCAGCAGCAGCGGGCCAAGCATCGGGCAGGGCCAATGGCGGGTGGCGGATCTCGCTGGCCGGGCATCGCGGTGCGGCCCATGCGCCCCCGGCGGCTAAAGGCGTCGTGACGCGCGCGCCCATTCGTCGCCGCCCGCAGCGCCCGGGCGCCTCACCGTCCAGGGCCTCTCGCGGGCCAGGGGTCGCTGGCTGCCGCCCGGCCAAGCGACGTTGCCCGCCGACCCCAAGCCACCAACAAAAAGCTGCGTCTCCGTCTCCGCCTCCCTCTCTCGCGCGTCGGACTGAGAATGGTGCACGCCCGCCCGAATCGGAGACGCGGCCGCCCATGCGGCCTTCGGGCCTTCGCGAGCGCCCCCGTCACGCCCGCACATGCACGGAGACGACGGAGATGGCCTTGGCCCCTCGGCCGCTCGACCGGCACGCCGTTGCGGCTCTAGATTGGCTGTGGGGCATACGTGCCGATCGAAGGGTCCGCGCCAGGCTCTTATGCCCAATTACATCTACATAGTACGTGCGCTGCGCACACGGCTCTCTCCTAGTTCGACGCTTAAAGGGAAGGGCGCTCCGTGCCGTCTTGCGACGCTTCGCGACCGAGGACCTCCTCGTCCGTCCGAGCCTCGATGATCGGTCACGATGCAACCCCAGTCGACTGAGGAGCGTAATATGCGCGCGGGCGGACGCTGCCGCGTTGGCTGTCGTTTGCGAGCAATGCGGGATCAAGTTGATGTGACCACCTAGCACAGAGGCAATATATGCGCCGAGCATGTATATGTATGCAGCAAGCTTGCTTTGGCTGCCGTGACCGCGCAGTTAGGTGTGGTGGTAATGTGCGTAGTAGGCTGGTACCGATGTACACAGGGCCTACCGCCGTTCGGACGCCGTTCCAGGGATCGGCGCTGGATGTGACTTTGGCTCTTTCCGCTGTTAGGAGCCCGCCTTAGGAGGCACTGCATACTACCAGGTACTATGGAGCTGGTGACCCGCGAGCCTGAAAAGTGGCCGCCCACCGCCCATGCCGTGTGACTGCAACTACCACTGCCGTCACCGCTTTGCTTGCCGCCCTTTTCGTGGCCTGGTTGTGGCGCTCCGCCCATCGCCCAATCCAGACCGCCTTGTTGGGTGCAACGTTCCCCGGTCCCACGCGCAAGCAAACCTACGACACGGTAAAACGCGGCCCTCCTCTCCCTCCCCAGAGTCCGGATGGACGCGAATTCTATTTGAAGGATAGCCAATTGACCTCCAAAATGCCCTCCCTCCATCTTCTCACATGACTTTCAGACTATGCGGGCCGTCCCTGATCTTGACCTCTGTGTGATCCTCACGGGCGGTTGAAGCCCAACCAGAATCGAGGAACGAGCATCGAGCTTTTCGGGAGCTGCCCACCACTTCGCTGCCATGTCCGGAATCGTCAGTGCCCGGATCTGGTGAGACGCGAACTTTTCCCCACCCGCTTCGGCCCCGCTCTTGCTGGCAGCCACAACGCGGCTTGCGTGAGCCTTCCGCGTTCATGCTGGTCGTGGCTGCAGCCCGACAATGTTATCGATATCAGATTCAGTAAACGTCCCCTGCAGAGGTCGTATCCGCGTTTTACAGGGCCCCCCACGGAGAGCGCAGGAACCGCTCGCGGTCGGCCGCATCTCTGGCCAGGAGCCCCAATCTCTGTCCGAGCCTCCATCGTCCTTGCCTCGTCCTCTCTAGCCATTCGACGACCGGAATCCTCCGCCCCAACCCATTTCATGATGGTGCCCCAACAGCGATGTACGGAGCATGACATCCGAGGAATTGTGTATGAGCAGTCATGGCAGCTGAAATCTAGGCCCGTTAATCCCTCATAAAGCCGTAAACCTACCACAAACGGGTCTGTTGGCGTCGAGTCAGGGTCGTCGCTCGTGACGAGCTCTACAGTCTGCTATTGGATTCGCGTCTCGAGGTAGCGGGCACCGCCAGGGAGCTGGAATCGCCACTTTGTTCGCATGAAAGACCGCACGAGACCGAAGTACTCGTGACTTGGGCTGGCGAGCATCCGTCGTAATTGGCGCTGGCTATTCGCGGGTCGGCGCACTATTGAATTCTGCTGTCGGTATCCAATCAGCTGCGCAAGCAAGCGAAAGTCGGCTGGCAGGAGCCATGCCGAGAGCTTCCTTCGGCCCCGGCCCCGAATTGATGCTAATTATGGGATCTGGCCCGTCCGACATCCGCTTTGGGGTAATTAGTGTGGATTGGAATTGAGAATAATTAGCTGCCTTTATTTAGCAGCCGCGAGCGAGCGGCTGGCACCATGGCACGCGTGTGGCGCTTGACCCCTGGCCCCGGCCATGCGAGCAATCCCGCTTTTGGATCTCCGCTTGCAGCACAACGCCTATCAGAAGCGAGAAGCCGCATGCATAGCGCCGCGCTATCAGCGGAGCTGTTTGGTTAGAGAAGCTTGGTCTGCGGGATGGCACTCCGCAATCACACGCCGTGCGCTCCTAGCCAGTCGTTGCCCGCCAGCCGCCCGCGATCCCGCTCGGCGGCCCACACGGTCACGCTTCTGCCGTCCCGGTTGCGTGACCTTCCAGGCCTTGCGATGCCGTACGCAGTCGCTCCCTTTTTGGTCCGGCACTCGGTGCGAAGGTGCTGAAGCTCGCAGCTTTCACCGTGTCACCGCAGCTCCGCTGCTGCGGAGAAGCCCAGATACGAGGCGTCTGTTGTGTCAACGGCCTAGGAGAGCGAGGCTGGACCGCCGACATCGATTTCCCTTCACCGTATGTTCTGTACAATGCATAGCAATACTCGAACCTTGGAGTACTACAGTAGTAAACTGCGCACATTTCTCGGTGTTGGACCCACCTGAGGCCGGAACCCCATTGGCCTTGGAACTTGAAAGCCACAATATGTTAATTCCCAAGGGGGCCTTGCGAGTGGCCGTATCGCTAGTGATTAACGGCCCCTCATATCTGACCAACGGCCCGCGGCGGCCAGTTATCACGGCCTAGCTGCAAGTGTTGGCCGATAGGCCCGAGCTCGTTGAGCTAAGTGAGGATTGCCAAGATGCCAATAGGAAGCCACGCCTGGCACGTCACACGGTACGGAACGCCCTTAGCGGAGGCTGCTAAGGGAAAAGAGGCAGGAAATTAGACCGGTCTACTTACCTGGGCGGTCTGGAGGTTTCTGTTCGGGCGTTGCGCGACGGGTGAGAACCACGAGGCACGGGTCGAACTGCGCAAGGCTGCCACTCCGCATCACTTTCGGAGAATGCAGCGGTGCTGCAGGCCTGGGAGAGCGGGAACATTGGACGAAGGTCCATTTGGTGGTGCGCGAATCTCAAAGCGGATGTGCAGCGGCAACGAGGATCTTGCGTTGGTGGGCTCCTGCGATGTGCCGCACGGCACAGCATCGGGGTTGGCGGAGAGCATCTAGGATGGCCGCGGCGGCCGGGGTACAGGGGGACGTGCGGTTGGTGGGGTTTGGAGCTTGGGCCCCTCCCGGCGCTAAACGCACGTCGAGCGGCCCCAAATTAGGGGCATTTTCCGCATGGCCCGTGCTGAGTTGCCGCCAATCATGGCCCGCCTACCCGCCTCTCTGCTTGGCTCGACCAGCATGCTAGCTGCCCCTAAGAATAGATTTTGCTCCAATTTTGAATGCCTCTTAGGGAACATATAAGGTACAATCGCCCGTCTGCGAAGCCTTCAGTGGCAGGTCGAACTAATTTGCTCTCTTTTTTGTCTGTCTATCACCAGGTCGAAGTCGCTGGTCGAGCTTCGATTAGTACCTATTCGATCCTTTTAATTGATTGGTGTAAAGCCGGGTGCTCGTTCCCTGTCCTTATTGGAAGATCCCTTACGCAGCAGTTTGGTTACGCTACCCACCGCATTAACCTCAATCCCTTTTTCGTTTTTGTTTACGGCAGCTCGTATATCAATGTCGGCGGCCTCGAACCCAAGTCAGAAACAATCTGCGAATATGGCTGCTCCTGCAAATTCGTCAAATTCGAAGCAGCAGACTGCTTCGAAGATGCACCGGAGGTCACGAACAGGTCAGTGCTTTTGGTTCGAACTCGCTTGAACACCTGCCGGGATCTCGGCGTTTGCAGGGATATTTGCTGAAACATGAACATGCAGGTTGCTTCACATGCCGGTTGCGAAGGAAGAAGTGCGATGAAGGAAAGCCTGGGTGTAGGGCTTGCAAGAATCTCGGGCTAAAATGCGAGTACAAGAGGCCAATGTGGTGGAGCAACAACGAACAGCGCAGACACCAGAAGGAGGTAATCAAGAACATCATCAAGCGGACAAAACTATCGGAGAAATCAGCCCAGGTTGTGCCGATGAGCTCGCACACACCGCCGAGTCTCTGCCACTCCCTGCCGACTTCCGACACATTTTCCGATGGCATCGCAAACACTCGCGCCGTGTCGGTCGAGTCACAGTTGTCAATGGAGAATGGGTTCCACGGGATGGCCACTCCGGACATGTTCAGCGGTAACGGCATGTTTGCAGCTCCGTTCCCAAGCACATACCCCGGATACCCGCAATTGCCGCCGTACGAAGTCGATATCAAGACGGAGCGCCAGACTTTTGTCAACGACATCCCGCTGCGACGCGACTCGTCTATATCATCCTTCAGCACCTTTCAAGCGCCGACTCATTCTGGGATTGCTTTCCAAGGAGACAACTGGATCCAACAGGACTACTTCGAGAGCAGAAGGGAGTCATTTGCCGAGGAGCCCTTGGATTTCAACTTCTTCGAATTCAACCATGGCCCTCTGACGCCGTCACATCAGTCGCTTATTCAGGTGGATGACTGCGACAGGCATCTCTTGGACCATTTCATCGACCATGTCTTGCGGCTTATTTTCCCGATACTTGAAGTCAACCAGCACGGCTCTGCCCGTTCCGATGTTGTTCTTCCGGCTCTGGAGTCCAACAAGTGCTACCTTCATTGCTGCTTGAGCATGTCGGCACAACACCTTAAGGCGACGGAGCGCATTCAGGGCGAGCAAATTGACAACGACATCCTCCGGCACCGTTATGCGACCATCTCCGAACTCTGCGCGGCCTTGAACCGCGACACCGACCATATGCAAATTCTCGAGGCGACTCTGGGCATGATATTCTTCCAGTGCTCTGTTGGACGGCCAGACGACACTCTTGCAGATATTCCGTGGCATCATCATTTTCAGGCTGCCACGGAGCTTGTGCAGAAGCTTGAGCTTCCACAGATGCTTGTCAACTTGAACAGCACTAGTGGTCAGCCGCCATTCAACATGACTCTGGCATCATGGATCGACATCCTAGGCGCTACCATGTTGGGACGTGCTCCTGTATTCGCAGACACCTACAGGGACAAGAACCTTGCACGGTCCCCGGCTGGGTTGCTTGAGCTTATGGGTTGTGACGACAAGGTTATGTTCTTGATCTCGGAGATCGCTTGCCTGGAAGCTCTGAAACTCGAGGGCATGGACGACGTTGCCCTTTGCAACCTCATCAAGCAACTTGGCGACCAAATCAGCTTCACAGAGAACGAGTCCGGTCCGGTTGACAACGTGTACTCTTCGACCGGTGCGATCCGTCCGAAGCAGCTCTGCTGGAATATGACAGCTGTCTTCCGCATTGCAGCTCGCATATATCTCTGTAGCCTCGTTCCGGACTTCGACCGCCAGGCGCCCAGCATCACCAACTTGGTAGCGCAGCTCAGTGAGGCTATGGACTTCATCCCCACTGGCCCCGACGGATTTGACCGGTCGCTTGTCTGGCCCTTGTTGATGGCAGGTTCTATCGCAACTCCCGGATCGCCTTTCCGTGTTATGCTGAACGAGCGCATCTCTAGACTCGGCGAAGCGGCCGAATTCGGCTCTTTCGGTCGGGTCAAGGAGCTTCTGAAGGATGTCTGGCGCGTCAATGACGATGCGCTTGCGCGAGGCGACAAGCAGAACGTCCACTGGCGGGACGTGATGAGGCAGAAGGGCTGGGACTTCTTGTTGATCTAGAAGTCCTTGTCTCTTCGACTGTTCCTCGATGGAAGAGCCCATCCTGGTCTGCTTGAGCTAGCGCAAGGTGCGTCACGACGATATCTCGATTACGCATTCTACGCCCACCTACTTACGGCTAAGATACACTATCCTCGTAACCTAATTGTACGACCTTACGGCAGCAAATCTTTGCATTGGGGGGAAATCTAGCTTTCCGGAATTTTCTTTGGGCGTCGATGATTTAGAAGCGGCGTCCTACTTACCTTTCGTTTCTCTTGCACATACTTTTTGTATAGATACCCTTTTTGTAATTCCACTTTCCTTTACTCCGCCGCGACCCGGATGCCTTTCTGGCAACGCCGCGAGGGATGCGACCTCTCCAGACAATACCGGATGGTTCTCCGCTTGCTGCCCGCAACCACGCATTCCGCGACCGACACACCATGCGACATTCTTTACGTCACTCTGGCTGGAGCGAATCTCTCCAGCATTTCCTTAAACTCGAGTTTTGCGGGGAAACACAAGGGCAACGATAGAGCAGGATCGTGGGAAATGGCGCCGACAGAGCCCGAAGGCGGCGCGCTGGCGGTGCGACTTTTATGTATAATACTTAGGCGATGACGGTGTGGCAGAAGGGAGGACAGCGGCAGGCTCCTTAGCGCCACGATCGCTCTCGTGTGAGACGCGTCTAATACAGTCCGTTGGCGACTGTAGAATGAAGAAGAAAGTTCCCAAACCCAAAGTAAACACTCGATTAGCGTGATAAAAGAAGAGCTGTCTCTCTCGTACGCGGCAGTTAGATGGCCGGGCCCTATTGGCCCGACTGGCTTCCGGGATTGGGGCATGCTGGCTAGTCACGTGCTGGGGACCCTCGTTCTTGGGCGGCCAGGAGGCCGCTGGAGGCCTCCGGGCAAGTCCCGGCTGATTGCGGCTGGCCCAGGCCGGCACAAGGCTATGTAGCAGCGAGGCCCACACGCTAGAGCTGAGACCGGCACAAGCAGGTTTTCCTGTTAATAATAGCCCGCTCGCACGTGGTTGAATCCGCGCCACGACGCCGGCTCTTGCGCGGGACCCCGACGTCCCAGCGGTGCTTATCCCTAGCGGAGTTGGCGAGTGAGTGGCGGGCGACGCGCAGGCTTGGCCATCCGCGTGCTCGTGGTGCCGAAATCGTCCTGTTTTGGCCGGGCGAGCTGATGAGAGCCCCGCCGGCGGTTTCGATTCGCTCGCTTGCCGGCTCTTCTGCGCGGAGGCCGGGTGCGACTCCCAAAGAGGACGCGCGAAGCTATATATAAAACGCCAGGCACAACGGCCCTGACACCTTGCTAGGTAAGCAGAGCAGCCGGTGGCCAGTGGCCTGCTGAACGATACCTATGTACCGAGTCTCGCGCCGTGCTAGTCACGTCCAGGTTGTATTAATTATTACGGTCCTTGTCTTCGCGTGGTTACCGTCGTGCTTGGCTCTGCGTACAGCCCCGTTCTAGATCGGCGAGCGTCCCTCGTCCCTCGGTGCTCCATTCTCTGTCCGTCTTCTTGTCACTCTACCGTCTGCAACCACCTCCCCGCCCGCGGCTCTCGCCGGCACCCTACCGCCAGCCGTGTCGCCCTCACCTGATA
The DNA here is from genome assembly GCA_010093515.1 of Lineolata rhizophorae. Classification (NCBI taxonomy): domain Eukaryota; kingdom Fungi; phylum Ascomycota; class Dothideomycetes; order Lineolatales; family Lineolataceae; genus Lineolata; species Lineolata rhizophorae. Next base: position 34,921 of record MU001682.1, on the reverse strand, counting down.
GAGCGCGCTGGACGGATGCGCGAGCATTCTGCGCCGACGAGCCTGCACCATCAGACGAACGCCACACCGTTCCCCTGCAATCCGGCCTTGCGGCTCTAGAGGGACGTCCACATCGCGTGCGCCGCCCGCCACTGTGAGCCCCTCCCGCTCCCGCCTAGCGCTCGTGTCTAGTCTGACAGCGCACGCAACGGCGCCTGCAGCAAGTCAACACCACTCCAGACCCCAATCTCTCGGTCCGGCTCTTCCTAGAGAGCAATAGCTGCCGTTAGGCCTCTAGCTTGCTGCCGCACGCCAACCCCATTCCAACCACCTTCGAGGCCAGGCACATCCGGGCCATCCTCCCATACTCTTTTGCACCATTACCATCCCCCGAAGCCGGCGCATCTGCACGCGAGAGCGACATGGCGCAGCCGGCATCGACGGCCGGCGCACGCGCTGGCGCCTACAATCTGAATGCTGCTCTGAACGATGGACCGACGACTTTTTCTGGAGAGGATGAGGTGGAGTCCCCCAGCGTGTCGAATGCGCCCAACGCGATGGCGCGATTTGAGTTCGAGGCTGGGAAAGGAAGTAAAGATGGGACTAAGATCTTGATGGTGGAATGGGAGGATGACGAGGCATCGCGAGCCTTACAAGGAGACTGGCATGTCTCTTGGGAAGGGAAAAGTACCGTTCTCCCCGCGGACGAGCAATTGCTGCAGGAACGTCAAGATCTCCACCGTCTTTACTTTTTGCTTCCTCCAGGAGTGCAAGTTCCCCCCACTATCACACTGATTCGGCACCCTGGCAAGGACGTCGACCCAAACATGAAGCCCCTCGTCTGGCGAATCAATTCTCTCCCAGCCATCTTCCCACCAGAGTTGGGCGCCTCTGCTCGCGCTGCTGGCAAAAAAGGCGTACTACACACCATCTGGGCCAAGAAGAGGCTGCAGGCGCTGCAACGTGAGATCGACACCGAGGGTAGGGTCAATACGGAGAGCGTCGGTCTCATTATGGCCATCCAAGAGAAAGAGTGGATCGAGAACCACTTCGGTGTGAACGCGAAGCCCCCTGCCCTTGCAGTTACTACTGCAACGTCAAGTGGATCGGAAGGGCCGCCATTGACCCCTGCGTCACCAAGGTCGCCGGGCGGCAACCGCCTCATGGAGAAGATGAAGGGCCTTAAGCTAGGAACGAGTGAGAGAGACCTTTCTCAGGGACGTCACGAACCCTTCGGGGCAGGCCACAACCCACTCTCCCCGGAATCGTCTGACGTAGCCGTATCCTCGTTTTCGGCATTCAAAGGGCCCGCAGCGCCAGCGGCTCCAGCGGCTTCTTTAGCCCAGCTCTCCTCGCAACAGCAAGCCCGCCGCGTTGCACCGCAAGGTCCCCCGCCGGAAGTTCTCGCCCAGCAACGGCGTCAGATGCAAGAGACAGGTATAGGCTCGTTGGATGCATTTGCTGGCGGCGCAACGCCAGAGCGGGCCGACGTACTAGGCAAGGAGGACGAGAAGGAAGAAGGCCTGTTTGCGCTTCCGATGAGCCCGCGGAGTCCTGAGATGGCGAAGAGTCCGTTTTCATTTGCTGCAGCTGACACGATGAAATATGTCAAAGGCGGGAATACCGTATGACAGTAGTAGAAGGGGACCTGTTCTTTGTTACATTTCAACTGGCGTTTTCCCTCTTTTGTATTCGGTACGGCTGCGACAGGACAGAGTCAAGAGCTTCTCGAGCAAAGTAAGATGAAAAAGAAACTAGAATGGTGAGTGCGCGGCTGATGGGCGGAAGGGGAGAGAACTTGAAGAGAGCGAGCATTTGGGGGCATCGGGGTTCAGGCGAAGGCGGTCACGTGCTGGTTGTTTCCATGGCTTGGGCCTCAGATGAAAAATCGAGAAAATGCCTGATGGATAAGCCATGGGCGAATATCAGGAATGTGGTCATGGAGACAAATGAGAGCATTTTGGTTTGGTCTATCTAAAGCCTGAATCATAGTGTTAGCCTTCACTGTCTAGGTGCCCTTTAGGTGCAGGGTACGTACGTACGTACCTTCCTAGCAGGTATCATGGAAGCCAGTCAATCTGGCTGGCAGAAGAGCCTTACTTCGGACTAATACCCGTAAAAGTGCCCGTCACGTGGTATGCAGCCTGGCTCGGAGCTGTGCAACAGATTCGCTGCTTATCCAAGCAGGCATACCCGATGATAGCGTATAGCCGCCGCTGTTTTGGATCGGGCAATATCTTGCAGGGCAGGCACCAGCGTACACATGCCTGCTGCTGCTGCTGTTTGAGGCTTTGTGTTAGTATCTAGTGCCCAGGCGTACCTGCAGAGTTAGTGGTACAAGACCGGAGGAAGCAACCGGGCACAGATGGTCGAGCCGAGCACCGCAGCATAGGCTTGGCATGCGTCCGTTCGGCCCGAAGCCTCCCCGGCAGCCTCGCGTCGCCCAGCGCTTTTCTTTCTGCCACGCGCACGTCGCGACTCTTCCTTCCTTACCACCACCGCCTCCGCCGCCGAGATCCAGCATCACCTTGCTTGCGCACGCGTTGCTTACCTCTGTGCACTTCCTCGGTCTTTTCTCTACCTAAGGTCTTTCACCACAGCTTTGGCCTCCGACTTATCACGTTTTGCCGCTGTCTTGTCGCCGTCGCGTCGTCGAGGCTGGGAAGATGGTGCAGTTCACGTTGGGTGGTCTAGAGGACCAACCTGAGCTTCGGGACCTTGCCGATCAAGTTGTAAGTATCTCTATCTACCATCGCGTTCCTTGTCGCAAGCGGTGAAAAATTGTGATGCTTAAGTTTTCAAAGTCGAGGGCTCCCGATGAAATGGAATTATGGGAGAAACTTGTTGCACATGCCGAGTCGCTCGAAGGCGGCCTCAACCGTAACTCGAGTCCGCAGGCCATCACCGCTGTCCGTGAGATCTACGATGCCTTCCTAGCCAAGTTCCCTCTTTTCTACGGCTATTGGAAGAAATATGCGGACCTCGAGTTCTCCATCGCCGGTACTGAGGCTGCCGAGATGGTCTATGAGCGCGGTGTTGCGAGCGTTCCGACTGGAGTCGAACTCTGGGCAAACTACTGCGGCTTCAAAGTCGATACCACACATGACACTGATGTGATCCGAGAGTAAGTTTTTAGTGTAGCCTCTTCCCTTGAATAACAACCAAGCACGAACCGATATGGACCGCACCGTGGTAGCAATCGCGACCCCGCAATTTTCCGATGATGCTCGCGCGTGCTGCGCTATAAGATACGGATACGGGTGAGAGAATCACTCTGAACCATGATCAGCCGTGGCGTCGCGTCTCACCATCTGCGTTCAGACTCACTTTCCCCCCTTGCGCTGCGCACCTATACCCCTACCCCGTCCAACATCGTGCCCTCTTCCTGCCGATTTGGTTAGCCGCGCAGAACATGTGCCTATAAACGCACCTGTTCTAAAAAAAAACTATATACTGCGTTTGATGACCCCCTACCCCTCCCCCTCTTTCTTTTCCCTATTCCATTCCGGATCCAATTTTTCTGCTATGGAGAGAGATACTCATCTCGGTTTTACAGGCTGTTTGAGCGTGGAGTCGGTAGTGTCGGTCTAGACTTTATGTCTCATACGTTCTGGGATAAGTACCTCGAGTTTGAGGAGCGCATGGAGGCCACAGACCGCATATTTGCGGTCTTGGACCGGGTGGTGCATATCCCTCTACACCAGTCCACGCGTTACTTCGAGCGGCATCAGCAGCTCGCCCATTCGCGCCCTACAGACGAGCTAGCCCCGTCCGAAATCCTCAGCCATTTCAAGGAAGAGATTGGCCGGGAGACATCTAATAAGGTCTTGACGGATCTTGAAGTTGAGCGAGAACTCCGCACAAAGATCTCGCAATTCCACGCCGAGATCTATGCGCGCACCCAACTAGAGACTACCAAACGCTGGCAGTTCGAGCAATCCATCAGCCGCCCATATTTCCACGTCCTGCCCCTCGATGAAAACGAGCTGGTTAATTGGCGGAAGTACCTCGATTTTGAGGAGGTTGAGGGGGATTACCGTCGTACAGTCTACCTGTATGAGCGGTGCCTTACTACTGCGGCGCTCTACGAGGAATTCTGGCTGCGTTATGCGCGTTGGATGATGGCCCAAGCTGGCAAGGAAGAGGAGGTGCGCATTATTTACCAGCGCGCAAGCTGCGTCTATGTGCCAATCTCGCGCCTCTCTGCCCGCCACAACTACGCGCTTTTTGAGGAGATGTGTGGGCGTGTCGACGTGTCGAAGGCCATTTACGAGGCCATCCTTCTTTCCACTCCGGGCTCCGTCGAGACAGTTGTCGCACTCGCGGAGGTTGAACGTCGTCATGGAGGACTTGATGCAGCTATCACAGTCCTTAAAGCCTATATTGACACCGACAACCCAGCCTACACCATTTACGTCAAAGGCGCTCTTGTTGCAGAGTGGGCTAAGCTTCTTTGGAAGATCAAAGGCTCCCCGGAAGAAGCCCGCCAAGTTTTCCAAAAGAATGCTCAGTACTACCTTGATGTACGCCGCTTTTGGGTAAACTATCTAGAATTCGAATTGGAACAACCGACGAGCGAAGAGACAGAAACTGCCCACTATCAGCGCATCAAGCAGGTTCACAATCAGGCTACTCAAAATGCTCGTCTGCCACCCCTAGTAGTGAAGGACATGACGCATCGTTTCATGATGTACCTTCTAGAGCGCGGTGGACCTGGTGCAGCCAAGGAATACATGGAACTAGACAAAGAGGCGAATGGGTAAGCGTCATTTGCACACTGGTTTTGATGGAACTCCGACCTACTAAATCAGAACAGTCCTTTTTCCGCACGAACAGGAGCCAAAGCAAAACTAGCAGAAGACGGCAACGAAGCTACGACTATGCGTCGCATGATTTTGGAGAACGGGCATCCTGGTGTTGAAGTCAATGAAGCTGCAGTTCGCCGTGGCGAGAGCCCCTATACCAAGTACTACCAACAGCAGGGGGAAAATTCAGTCGGGAACAATGGACAAGTAAGTTACGACGTCTTTGTAGAAGGAGCTGGTGCTAATCGCGACGTAATCTAGCCCACACCGTTACGCTACCCCTAGCCAATACGGCGATGGTATTCCCTCGAATCTTGTTGTTCGGCCAATTCGAGTTTTCCCACTACTCTTTCCCTTTGCCTTCAAAGCCGTGCACGTGTACTCACTGCATTAACTCGGTTGTCTTTCCTTTGTTCATGTAATCCTGATGTGAGGCAACATGGTTAAAGTTTGGCGTTTGCGGTTTTGCTGGGAGTTCCATTTCAACAGTGGAAGCCCAGGTAATAGGAAAGGCATCACAAGATAAAATGGAGCGGACAGAACGGAGTAGGCACTTCTGTTCTACCATAGGTCTCCCAATGCATTAGGCGTAGGGCTCTCTTGTACGTAGTAAAAAATAATGTTACGACCATGGGTTGCGTAGTTTATTGGAGTTATTTTGATATGCAACATCTTGCCAAACAATACTACCGCCATAGGCAGGAAATCTACAAGGAATAACATGTGGAGACTACGAGAACCTAGCTGTTTCATAATCGTGTGCCTCCAAGCCGTAAAAATACACCGAGTTCAGACAAGCATAGGGCGTTTGCAGTGGGGCTCACAAATTGCACATGTTAGCACGCTGTGAAGCACATAGCAATATAAATATGGTAATCAATCATGGATACATCAATAAAGTATAGGGATCGTGGACGCACTAAACGGTGCAGTTGGTTAGGTAAATCAATATTTTAAAATATTTTGTCAAATAAATTCAATGGAGCCTGATCACACGGAGCAGGCGGGCCTAGTAAACAAAACTATTGTAGAATCCTATAAGGGGTTCTTGTTTGGAGCTGTACCCAGGGTACTTCTGAACATGATCTGAAAGGAATCTCCGAGGCTCCAGATGAAACCTGGCCGGGAAAGGGGGATGGAAGGAGGTCAAAAGAGGGGTAAGAAAAGGACGGCATAAGCAACTCAAAGCGTCGTGACGCCATCCTCGCTCGGCGCAAAGGTCGAGATATGAAGAGAGCCGGCTGTCTAGACTAGTAGCCAGAGATCACCGAATGCATTCCGAGCCTGTACGTGTTTAAAATAACTCCGGAGAATTGCGCCCACCAGGTACATAAATGATACAGATTGGGAAACAGTCCAGAGCAGAAGAAGACGAAGCGCTTGTTCAAAAGCATTTGACCGTTGTGGATAGGATTTGAGCTGCATGTGGCATTTGAAGTGAAGAGTAGCGAAAAGAATCGAAATAGAGAGTCAAAACCAGGAGAATAAACAAGCACGGCGGATCGGACTGTCTTAGATGCCCGCAAGTTCGGTCTCGGCTCTCTTGGTGACGTCTAGGAGATCGACAATGGCGCGGCGGGTCTTGGAGCAACTCTGACCGGGGAGATGGCAAAAGCGCTTGTACACCTCGGCTTCAGCCTCCGGGATGGCCTCGGCGATGGCTTCAGCGGCACGCTTAACCTTGGAGCAGCTTTGGCCCGGAAGATGGCAGAAGCGCCTGTAAGCCTCGGCCTCGGCGTCACGCTTCTCTTTGGAGCAGCTCTGGCCCGGAAGGTGGCAGAAGCGAGGGTAGCCAGGTTCAGAGTCTGCGTTGCTTGGCTTAGCAGGGTATTTTCTTAGTTGTCGGGGAGTCAGATTAGACGTGTCAAACGCACCAGCTTCCGCAACAGCGGAGGCTTCGGCGGCAGCCTCGGCGAGGGCATCAGCGGAACGCTTAGCCTTGGAGCAGCTCTGACCGGGCAGATGGCAGAAGCGCTTGTAAACCTCAGCATCACGCTTCTCCTTCTCGGAACAGCTTTGCCCAGGCAAGTGGCAGTACGGGGGGTATTGAGGATCCGCCTCGGCGAGAGCGTCCGCGAGAGCGTCCGCGGCTCGCTTCAACACGGTGGCATCATCCTGATAGGGAGTGGCCGCAGCATTGGCAGAGATCGCCAGGATAGCGGCGGTGAGAAATGCAGTGACTTTCATTGCGTTGGAAGTTGACGAGTACAGAAGGCGTCCGGACGGAACGAGAGGGTTGACTGGATGGAAATTGCAAGGGAGAGTCTTCTGGAGTTGAAGGTAGTAGCCCTCTAGACGATGCCAGAGATGAAGCCTTAAATAGATTCTGCTGAATAGGCCGTGCCTTTGAGCCGAATAAAGAATTTCCCAAAAGAGGCCTGAATAGAACAGAGAATGAGGTGGTCATAGCGGCCATGGCTATTGAAGCTAGTGCATAACTCAATCATTTTGGGAAATAATAACAAGGAATTCATTCAGTGTGTTCTCTTGCCCTGTTTCAACTGGAGTCAACGATGAGTATTCATTCGTAAGGGGGATAATTGAGCGGGACAAGGCAAGTGACGATCAAGTTCTAGGACACGCTAGGTGGCAGGGACCCGACGTAGCCTTCATATCCTCATGCTAGCCTATGGAAATTTATTCAGAACGGCACTGACGGATGTTGTGAGTGGCTTTAGATTACGGCTCGTCTTGACACCCATGTGCCAATCTACGTGGAGGTTACCCTATCTCAGCCCTTTCGGCCCAAACCACCAATGCTTCAATAAAGCGACATTTGAAGCCATGCATAGGCCTCGTAGAGCATTCTTGACTAAAAGAAACAGCAGGAAAAGGCGCGGAACATGGTGGGGGCAATGGCGCTGCTTTCATGGCCGGAAATGGGTCTGAATAGAAGTTCAAGAGACTGATTGGATAAGGCAAACAAGGGTGGCAAAATCTAAAATATTGGGTCAGAACAAAGCACGAAAAGAAACATGGAGTTACAGCAAATGGCGGATCGGGCTACAAGCACTACCGCGAGAGTGGCACGAGGTATTTTGCGCATATGGTTTATGCGGCCGGCCATACCGGAGCAGCCAAATCCCGTGACCTCGAGATGACCTTTACTTTTCGCGACCTTGGACCAGGGTTGCAGCTTTGTCTCGGCATTCCAGGCCGCCGCAGCGATGCGCGCATACAGACTTTCCCGCTACAATTCCAGATTGTTGTCGCCGTTGCCCTCTCCGTGGCCAACGAGACTCTGGGTTTGCCCGGCGCGCTCCTTGTTCGTGTCTTGTTCCAGGGCCGTCGCTACGGCTTCACCGACTGCCGACAAGCCCTACTATGTGACCACGCCCATTTTCTACGTAAACGCCGGTATGTAGTCTCCAACTAGCTTTCTCTTTACGCATCCTTCCCCCCTGACGTATTTTTTTGCAGATCCCCATGTGGGTCACATGTACTCGATGGTCCTGGCTGATGTTCTCCGACGGTGGAAGGACCTAAATGGAATACCTACTGTGCTTAGCACAGGAGTTGACGAACATGGCATGAAGGTGGGGATGTCCGTATGAGATCCCGGGAGTTACCCTAACGCTAACGCGCTGCTTTCTATGTAGGTCCAGCAAGCCGCTGCTAAAGCCCGTCTTGACCCAAAACCCTTCTGCGACAGGGGTGCAGAGACCTTTAAAGTAAATATGGGCAGTCATTCTTGCGTGCTTAATCACAACGACCTAACTTTTGAACCTAGGACCTGGCTCTGAAGGCTAATGTCTTGAATGACCATTTCGTTCGCACCTCGGATAAGTCTCACCAAGATGCTGTACAGTATGCTTGGGTATGCATTTTGCCCTGCTGCTGCCATACCTCCCGAATGAGATTGCTAATGTGTATGTAGCAACTGCTTAGTGATCGCGGGTACATTTACAAGTCCAAGCATGAGGGTTGGTACTGTGTCAGTGACGAGACATTTTACCCACAATCTGGTGTTCAGCTTATCGTGGAACCTCGGAGTGGACGCAAGATTATGGTTAGGGCACTTCAACGGAATGCTTGACTGATCCTCAAATATTAACGTCGCGTTTATTATTTTAGGCGTCTATGGAAACCGGAAAGGAAGTCGAATGGACCTCGGAGAAAAACTATCATTTTCGTCTATCCGCATTCAGGGACGACCTCCTCAGCTTTTGCAATGAATGTCCAGACTGGATTAAGCCTTCGTTCAGGCATAGAGAAATAAAGAAGGCTGTAAGAGAAGGTCTCCAAGATCTTTCGATATCTCGCCCTTCCGAGCGTCTTTCGTGGGGCATACCAGTTCCCGGTGATCCTTCGCAAACAATTTACGTTTGGCTGGATGCCCTATTCAACTATGCTTCAATTGTCGGCTATCCATGGGCTCCTGGCCATGAAAGCGCGGGGGGCTGGCCTGCTGACGTCCACGTCATTGGAAAGGACATTTCTCGGTGCGTTACAGTTCTGTGGCATCGATAATTCGAAGGTGGCCTTGCGTGCTAATGGGTAGACAGTTTCCACTGCATTTACTGGCCAGCTTTTCTCATGGCATTGTCGCTACCTCTTCCAAAGCACATCTTGACACATTCACATTGGACACTGGGTCGCCTCAAAATGTCTAAATCCACCGGCAATGTAGTCAATCCCTTTTTTGCACTAGACCGTTTCGGGGTCGACACGATGCGATTCTACATGGTGCATGATGGCTCTATTGAGAATGATGCCGACTACTCTAACTACTGGATTATTGAGCGATACAAGAAAGTGCTCAAGGGTACACTCGGTAACCTCGTAAGCCGAGTGACACGGCCGAAGATCTGGAGTATTCGGTACGCTGTTATGCAATATGCGCGAGTAGCTGAATTGAATCCGAGTGACACAATGGAGCGTCAAATAACGCAGGCATTGCGAGATCTGCCGGCATTGGTTACGACTCGCATGGATGCTTTGGATGTTTCCGGTGCTGTGAGAGCCATTGTCGACGTACTATTTCTCGTAAGTTGCATTTCTCACAGCATACAAGTCCATATTAGCTTTGAACAAACTAGTTCGAGTACTCACCTTTATCTTTCCTACAGGGAAACAAATACATTGACCATGTGGCACCCTGGTCCCGCGTCGGCCGTGGCACCCAGTTTGATTGGGAAAGACCACCTCCAGAGGAGGTCAACAAGTGCGTGTATCTTATTACCGAAGCACTCCGGCTATCAGGCATCCTCCTGCAGCCTGTTATGCCCAACAAAATGACGTTGCTCCTAGACATGCTAGGAGTAGACGGCAATTGCAGAGCCTTCCAGCATGCGAAATTCATGCTGGACAACTCCTATGGAGAAAGTAGTGTTGAGCTTAGCAAAGGACAGGACAAGGTTCTCTTCCCGCCCCTTACGGCTGAACGCTAGATACTGCAGCCGGCAAACCTTGATTCCGACCACTCGAGGTAAGGCCGAAATGTACATATAGTATCCCTGGCTTTGGACGGAGCTTGTACTATAATTTTTGTATTACTCTAGACACCGGCCCTGGCCGAAAACCCTTTATCCGAACCGTATAAAATACACTATGTACAAACCCGAAAGGCATTTTACCGAAAGAACTCAAAGCTGCTCCATGTTAGCAAGCGCACGATCTAGCTCGTCTCCGTCCATGGCCCTGGAGCTAAGAAGCAATTCCATGCTCTTCGACCTGCGGGGTAATCTGGTGGTTAGCTTGACAGGAATGCAGTGAATGCGATTTGTGTTTGGTGCACTTACAAGCCAGACAACTTCTTCCGTGCCATACTTTGTTCCATTTCACGGGACTTTACCGCCGCTACCCGCAGGACGGATTCAGGAACATTAGCTAGGCGGGCGACGTTCAGCCTGTGAGAATGTTCAGTACTATGCCAGGATCATTAAACATTATATAGTATGTTGACTTACCCATACGAACGATGCGCAACTCCTTCGCCAACTTCATACAAAAACGTGATCTCTTTGCCTGACTCCTCATTTTCCGTGAACTGCATATGCACATTCTTCAATGGCCTACGCACTTCGCTCCCAGCATTTTCGCCAGTTTGTTCGATGAGAGTGTCTGCCAGCTTTGCTAAGTTCTGATAGTGTGTGATAAACAGAGCCAAGCACTTGGTCTCTCGAATCACATGTGCCAAGACAGCCTCCGCAATCGCCACCCCATCGTGTGTGCTAGTGCCACGGCCTAGCTCATCGAGAATGACAAGCGAGCGAGGGGATGCCGCTTTTAGGATGTCTGACGTCTCCGATAGTTCCACCATAAAGGTACTCTCACCAGCAAAGATGTTATCCGCGGCGCCCATACGCGTGAAAACGGCATCCAGCAAGCCTAACCGTGCCGCATCAGCAGGAACATAAGACCCAATCTGTGCCATGATACTGATCAATGCGATCTGTCGAACATAGCTGGACTTGCCGCCCATATTTGGCCCTGTAATGAGAAGTGCACGCGTGCCGTTCGGATCAAGCTCCGTATCGTTTGGGACGTAAGGATCGAGAAGTAGTTGTTCGACCATCGGATGACGACCACCTTCAATGTGGATGTTAGGAGTATCGACGAATATGGGCCGGACATAACCAGGTTGGTTGGCCACTTCCGCGAGAGATAGCAGACAATCAATGGTCGCAAGAGCTTGAATGCAGTCGCGAAAAGCCTCGTAGTTGCTTGAAATTTCTCCAAGGAGGGCAATAAAGGCGGAATCGCATGCCGCCGCAAGGGCTTCTTTGTGTTGATCTCTTTTGCGAATCATTGCAGATACCCCGGGGGTGTGGAACCGAGATACCTTTTTAGTGCCGCTCTGCTTGATCCAACTAGCAGGAACGTCCTTGAGGTTATTGTTTGGAACCTCTATGAGATATTCAATCCCAGCGACAGTGACATATTCTACTCGCTTCTTCTTGAGTTTCTCGGCGGCTACTTTGCGATGTGCGTCCAATTCCATTTCCACAGCTGCAATGCCAACTTTGTGCTCGGTAATTCCCTCGGACTCATGCTCTTCTCGAAAGAAGGAGTATTTATCGTCTGTGTTGGCCGCTTGAAAATTGATTCTCTCGAGATACTCTGTGGTGAAACGTGAAATCTTTGGGAGGCTGCAGATTGCATCCCTCAAGGTCTCGGAGTTGAATTCTGCTTTTTCTGGAGAGGTAGCTTCTGCGTATTCGTTTCCGACTCGCTGCAAAGTCTGTAGAAAGCCAAGTAGCTCCGTTCTGCCGCACTTTCTGTAGTAGATACGGGTAAGGACCTTTTCGAGGTCGCTCTTTACTACACCAAGGACCCATTTTGCTTTGTCGACGGGCCGCGTCCGCTCTCCGTCTTTTATTTCGTCGACCGCAACTATGCGCTGCTCAAGGAGCGGCCTATTTAACAAGGGCCGGCCGACCCATTTCCTAAGAAGCCGCACTCCGAACCGCGTCCGGGTGCGGTTCAGTGCCCAGAATAGGCTTCCCTTCTCGGAATGGTCGGTTTGATTTTGGTAGATTTCCAGGCTTGTGAGTGTATTGCCGTTGAGAAGCATATGCGACCTGGCGCTGAAAGGCTGAAAGTTTTGCGTAAGGTCAAATACATGCTCTAGCCCGTAATCCGTCATGTGCGTTATCATCGCCGACAGACAAACGGTGACCAATTCCGAAAGCTGATGAACTTTGTCCAGAATCTGACTAGGAAGTCCTTCCTGACAGGCACCGGGAGATGCTTTGACCTTCTCGGCGTAGAAGTTGGAGATGTGACTGTAGGATTCCGATCCTGTTGTTTTGCCTTTTGTAACGCGCTCGACACGGGCAGCATCGCCAAAAACATTTGTCTTGCTGCTAGAAAGGTGCTTGATTAGCTTTTCGGTGGCTCTCGACAGCTCCCCAACGATGACGAACTCGCAAGGGGCGATATGGAGAAGGCGAGTCTCTATTTCACTTCTCATAAACCCGTCTTCAAAATCATCGTAGATGATATCCCCAGTGGCCGGCTGGACGGCGATTATGCCGACATGTACCTTCTCATCATTTCCCAGTCCCTTAGCGCTGGTCTCGGTAATACATAGTAGGTAGCCTGTAGCCGGGGTTCCTCTGTTCGGTCCAGCAACAGGTCCAACAAGTCCATCGAGATCGTCCACATAGGTGCCTTTGGTATAGAGATTCGTGAGCTTTCGCTCAAAGGGCGCATTGCGATTGTCGCCCGCTGCCTTTAGAGCCGCCGTTTCTAGCTGCCTGACGACGCCGACTTTATGGTTGGCTTGCACGAGCCTTTTAACGTGGACATGTAGTCGATGCACCGGGATACTGGCAGACGCGAATCTATCAAGATGAGCTTCCGAAGGATCTGGTCTTCGTTAGCTGCCAACAATATGGTACGCTAAGACGCAGGTACAACGTACGTTCGTCGAACCTAAGTTTCCCCGGTATGCACACAATCCCAAGCTCCTTTGCAGCCACCCTAGCATCTTCCCCAAAGAATCTGAACTTATATCCAACCTCCACAACTAGGATCGTATCTTTGTGCTTCCTCTTGATGTCTATGACTTGCTTTATCATCGGAGTGAGCTTGCTTTTCCTGGCAGTTCCCTTCTTTGGCAAAGTCTTCGGTTGTGACTCCTCTTCCTCCTCCTCTTCACCTTGTTCTGCTTCATCGTTAACATCCACTCCATCCGTCGCCCAAGGGTTCCGCCTCTTGATCTCCGCAATGCTGTCCGGTCTGCCTAGTTTCTTCACGAATTTCTCATGCAGACATTCCTTCCTTCTCCGTGCCTCTGGGCTGTCATCATCTTCCATAGCATCCTCCTGCACCGGAGAGCTTGAGAAGAGGTACCTCGACGTTTTGTCTGATGCCCTCGGTGTTTTGCCGTCAGTGCCGGGCCGAGCTGAGGACTGGCGGTGGTCTTCAAGGGTCTTGCACCCAATTTGTGCGGGTGCATCCCCATTCGGGGCAGTAAATACTTCGCCAGACACGCTACGGTTTTTTTTTGAACCCGGGAGTCCACTTTCGACGTCGCTTTCATCCTCGTGAAGGACGCGTTTCCGCCTCTGAGTCAGCTTCGGCTGCTCAACAGGCTCCTCATAATATTCGCCGTCATCAGAAGCTGGTAAGCGGGGCGCATTGCTTTTATTAGGAGCAGATGCTGGAGCGGACGGTTTCAATGGATGAGCAGGCGACGAAGGTTGAGGCGGCGAGGATTTCGGGGCGAAGAAGCTCGAAATTGTCTGCTGTTTCCGAGGTTGAGAGCATGACGGTAAGGAAGACTTGCTCCCAGAGTCCATTGTGTTCGGCGTGGGCCGGTGGTGCTATTATGGTATAGGAGAGGTAGTGAGGTATTCGTTGGGGAAGTCAAGGCGAGGCGTGACGGAACGCGAGACGCGTCGGTCACGTGATTAGGATTTCCTTCTTCGGCAGTGGCGCGGGAGGATCCGCACAGCCATTGCAGCACCACGAGAAAGTCAGTTTTTAGACAATACTTTCGCCTGCACATGTCAGATTTCAGAAACTTCGCCACGGGCAAGCTAGTCAAATGAGTCCCATTCCTCAAATTTCGAGGGCCTATACCAGTACGACGGAAGTCTCTGAAGACGCTAAAGCGATAAAGTCCTGCTAAGCCTTTCCCACAGGTACCCCACCTCCTAGGCACTGAAAACCCCCTTAAGAATAATCAGGTACAAATGCTAAGCAACGCGGCTACAACTCATCCAGGCCAGCTCCTATTAGGATCCTCTTCAGAATCCTGCCTCCAACTCCATTCAAAGCAGTCTCGAGTTCTCCCGCCCCCACTGCACTTGCAACTCTTCTCTCCTCAATGATGCTTGTGGCAAACCCGCCTTTCGCCCTCCCCCTCTTGCTTGGCGTAGTTGGAGTGGCGAACGACCCGCCCTTCCCTTCAACCATAGCCACAAGGGACAAGGTTTCCAGGCTCGCCACCACGTCGCGGAATTCGGTAGCAGAAAGAGGGTGAAAAATATCTTCATGTCTACAGAGGGACGAATAAGCATTGTAAAGCTCGCGGATTGTCGGAGCGACTACTGCAGCTGTGGCAGCGTGCTTTGATAGAGTACTGGGCGTCGATATACGCTTGCCTGTCGGCGTTGATGTTACAGTCGCAATGCGTTGCCGCTGCTGATGATGCGCCGTCTCTTTCTTTTTGTTTTCGAGGGCGCGCAAAGCGCACAGAACTGCCTTCTGTTGCAAGTTCAGTCCTAATAGTCGCTGCTGTGCGCCATTGCCGAAGACAGTAGCAGTAATGCGTGCGATGTGGGAGATGGTGGCTCTAGGTGCTGTCTCGATGGTCAGATCTCCTAGTGCGGAAGTAAGAGGCGTCTTCCGACTAGGAGTCTTGATCGGAGAATGTGCTCCCGGCGGGGACGACAAATTCATATTCGCAATCAACGGCGTCTTGCTGGGGCTCGGCGTCGGCGTTGGAGGCTGCTGCGTAGTAGCATCCCTCGCCTGCTTATCCCTTGCTTCCGTTTCGACCAAATCAATGGCACGACGAGCAATGTCGAAAGCTTTGCGCAGATCACCAGTTTGAGCGGCGACCTTTTTTGAGAGAAACTGAACTGCCGTTGGGTGGATGAATGGCGTGAAATCGCGAGGAGCTGTCGAACCAAATGGGAGGAGAGATTTCAGCTTTGAGGTAATGATGCGCCCCACCTGAGCAGCGGAGTACGGCATAAATGGCAAGAGCTGAGGTTTCAAACCCCGGGATTTAAGCCGAGGGAGAAATCGGTCGGTGAAATCGAGGGCATTCGCGATGCCAACTAACGCAAGACTGTTGCTAGGGAGCAAAGACCACTCGAATATCTTGTAGAGGCAATCGAGGTCCAGGTCCAAGATGTGGTCTATCTCATCTAGAGTAACGAGATAAACAGATTCGCGCTTAAAGAACACCTCGCGTAGTGTCTCCATTGGGCTTGCCTCTAACCCCGTAGCATCGCAGCCGAAGTCATCCAGTAACGTCGTGTATATGTCGGCTCCACTTTTGATACTCATGCAGTTCAGGTAGGCTGACTTAACCACTTTCATCCCCTCAAACTGCCGAGTGATTTGGCTAACAAGGGCACTCTTGCCAGTCCCTGGAGGCCCGGATATGTAGATACAACCCGATGACATGGACTCAACGCGATCCATAACGAATACCTCGAGCTCGTCTTTTTCGCTCTCTCGTCCGACGAGATCAGTCGCCAGGACAGTCTGTGAGAACAACTGGCGCGCTTCATTGTAAACTGAGGGCGCGGTTTTAGGAGTTGCCGGTGTCTGAGATTTCCGAGGTGTGAGAGACTTTCCCGATAAGCCAACGCGACGCTTCGGTGTAACAGAAGTATCGGCTAGAAGCGCATCGTGGTAGCGGGTCGGAGTTTGTGAGGTCGTTCGCACAGATTTGGCTCCTGAGGTAGTAAGGAACTTCGTCGATTTGAAGTGCGAGTTGATCTTTCCCGGAGTCAAAGCGACCCTGCTCTCGAAAGCGCCATGCTTTGCTGGTACACTGCAAGACAAGTTGTTCTCTTTGCCCGCTGATTGGAAGCCGTCGGAAGGCGCGTCAGAGGGTGCATCGTCGTGGCCAAGTCTGGCAGACGAACGTGTCTGGCGCGTGATGAATGGGTTCTCATTCTCGTCGTTGCCTACGACGAATTGGGTGCGTTTTCTGCCACGTTCTTTCTGAGGTGATGCTGAGCCTACATTAAGCAGAGAGTTAGGAATGGATCGATTGAGGTAGGGGCGTACGCGTGAAGACTTACCGGAGCTCTCAGTGACGCTTCGCGTCCTCTTCCCAAGGACAGAACAAGGCATCGCTAAAGGCACAAGAAGAAGGATGATTGTAAGGAAGTCAGCGATTACGGAGAAGCCACAGACAATAATTTTCAAGAGAGTTCGATCCGGCAATGCGATAGTGGATGTGTTGGACGTGGATAGAGCAGCCACGAAGGTGGAGATATGGCAATGGGCACTGACTTGGGGGTAAAGAATGGCTCGAGCACGAAGCGCCGGTACGCGAGGTAGCGCGGAGCAACGAGTCGCGTCGACCGCGTCGCGTTCGCGCCACACTTAGCGGCCTTGTTCGGGCTAGCGCATCGCCGAACATCCAGCCATCCGAATCATCGCCCAATGAACAACGCTGCGCTACGACGGACCGTTGCACTCCCTGCACCGCCACAAAATCGTCCACGCGAGCTACAGGAGGCGCGCTGCGGTCTCATGGCATTGGCTTCCACCCACACGGCACGCACGTGTTCCCAACGTCCTCACACTACACAGTCAGGCTTCCCTTATAAGCGTGCCCGAAGGTGTCTCGTGTCGCTGGCTTCTTGTCAAACACACCGAACTCTTGCCCATGTCTTATTTTGTGGCCGCATCTCCGGCTTGTTCTCGCTCGACCGCCCATCCGTCTTCCGATACTACATGGCCGCCTGGGAACTTCGCTGTGTCTCAGACCTCAGGCATTATGTTATTCACGAGACGTCTGGTCCATTCAGCTGTAGGCTTCGGTGGACATATAATGGGGTCTCCCGCATATCTGGCACGCTCGCAGCCTTTTACTCCTACACCTCGATTTCCAAATAGACACTGCTATTCATTTGTTCCTTCACTTATTTCAGATTCGTGACTCCGATTCTCATAAAGCCATGTTGCAACTATGCATCTTCGGTTGTCCCTGGGAATGGGATAATGACGAACGGCATCACATGTCGCGGGGGCACTCCTACCGACGCTGTCGCAGCCGGTACTGTCCCTACGAGTTCAACACCGACTTTTACTGCCGGCTCCGATTCCATCGAACTCATTTGTGGCTGCATCACCACCACCTTGACCTCCACCACCACCACCGACATTCACATAGGTGTTTCTGCACGTGGTGTAGCATTTGGCGTAGTTGGGATTCGCAGTTTGTATGTCCACCGACCCGACTTTAGTCACTAAGCACGTCGAAGCTACTTTTAAGGCACAACACATACTAACAGTAGAGCAACAAGCTCGATCACTTGATTTTTCGCCATGTCGATGCAGTCCACCTATGGCATACGGTGCATAATTACTTTCTCCACCGGGAAGGATCGCAAGAAACGTACATCACTTATCTTATCCTCGTCCTCACGAGACACGTCTCTGGACACCGACATTGGCACTACCACCGATCAACTAATCGCGAACTCGTGATACAACTCGAGTACATATCCAGAGTGCCAGAAGGCCGACTCACCTATCACCATCACCATCACCATCTACGCCGATGGCAAGTGCCAAACGTCTATTTCTAATGTTCTATGTGGCCAATCTTGAGGCTTTGGGTTCTGCCTTGATACAGAGAATCAGCCTGCGTCTTCTGAAGCAAGTGCGACAATTAGGGAATCGTCCAGTCAAAGCCATCCTCACACGAGCGGCAGCTCATCCTCCGTATTGAGTTCCTCTTGGAGAGGCTGAATATTATCTTCTGCCGGTAGCATCTCCCGCTGCAACCGGGCGGCAACCTCGTCTACATCTTTCCAGACCCGGAGCAAATTCCTCCCTACAACCTTAGCCACGTCATATTCGCCCACGCCCTGTCGCAATAACTCAGCCACAAGGTCCGGGAACTTGGATACGTCCTCGAGCCCCCGCGGCGCGGTAGGGATGCCGTCGTAATCCGTCCCGATGCCGACGTGGTCGTATCCGATTAGCTCGCCTATATGCATAATGTGCCTTACGACCTGAGCGAGAGTTGCATTGGCTTCAACGAAGTCAGGGATCCCGGACGGGTCGTCGTTTGCGACACACGAGATGAAATCGGGGCTAAAGTTGACCATGACGAGCGCGTTACGCGCGCGAACCATTTGCAGCACGTCGTCAGGCACGTTGCGCGGGTGCGGGCAGAGTGCGTAGGCGGAGCTGTGCGAGAATATTGGCGGCGCCAGGCTACCGTTCCAGGAGGGGACGCCGTCACCTCTAGCCCCTTGCCCCATCAGCACGTCGCGCATCGTGTCCGCGCTCACGTGTGATAGGTCTACTAGCATTCCCAGCCGGTTCATTTCGTAGATCAGCTGACGGCCGGGACCGGAGCTAATGCCGCCCCAGAGTGGCTTGGACTTGACCGTTTGACCTTCATCGTTAGACACGAGCGCGGCGTCAGCGTATATGTTGTGGCAATTCCAGGTTAGCGTTGCGTAGCGGACGCCAAGGGTGTGGTAGAGGCGCAGTGCAGACAGCGAGTTGCCGATCTGATGCAAACCCTCGATGGCGGTGGGCGAGATGAGACGACCGGCAGAGAAAGCGTGGCGGGCTTCGGCACTATTAGCCGGCGGGGTGAAGTACTTTGGGTACTTGACCTGCAGGCGTTGGAAGAGGTCGAGTTGTTCAAGAGTGGCGCGGACGACTTTCTAGAGCGTGAGAATCTATGCATGAAAAAAGCAGTCCCAATACGATGGTCCGACATACTAGGGGCGTAATTCTCGTCTGAGAAGTCCGATCCGTTCTCGGGACACGGCATGAAAGCACTCCAAAAAGCGCCTCCTACCTTCCCTTGGTCCAGACGAGGAAGGTCAACTTGAGCGGCCATTCTTCCATCCTCAAACGGTTTAGTGAACTCGTCGTCGTATATATGGTTCTTATAGAGGAATCTAATAAGAATCATCAGGTCATTATGGCCGTCTAGAGTGAACGTCAGTTAGTTCTTTATCTTCGAACTGGGGCTGGAGGCTTTTACCTATTAGAGGATTTTTGGTCAAAATCTTCATTGCTTTACTCTCCGGAGAATCTGAGCCAAGCAAGTAGTGATGGACGGATTCGGTAATTATGCCACCTCCATATCCAGCGAAAGCCAGTAGCGCCGCGATCGCAAATACAGACGCTATCCCCAAGATCTGGCTCAAAGTCCACCGGCGCTGGCCAGGATTATTACCAGTGCCTGATTCCTTTTGTGAGCCCATCACTGTCCTAGAAAAGGTTGGCTGGTCGTTCGATTGACGGATTAGTTCCATGAAAGCCTCGATTCTCCAGTGAAATCGAAAACTGACTATCGGTCCATTATACTTCTCGGCTCTGAATGAAGCCGAAGAGCGCGGTTGACGTTGGAAGCTGGTTTGTAATCACCCTCCAGGCACGGAACGCGTGTTGTCGATCCGTCGCTTATGTATAGTGTTGCAGCGTGCAAGGGTTGGGCTTGGCATCACATACTCTGTATCTCCATGCCGGGCGTCACGGACAAGCTGCAACAGCTCCAGCCTTTTTGCCGCCCACACTATGGCTATTGTATCTCCTTTCACCATCATTCGAGGACTATCAGTCTTCCATTTGACTCTGGGTTTCTTTTTCCTCACCTCGCCCGACGCCATCACCAATCAGAATATCGTGTTCTTACTTGGGGAAGCTATGAAGCTTGTAAGTATCGGTGTTCCCATACCACTCCTAGCGAATAATTTTCTAGGTCTTGGTCACAATTTCTAACAGGCAATTCATTTACCCTCATATCGAGCAGCCGCACATACGGTTCGATTCCCCTTCACCCGCAACCGCCTTTATAGCCGTCGCACTCGGCCTGCTCGGCGTTTCCGATCTGACAGCGGCATCGATGGCCGACGAAGTCGCTCTGCCATACTGGATGTCGCAGTGCCCGATCCGACTCTTGTTTCTCTTCGCGGTCACCGGCTACACCTACGTGTTTAAGAAGGGTGGGCTCTTCGCTGCTGCAGGCAATACGAACGTGGCGTCAGGTCCGGGCGAGAACTTGAAGAACAGCATGGTGTTCACATGGGGCTTTTTGGAGCTTGCGGCTTGGTTCTGGGTTCGGATTCCTTGCTAATATTCGGCATTTCGACTTTCGTTGGAGTCATCGCTGATTGTCACCACAGGTATTCCTATCACTTCGAGACGAACGGAGGCAAGCCGCAGTCCGCATCCTAGAGAGGAGGAAAGCAGATTCCGGGAGTATGAGATAGCGATAAACTATACATTGGTCTTTGGGTCAAAACATGTATTGATTGTATATTTACCCAATGCATAAGACGAACGAATTTCGTTGCTAACATACTAAAGCATTTCAACTGTTATTCAAGTCTTGTATATTTCCTTGCGCCTTACCTACGCTAAGTTGTTCTCTAGACTGTCTCTTTGCCTCATTTAGCTCATCCACTACTTTTTCTTAGAACTGCTCTTTTCCACCGCCTTTTCATTTTCCTCGCTCATTTCAGTTCTAAGGGACGCAACTTGCTGCTGAAGAACGGACCCAAACCGGCCATATTTGAAATCCTCCTCCGACTTCTTAGGGGTAGCGTTCGTACTTGACTCCTGCACCAGGATCAGCAACGACGAAATGTATGCCTCTTTCACGTAGGCGAAGCTGAACCCCTCCGTTAGCGACGCCACGCGATGGGGCACTGCCGAAGTCACGTGGGCGGCTAGGTGGCTCGAGAGTTTTGAGCTCCAGTACTCGCAGTAGCGTAGCCGTTCTTCAAATTGCGGGTTGTCGAAACGGTACTTGCGGTCAAAGCGGCTGGGACGCTTCGACAAGCCCGCATCGAGCTTGTCCAAGTTGTTGGTGGACCCAATCATGACAATTCCGGTGTTGATCTCCAGTCCATCGACCTCGTTGAAAAAGTAGCTGCGTACAGCGTCGGTGACGAGACTATCGATGTCTTCGAAGATCAACAGACACGGCGCGACCTGTCTGGCCTTTGAGAATATTGAACGGCACGACTGCTGCGGACCAAACGAACGCTGTGCGAGCGTCTTGACGTAGAGCACCGACATCGGCTCTTCGCGAGCCATCAGCATACGCATGACAGCTTTCAAGGTCATAGTCTTGCCGTTTCCAGGTGGACCGTGGAAGATGAGCCCACGCTTCCACGGGGTGCCAAACTGCGCATAGACATCCTTCGCGTCGAAAAAGCCTAGCACATCCCTCGTGATAGACAACTTCATCTGCTCGTCCAAGATGATGTCGTCCATCTCCGCATCCTGCACGGCCGCCCACAGCGCCTTATCCTTCAACCATCTGCCTTGGTCGAAGACCCACACCTCGTTATGACTTCTCTCGGACCAGATTCCCGCAGCCATGATCAGCTCGTCAGCGGCGGCACTGGATGCCTGGCCAACGACCTCTCCCTCGGCGGGCTCCTTAAGGATGTAGTAGCGGCGGTCGCAAATGCCGCCCAGGTTGCTCTGCCCTTCCACAACGTATATGAGGAAAGTGAGCTCCTGCCCGTTCGGGTCCGTCCAGACGTAATCATAGCAGCCAAAGGTGACCTGCGTGTTCAGCCTCCCGAAAACGCGGTCACCAGCAAGTCTGATCGTGTTATTAGCGGGGGCGAAGTCGCGCCGGAACAGTCGCGGCGGGCCATCCTTGACGATGGCGGCCGTCGCGTTGCCTTCTTCGGCAAACTTGATCAGGTCGCAATGGGTGCAGGTGAGGCACTTGTCCGGGTACTGTTCTAGCAGTGCGGACTGGATGGTGGTGTCCGTGTGAATGCGGCTACCGGAGTTGTGCGAGCGGTATGTGACGTACAGCTCTTGATCTGGTGGGAGATGTGATTCGGCGCCCATTTCCACCAGACAAAGTAGCTTGGTCGCTTCAGGGAGGAGTACTCTAGTACTACGCTGTTCGGGGCAGGAGGGGTAGAGGCAGATCTGTAGCCGACGAGCTCCAGCCTCAGTTACAACAAAATGGGTGTATTTTCCACGTTCAAGCCGCAGACTTATCTTTGAGAACTTTCCCAGCGGCTTAGTAGTTTTCCGCAAGACCAACTATGGAGTTTGCGTCGTATGTATACATTTTTGTAGCGAGCTAGATTTAAATGGTATTTGAAGAACAAACAGGCAGCAGCCTAGGCCAAGGCTGAGGCAGGCAAAACTTACATCACAAATACCAGGGGTTGAAGATCTGCAGCAGCTGCCTAATGGGCCGAACACGAGGCTAGACGTGGTATTTAGACTGAATTCAGCTCTCCCTTGTTAGCTCGTTTGCTGCATTATCCATGTTCCCGGGCTAGTGAATAGTTTCGAATGTATGAAGTCATAGGCATATGGTTAAACTAACCGAATTGTGACTACGTAGAGTACGTGCCACTGACACAGATCCAGCCGGCTTCTTTTTAATGATTGTCTAGTGAGTTCTAGTCTTCTCTCCTGCTCACACACACTCTCTAGATCGAGTCAGCCGGAGAACTGATTCGAGAATGGTGTGGTGGAGGTGTCTTTAGCTTTGCTGTGGCACTTTTTGTCGGTTAGCAGTAATTGCAGATGCAAGTAAACACTCAGGCCGCAGTAGTAAAGAAATTTAGACATCCGCTCGTGCGCTAAGAATATTAGGAAGTCTAACAATTGCGTATTTATTATATAAGTTGTGTAACTGCAACCTATTATGCCTTCCCTTAAGTGCAACAAGGTATCATGGAACTAATTGTCGCTGCTGACTATCTTTTGAGCTCATCACTACATAGTTCGAAATTTTGAGCCTCACTAAAGAATGAACGAAGCAACAAAGGGGATCCTTTGAATGGAGTCGACGCTATGGTGCAATGATAGAAACTAATAGTTTTTCAAGTCTCCGATTCCACAGAGCAGGTATCCTACCTACCTGAGTACACATGGAAGACTAGCATGTCTGCAATTTCCAATGGAGCGGCAACGGCGCCGTGCGTGGAAGCGAACCGTGGTAGCAGTGACACCAGGCAATAGCGGTAAGCTCTCTGTCACACACACGAAACGGTACCACGGCTCAACGGGGAGAGGAGGGGTAAGGCGCAGGACAGCCATGCCCCAGAACCACGGTTTCAATATTACCACCGTTGGGGGAAGCAGTTACCGCTATTGACGAGACCCGACACGCGCGCGCACCTTCGCCGGAGCCACGGAGTCGGAAATTTGGTCTATACCTCGGTAGGTTCGTCTGGTGTGACTGAGCGCCTCTGCCGGCGGCAGTAATGATAAATGAATGAGTGACTGCGCCGTCAGAATTTGGGGGACGGAGGACGGGGTTGGCACCCATTGCGATGCCATCTTTAGGTTCTGCAAGGCACATGAGCGGCCACATTCGAGACCTCAAAAGCCTATCGCCGTTATCGGTGATAGTCAAGGTGATGGTCTTGGAAATAGACGCTGCATGTGGTATGCCTCCCGGGTAAATGTCCGAATAAACTTCATAGCGACGTATCCGTTATACGTGTCCGTCCTTCTTGCCCCGCATGTACCTCCTCTTACCGACTAAATCGACCCATGAACGCGAACAGACAACCTTGCATACCTGTCCCGTTATCCGCTGTTGGTGGCGCACAAACAAACTATACATGCTCAAAGTTAAACATAAAAAAAAGGGAAAAATAAAGGACTACCTTCTCCGCAACACAGGAAACCACTATTACCCGGGCCGCATGCATGAAGTTCCATCGACGCCGAACTCTACCGCCACCCTCGTCCACTGAAGGCCTACCTCGCCCTCGCGCCTAGCACTTTCCAACAATGTGCCTACATCCCTAACGTACGGGCTCTCTCCCCGTCCCGCCCGTGCGTCCTCAACGGTCCTCTCCCTCCAAGTCCCCCCCGGTAAGCGCCCGGCCTTCACTCACCCACCCGCCAGCCCACCTTGACCCGGGGCGGCTATTTTAGTCCACTCGTCAGCGCGCCGCACCGAGCGGCTCTGGCACTCGATCGAACGACGGGAACACTGGCGCACTACATACCTAATGCGGCAAAGCTTCCGTCGTTTCGAACTGCTCGGCGCCCGCTCTTCGCCCTTTTCTGTGCCGCACGGACGGAATTGAGGGTTCCCTTTCCGAGTATTTTTTTGCCCCCCTCGTTGAGTTCTTCTGGTGGGCGAGTAGATGGGCGGGTAGGTGGGCGGGCGCTTCGAGTCTCATGCGTTCGTCCCGCTTGAGTCACGCCAGCGCCGCTCAGTTTGATGCTATCTGTCTCCCATCGTCCCGAGTTAGTGTGTGAGCGGACTACGTACGAAGTAGTGGAGTGTGTGCTGAGTAGGTAGAGGCAAGCTGCGCCCGGCGCCTGTGCCTCACGGCGGAGTTTAGTTCGGTTGACTTTGCTCCGCCAGTAGTACTCCGCCCCAGTTTACGCCAGAATTCGGAAACCATGATGTCTACCCTCAACCTTCATACGAAATAATAATACTAGCTAAAGCTAAGAGTTAAACATTGAAGAGAATCAAAAAATTAAACTGATGTCTTTCTTCTCATTTTGGGTAATTACAGGGCCAAATACATGTGTTGGCGATAACAGTTCGTGACCCTACTCCCCGCACTTCTACACCAACCCACTCCCAGCGTCCGCTCCGCCACTTTCTGCCCCCTTCGCATCGTGACTAGACACTGCTCGTCCCCATGCTCCCTCCCGCTAGAACGCCGTCGAACCCGAAAAAAAGACGAGAAAAAGCGATGGACAAACGCAGACCACAAAAGCCAAAAACCTACACGCGGATACGCGCGTATGTGTATATGCATGCGCGTGTGCTTGCTCTTGCCGCCACCAAATCACGCGCGCAAAAAAAAAAAAAAAGGAATTTGGTAGTTCAGACGCGCAAACTTCTCGAACCAGGGACAGCGAGCAGCAGATATCATAGAGGGGGAAGACAGACGAGACAGGCGACTCAAACAACAGACAAAAAGTTGCCCACACAGGTATCCAGCCAGATGGAGACTAAAGAAAAAAAAGAAGAAAGTAAGCAAGGAAATGCCCAAATAAAAGAGAGTAAGAAAATGAAAAAGCAGTTTCACACATCTCACCAAATATCTCACCGATTTATCCTACCGTCTCCTGAGCATCGTCACCGTCCCTCGTAAAGCAGCATCCCTCCTTCCACTCCAACCCACGCCCCACACTCCTCGAAAGAACACCCACGCAGCAGAGAGGAAGAAAAAACGAGGTAAAGGTAACTGTACAAGTCTGCATGCACGGCGCTGTCATCATCATCTATACCCCTCTCCCACTACCTCCTTCCTACTGCGCATGTGGTGCCACGTACGGCCCACCCGCGTTCGCCTGCTGCGGTGGCGGGAAGCTCGGGCTCGCAGGGCTCGCGTAGGCTCCGGGGATGGGCACTGCGTCGTACGTCTGCTCGCCGGGCGCAGCCGGCATGTGCTCGTGCTGGACCTCGAAGGGCGGCGGCGAGGCGAGCGGCGGCGGGGGCGACTGCGGCGGGATCTGCGGCGGCGACGACGTCGCGCTGCGCACGGGATGGTCGAAGCCGTCCTGCTCCGGCTTGGGCGTCGCGCTCTGCACCTTGATGGGTGGCGGCTGCAGCGCGAACGGCTTGGGCGCGGTGAAGGACCGCGGCGATGCCACCGCGTACTGCGTATTTGCGCCGGCCTCGCCATTCTCGGCCGCACCTTGGGGGTCAACGTAGAGCGGGTGACCCGGAGGCGGCCGCCAGCCGCCGTCGCGCGGCGAGAGGGGTCCGTTGAGGCCCGGCGTGTTAGGCGCCGACTGCGAGCGCAGCTGCGCTAGGTACAGGTCGGAGCGGGCGCGGTCGCGGATCGCCATCGACTTGCGCAGGCGCCGCTTCGAGTAGTAGCGGTAGAAGACGACGCCGTAGATGATGATGGTGAGGATCTCGACGACGATCTCGATGATGGAGCAGACGAGGGCCCAGTCCTACGGACAGTGATAGTATGGTTAGCTACATATGTTCATAGAGTTTAGGGTGGTGGTGGAGAACACAAACCTGAAGACGGCACAACAAGGCGTATTCGACGTCATCCTCGAAAAGCTCGCGGCGCGTGTTCTCCTTGCAGCTCCATCCCCACATGTCCTTGCCGTCGCTAGATACCTTGCTCTGGTTGAGGATACCCGCTCCAACGGCCCACATGATGATGCTGAAGATGAAGAATGCGACGGCAAAGACGGTGTAGTAGACGGCTACTTTCTCTGCTCTTCGGTGACCACCTTTCCAGTAGGCATAGAAGATGACGATGGACATGGCGAGAGAGATGCAGGCAATAACCAAAAGTGTGATCTGGGGCCAGACGGGAGTGTCGGGCGCCCACGGGGGGAGATTATTTCGAGGAGGTAAATGCTTGGTAGCGTTGAAGATTGTGAAGACGGTCGCCAGCATGGACACGACGATCAAACTGCAGCTGAAGTTCACACCTCGCAGGACCATCTTGGCCAGTCGTACTCGATACTTGACTTTCTGCGTATGGTGTTAGTTCGATGACTAGAAACTTGCCTTTTGTTTTTTTTTTTTTTTTTT